>JAINUW010000330.1:0-216857 GCA_020205615.1 Panax quinquefolius
GAGTGAATCAAAATGGAGCTAAAACAAATTTATAGTAAAGGCTTTAGTAAAACATGTTAGAAACATCCAACAACATGTTTCATGTATATCACTATAAGATATGATAACATCTTAGACTTTTTGTTACTTTAACATAAAGCATAGCCCGATTATAAGTGATGAATTTTAATTAATGTATTTGAATAGCTAGATTGGCTAGGATGTTTAATAAATATGGTGTTGTAAACTGCAGAATTGTTACTAAGATTTTTTGTTCTAAAAATGGGATACGCTTGAAAGAATAAATTGTGTGTGTGTCTAAGTCATATAATAAATATGATTCTAGTATAAAGAAGATTTATAAAGGTTGCGATTCAGGGAATGAATGGATGGAAAGAAAGAAAAAAGAAAAATTTTATTCGCATTTTAGCTATTTTAACATTAAATAATGTTTTAAATCTAGAACAAGATAATATTAACGCACAAGATCGGGAAAGAAAATAGTCTTGATTTTTGGGTCGTTACAGAGGTACCTGTTAAAATCTTGGATAAGAAGGATCATATTCTACGCTCCAAGGTTATACCTCAAGTCAAAGTTTTGTGGAGAAACCATGATGTTGAGGAAATGACCTGGGAGTTAGAATCTGAGATAAAGTCAAGGTATCCTCACCTCTTCGACATACCATGTATGTACCCTAATTTCGAGGACGAAATTTCATAAGAAAGGGAGGTTGTAAGACCCCAACTTTTTTATGAATAAAGATTATTTTTCTCAAAATATATTTTTGAATATTATGGTGTAGATTTGATATAATATTATAGTTGTGGGTAACATTTATAAATTTTGAAAAGTAAGCAATTTGTTATAAAATATTCGATTTGTTGGGAAATATTCATTTTAACAGGGAATATTCATACGATGACACACTCATTGGTGGACCCCACAACGGAAGTATTGTTGTAGTTAGAAAACGACAGAGATATCATTTTATAAAAATAACGGCGAAAGTTTTACCGTTAAACTATTAAACTACGCGATAGTAAAAGTACAGTAATACGCGTGGTTGCATAGTAGCACACGGTATTGATTATTGATGCTTTCGTGAGAAGTCACTCATTATACTCAATTATTCTACGATGAATTGTTGCATAATATCTCTCATATTATTGATTCAATTATTGTCACAGTATCATCTGCATAATATTTATTATTATTAAATCAATAATTGAGACGAAAAAGTTATTCATATTATTATTTGCAACATCGACGATGTCTAGAAAGTTCATCGAGGAGAGGTTTGGTCACCTAATTCTGGCGCAAATAGGGAGAAATCCTTATCGGAAAGCCCCCTCTTTCCTGGGAATGATCTGGTTATTAAATATTGTGAGTTATAATATTAATGATGAATAAGTTTGTGTTGATATGAAATTGATATTTTCATTATATTGGGATTATTAGTGTTAATAGAAATCGGCATTTATTTCGATAATAATTGATTTCTAGAGGTTATATTGACTAATCGTAATTAATCGGATAAATAAGCAATTACTTGCTATTAATTCACATGCTTATAACTATTTGTTCATATGTATATGTACTATTGATTCACATGCATGTACTATTAGGGGAGGTGGTGTAAGTTTGATAATACTTGCAGGAGTAGATTAAAAATGAAGGAAAATATGAAGGTATTATACTGTACTATTTCGAGGCCCAAAACGTGTAATTATAAAAATAATATTTTCCTATAAATAGAATCTCATTCTTCTTTCATTCTCACCAATTCACTAAGACTTACAAGAGCAATTATAGAGAGAAGCTATAGAGAGAAAGAAAAGAGTATTTCGCTACTTCACTATTTTAGTATCAGGTCTTCTTCTAAGGTAAGGGATATTATTTTTGTTCAGTATTCATAAGTAATAATATTTTCTTCCATACTCTGTAGTATGTGAGTAATATTATTTCGTCTCATTATACCCTGATTTTGTTAGTAGAATATCCTTGAAATTTGGGTTTCATCTAGTATTGTTTCACAAGGATATTTTCTCGCACATTCTTGTTAAATTTTAAGTTTTCATCTGAGAATCATCTCCATGAGTACTATTCATTTATACAAAGACTATTCACAAAGTACTATTCATGGGTACTATTCACAAAGTACTATTCATTTAAGTATTATTCACAAAAAGTACTATTCACGGTGTACTTTCTTGAAGTTTTATTCAGTAGGTACTATTCACTCCTGAGTCTTATTCATGACAAAAATTGATTTCTTTTCGGTCTAAATCATTTTTGATACAATATCATTCTTGAATTTTACTCCACAAAGTAGTATCATGTTGGCAATTTGATCGTTATTGAATTCTAGATAAATTAAATTATAATCTTTAAAAATTTATCCTTTGCTTTCTTTTAATTGAATTCTTATATCATTGTCATTATCCTCATGCTTATATTGTGATGAAAGTCATTTTTGGCTTACGTGCATATATGGACTGTTGATTGGTATGATTATGACCAGAGATCATTCTATATAATCATGACCCGTATATTACAAATGATGTGGTAAAAGTCCTCATTTTCCTGTAGTGCATTGATGGACAGTTGCTGGTATGATCATAACCATTGGTGAAAACACGAATATCCTTGGCCCGTAGTGCATGGATAATTCATCGTCGTGATACTAATGAATATCATTGGCCTGTAGTGCATGGATGATTCGATGATGTGGTTTATTTATTAAGCTAAGTCTCAGTGATAAAATTGATGATAAACTTTTTAAATCATAGAAGATAGTAGATATCATGTTCTACTTGACTCTTCTAATGGATTGCTTGTTCCACTGAAGTTAAACTTGATGTTTATTGTATTTTATTAGTTTAACACTGTTGAGGACTAATGATAATTTATTCTGCATTATCTTAGTCATAATATTTCTTACTGGGCTAGTTGAGCTCACCCTTTTGCTTTCATTGTTCTCTTCAGGAAATGAGAACGTACCCGGGACAAGTCGGGGAACGGAGTGATGGTCCGAGATGGTGTCATAGTAGTCCTCACTATTCTACGAAATAGTGTGATAATAATTGTAATGAGCACTCCATTTGAGTTTGGATATTGTCTAGAAGATAATATTTGTGTAAAAACTTTAAGCTCATGTTGTATAATTAAGTTTGTATTTATATTTTGTAACATGTATTTGGCGATCTAGAATGGGTGGTATATACCTATTTTGGGGCGTCACATACAGATTCATATGTCCAAGTGAGGGTATCCAAACACAACAATAGTTCTCCTGAGAATAGTTATCTGTTATGGGATACTGTGAATCTTGGATCTATGGGAATTACATCTGGTTATAATTGTATAGTCACTCAATTAGATATAAGCATATAATCAGATACCATAGGCGTATAGATTTGAATGAGTTATATACATCGATTATTAGTACGCACCATATCGAATACCATGGGAGTATAGATATGGGGGCGTTACAGTAACCTACATATAACAAGAAGTTATAAAGGTTCAAAGTCACTGTCAGAGCTATTCTTAAGTTTCTGGGTAACCCATAACAGTGGTCATGGTTGGTCAACGGTTTTGTGGTTTCTAGATCTTTCAATCCATGTGATAGGTTTGTTTTTGTTTGTTGTAATAGGTAGTCTATATATCAAGGTACATATATGTAACACTTATTTGGATAGAGTATGATTATAAGTTCTAGAACTATGTTGGTCAAAGTTCAACCGAAGGCTGTTCTTCAGTTTTCTAGGAAACCCAGATAACATAGTCATGCTCGGTCAACGACTTTTGACCATTAAATCTAGTAATCCTATGAATTGATTAAGTATTTGAGTATTATAAATATGTAGCATGTATATCAGGCTATCAATTCATTACTAATAGACATCATAACAAAAATCCGAAAGCGATTAAAAGGTTGGTCAAAGTAGCCGGTTCAACCTCTTCTTGAGTTTTCTGCGTAACCCAGAAAATAGAACTTCGTGATTGGTTAACCACTTTTGACCAACTATATCTTGCAATATATGGTTCCACTAAACCTGTTTTCTTTTCCAGATTAAAGAACTCATGTAATACTATAACTAACATAAAATTAACAGACCTAACTATTAACATACACAGATCTATAGGCTCTGACATTCGACTGTCAGACCTGTTTTTCTAGAATTTCCAATTCATTTAAAACACTATTTTGATGCATCTAGATGTTATGGAAACATGTTATATCAACTTAGAATACTTTCTAACATGTTATTACATATATCTAAATATCTAAACAATAAATTAAACATAGCATCAAAGATCTAGGTTAAAATTAGGGTTTAAACCTTCTTACTAAATTTTTGATTTTTGGCTACTTATCCTGTTGTTGCTATCACCAAGGCTTGTTTTGGTGTGTTTATAAGAGTGCATAGGCTTAGAGAATTCGTGGGTTTGGCCAGAAGATGTGTTTCTATTTATACACTTAAGCATCTTAGGGTTTTTAGTCTTTTTCACCAATTTGCCTCCACAAAGATCTGTTACTAATTAAGTTACTTGTGCTGCTTGGGGAAGGTTGCCAAACCATGTGCACTCTTGGGACTTAGTTTGGTGACTCCTAACCTACTTGTGAGCTAGTTTGATTAGATTAGTAGCTTAATTATGCCCTAATCCTCTTTAATCTTGATTAGGGTTTTGGTATTTATGTTTAGGTTTGCTTAATGATGTTTATTAGTACCTAATTGAAGTTTAGCAATCATGATTAGGTGTTAGGATAACTTAATTAGGGGTTTAGTCTAGCTAATTAAGGTTAAGGCTTATAAATTAGGGTTAGGGTTTGTAATCTAGGATTCCTAACTTAGATTTTTCACAAATCCTAACAAGACGCGATAAAGCATTTTGTCGGTGTAAGCACGACAAAGCAAAACTTCGTCAAAATATATATACCGAAAAGTCTATTTAGAAAGAAAATTTTAAGCACAACGTGTCAAGCACGTCAATTTTTGGACGAAGATTTATTTGACCTAATTTGTTAAACAAAGTATATAATAACACAAAACACTTTCAAAGCGGAGAGATTTTATTCATATAACTAAATTTACATAATAGAATCTTATTAGGGTTTTGGGGTTTCACACCCTTAAGGGACTCACTCGAAAACATTCTCAAACTTCTGACAGCTCAGAAGAAAATTACTCATCTCCTTCAACTAGCCAACCCTAGTTGAAAGGGTTTCAATGTAAACATGAAATGTGCTTACCATGCTGGAGCTCCAGGCCATGACACTTAGGATTGTTTGGCCCTTATGCATAAGATCTAGGATTTAATTGACAATGGTGAGATCGTGGTAACCAAGCCCGACCAACCACATGTTCAAGAAATCCCTCTCCCTCAACATAAGGAAGATGAGGTTAACATGATTAACAGAGGCGGTGGAGAGACCTCCAAGTACTTCAAGTATGTTGGAAGATCATCCCAAATCAGCAAGGAGAATTCTAACAGATAAGATTAATCACAAGTCCAATTCATGATGGAAGGAGAATTAAAGTCTTTTGGCGAACAAGTCAATCAATTGGCAGAACTAGTGATTCATCAACACCAAGTTACACGTCAATTATTCAGTCAGGAGCAGGCTAGCTTTCTTTCTCCTTTTACAAGTACTCCACCACTTACTCAAGAAAGCTCAAACTTTGGAGGAAAAGACTACAAAAGAGCAAAAGCCAAAGCCCGTCGGGATTTCGACAACAAAAGGGAATTCACCTATTTAGGCCAACTGATGGAAGAGATATTGCAGATACTGATTAATGAGGGAAAAATCACAGCATTGCTACCTCCAGTCAACCCACGTTCAAGATGGTTTGATGCCAATGGAGTATGTCAATACCATTCCCACTCTTACGATCACAAACATTAAATAATTCTGGGCACTCCGCCATCTTATTCAAAACATGATAGACAATGGTGACCTGCAAATGGCAGACAATGACGTTGTATCATTTAAGAGTGGGGACAAATTTCCTTTAGAATGGAAGGGAGTCATAGCGGTTATATAATCAGAAGGAGATTTGGCTTCCACACCACTTACAATTCAACCAATTTAGCTCAAAGGCATTGAAAACCCTTTGAAAGTGGTTGTACCAAAGCCAATCATATTGTCGTTCAAGCCACAGTATCCTGTTGTCAGCTTCAAGAAAGTGCCATGGAAATATGGAGAGGCTGAAGGATCTACATCCAACACAACTACTACAGTGTCTAAAGAAAATCCACTGTATCTTCCTCAACGAGTGATGAAGCCTATCATCATATCAAAGGGGAAAGTTCACATGGAGAGGGTTGAAGAATTACCCTATGCTATGGGACACAATGACGCCAAGGTGGTTCTAAGCTTGAAGGAAGCTCCACAACAGATTTCTATTCTGGACTTGGTTTCCTCTTTAGAAGATCACAGGAAGGTCTTACTGAGAGTTTTAGAAGAAGCCCATTTGCCAAAGATAGTGGACGTGGAAAAATTCCATCATCTAGTTGATCACCTATTCAAAAGTAATGTGATATCCTTCACTGATGATGACATACCTTTCGAAGGGATGGGTCACAACAAATCATTGCATATAGCTGCTATATCTTCTAGATATGTGGTTGGAGGAGTGCTAATAGATAAGGGATCATCCCTAAACATCTACCCCTATGCCACATTAGAAAAAATGAATATTAATCTCAACAGGATTAGAAGCAGCCATATAATTATCAAAGCTTTTGATGGATCTCGGCGAAATGCTATCGGAGAGATTGAGTTGCCCTTGGAAATCGGTCCACACACATTATGTGTAACCTTTCAAGTGCTCAAGATCACTACAGGATACAACCTACTTTTGGGAAGACCGTGGATTCATATGGGTAGAGCCGTCCTGTCCACTCTTCATCAGCAGCTCAAGTATATCATTAACAGTAGCTTGGTCACTATTAATGCTGAGCCAGATGTCCTATGTAGAGTGATATACCATTCATCAGTTTCAATGTAGAAGTTGAGCCTATCATCTTCCAAGCCCTTGAGGTGAGCAACACTCACTATCAACCCATTGGGGCGCCACCTCTGAAACCCAAAGTTTCTGCCAAAGTAATGTCTGCAAGTCAAGATATGATACCTTTGGGTTTTCAACCTAGACAAGGGTTCAGAAAGGATCACCAGGGAATCAAATTCCCAATTCAAGTTCCCAGCCAAACAAGGACATCCAGACTAGGCTACTCCTCTAGGTCCAGTCACAGGAACCCACATAAGCATAAATCGGTTCTTTCATTTACAAAGCATTTGCCTAAACCTACTGGTGATAATCTGCACAACCTTTATTAAAGGTTCACCGCCTGTGGTAGCTATGATATTTCCTAAGGCGATATTGGTCAAAAGAAAAGAAGTTCGATTACAAACCCAGAGGTGGAGGAAAGGAATCAAAGGCGCAAATAAGTGATAAAGAAACATTTAACAAACATGCGCGTTCTTGTCCATATGGAGGGTATGAACAGAGAAACCCCAGATGATGACTGTCCATACATCATGGTCATCATTCAAGAGAAGGAGGACGACAACAGCCCCTTCATCACACCTGTCCACCAAGACTTCACCCTTGGCAATTGGAGCAGCACTCCTTGCATTTGCTGACAAGGGTAAAAAGGACAAAAACTCCATCTACCTTGTAGATAACAATAACTGCTTACTTTTGTTGTACATTATTAGTAGTTGTTTTTATCATTTTATGCTAACACTTTGTATGATTAAACAGTTTCATATATTAAGTGAAAGCATTTTGTTTCAGGACTCTAAAGTTAGATGTGCCTAAACTTGCTGATGAGGTACCTATTCTTCACAAGGACTATAACTTTGATGTAAAGTTGGACTCAGATTTGATGGAGATTGAACAAGAGGACGATGACATACCTCAGGAGATCAAAGAATGTGTCAAAGATAAACCCAAGCCAAATCTTGATCAAACAACCTCTATTAACCTCGGAACCTCAGAAAACCCCAAACAAATCCAGATTGGTATGGACCTTACTCTAAACCAAAGGAATGACATGATTACTCTATTAACCCAATTATAGGATGTGTTGCATGGTCTCATGAAGACATGGTCGGTTTGTCAACTAATATCATCATTCATCGCCTTCCCATCAAATAAGGATTCAAGCCAGTCACGTTGAAACTCAGGCGATTAAAACCTGAGTGGAGTTTAAAAGTTAAAGAAGAAATTGTGAAATAATTTCAAGAAGGCATCATCATGGTATTAAAATACCCTGAGTGGCTATCCAACATAGTCCATGTGCCTAAACCTGGAGGAAAGGTGCTAGTTTGCGTTGACTACACGGATCTGAACAAAGCTTGTCTCAAAGATAACTTTCCCGTGCAATTTATCCACATACTCATCGACAATACAGCTTAATATGGGGTGTACTCCTTTGCTGACTGCTTTGCGGAGTACCATCAAATCATGGTCGTTGAAGAGGATCATGAGAAAGCTGCATTCATCACTCCTTGGGTAACCTTTTCCTACAAACAATTGTGATTCGGCCTCATTAATGCAGGAGCTACCTATCGCCTAAGCCGTTATGGCTCTTTTCCATGATCTAATTCACAAAGAGATAGAAATCTTTGTGGATGACATTATTGTCAAGTCCGAAGGGAAGAACAACACCTAGATCATCTCAAAAGCTTTTCAACATGTTACGTAAGTACAACTTGAAGTTAAACTCGACTAAATGCGCGCTTTGGCGCTAAATCAAGCAAGTTGCTAGGATTCCTTGTGAGCCACAAAGGCATTGATCTGGATCTTACAAAATATAAGCCATCATGAAATGCCCATACCCTAGATAGAGCGAGAAATACATGGTTTTTTTTGGAATAATCAACTTCATCAGCCAATTCATCTCCCAACTCACATCAACTTGTGAGCCCATCGTCAAGTTACTAAGGAAGAACTCCTCCATGAAATGGAATGATGAGTGTCAGAAAGCCTTCCTTCTCATTAAAGAGCAGTTAATTAAATCTCCTATTTTGGTACCTCCTAGGGATGGTGTTCCCCTGTTTATGTACCTGTCAATCAATGATAATGCCATGGGCTACCTTTTAGGACAGAAAGATGATAGAGGCCAAGAAAGAGCTATCTATTACCTCAGCAAAAGATTCAACAACAGTGAACACAAGTACACTCTAATTGAGAAAACTTGTTGTGCGTTAGCATGGGCTTCCATGAGAGTATAACATTTTCTCCATAGTCACATAACCCATCTCATATACCACGTTGATCCTTTTAATTACATTTTCCACAAATCCATGTTGAATCGTCGACTCTCCATATGGTAGTTGATCCTGCAATAATTTGACATCATTTACGTGACTCAAAAGTCCATCAAAGGTCAAGGAATTATGGATCATTGTCTCTCCACTGATCTGTAGGGGATTTCAAACCCTTGAAACATACTTCCTCGGTGAAGGGTAATGATGATTCAAAGAACACCATCAGGACGATACACACAAATCATGGAAGATGTATTTTGATGAAGCTGTAAACATGGAAGGTTCTGGAGCTAGAGAAATTCTAGTATCCATTACGGGGGAGTAGTATCCTGTTGCTGTCAAATTGTAGTTTGTCAACACCAATAACACAATGAAGTATTAAGGCTGTATCATAGGGTTGAAACTAGCCTAATATGGGCATCAGATGGTTAACTGTCTTTGGAGATTCTGAATTGGTGATTAGACAAACCACTGGGATCTATCACACAAAAAAGCTACATTTGATGCCTTACCATCGGCAAGTTATCCAAATGGCTTCGGAGTTTGAAGAAATATGCTTCCTCCACATTCCTCGAATTAGGAATGACTTTGAGGATGCACTAGAAAATTTGGCCTCCTTAATCAAAATACTTGATAAGGAAGACATGCCAAATATCACATTTACCCTGCAAAAGGCTCCAGCCTATGAGAACTACATTGGAAAAGTATCGGATGAGCTGTCTCCCGTCCATCACCCTTGGTATCAGGTTATCAAGGAGTATCTGGGAGATGGATCAACACCTGTTGAGGCGAGTCAGACTGAGAGAAAGCAGATCCATAAAATGGCTATGAAATTCTACCTGAGCGGAGACGCACTCTATAAAAGATATACAGAATTAGTTCTTCTCAGATGTCTAAAAAAAGACCAAGCTCAAAGGCACGTGGATGAAATCCATGGTGGATTATGCGGCCCACACATGAGCGGCCCTTTACTTGTCAAGAAAATCCTAAGAACAAGGCATTACTGGCTCTCTCTCAAGGCTGACTGTGATGATCACGTCAAGAGATGTCAACATCCTAGAGGTTCCTGTGAGCTTTGGAATAGACATCCAAACAATTCACCAGGGTCATCAATGATATCTCCATTCCCTAACAAAAGTCTTGGGAGCAAACAATCATCACATTATGTTGGAAAATGATCCAACAAACTACATTCATCATATATTTACATCATGCTGCATTACATTGCATCATGATTATCTTATCACATTTCAACTGTCTAGTATTCTTTTTCCTATCCACGCCATTACATTGCATGAATATGATAAAGAGGGGCATCTGTAGACACTCAAAATTTTTCATTCCTATTACTAACTTGGCAGGAGGACAAAATCGTGTTTCGGAGATAACCCTGGAAATCAAATCAGCACAACCCCGAAGATAACCCCGGGATACTCAATTTTTAATCTCGGAGACAACCCCAAGATACTCATTTGCAATCCCAGAGACAACCCCAAGAGATTCAGTTCCAACCTCGGAGATAACCCCGAGGGATGCAGTTCCAGTTCCGGAGATAACCCCTGAAGAAGTCAGTTTCAACCTCTTAGGCAACCCCGAGGAACTCAACCCCAACCCCGAAGAAAATCTCGGGAGGTCAAGCACACCTCAACGATAACCCTTAGAACATTCAGCACTTATAGCATCCCAATCTCAGATATAACCCTAAGCAACAACTGTTAAATCAGCCCAAAGCCAAAGATAACCCTGGTGAGGGGCAAAATAATCATTTTGCCTCCTCGATACAACATTCACGCCGTCTCAACATCATTTAAACCCATATTTTATATGAAGGTTAAAGGTTTACACCATGCTCCCTCCCTTATATATAGAGGGCTTGGGGTGGTCATTTTAAGAAGAGAAAAGGTGAGGAAGCCCCATTCATTTTACTCATTACACACTTTAAAATGAGTGCTTTCCTTTTCCAAACACTTGTGAGCTCGTGTTTTGCCACATTTGAAATTTAACGGTAGAAACCGAAGTTTTCAAAAGCTATATGAAGTCTTCTTGGCGTACCAATTGTAAGACATCTCAAATTTTTAAGCTTTTTCTCACTTCCATTCATACCTACCTATCCAAGTTGAGAGTCGTGTTGTGTGTGTATGTCCGGATCGTATATCCGTGGCTTTTATTGCTTTTTATTATATATATATATATATATATATATATATATATATATATATATATATATACTTTGTTTAACAAATTAGGTCAAATAATTTTTCTTCCGAAATTTGACGTGCTTGACACTACCTACTTAAATTTTTTTTTCCGAAAAAGGACTTTTCGGTATATTTGTTTTGACAAGCTGCTTTGTCGTGCTTACACTGGCAAAACGTTTTGTCGTGCTTGTTAGGATTTATTGAAAATCTATGTTAGGAACCCTAGATTACAAAACCTAATCCTAGATTACAAACACTAACCCTATTTTGTAAACCCTAACCCTAACTAGCTAGACGAAACCCTAATTAGCTAGGTTATCCTAACACCTAATCATGATTGCTAAACTTCAATTAGGTACTAATAAACATCATTAAGCAACCCTAATCATAAAAAAACAAAACCCTAAACAAGATTAAAGAGGATTAGGGCATAATTAAGATACTAACACTACTACAAAACAGTAAATAGACAATGCAGAAAAAAACGTTGTGGTTTCAGTCAGAAAAACGCCGTGGTTAAGGGTGTCATCTATTTGACACCCTTACACAACATTTTTAAAACGTTGTATTTAAGTACATTACACAACGTTTTTTAAGAAAAAAATGTTGTAGATTTGTTTTTCATAAATTAGCAGATGTTTAAAAACGTTGTAGAAGGTATGATTCCACAACGTTTTCTGGATAAAAATATTATAGTTTAATATATCAAACAACGTTTAGGAACATTTACACAACGTTTTAAAAATGTTGTAGATTAAAAAAAAGAAAAAAAAGGTTGTGGTTCACCTACATTACCAATGCACCTGCAATATGCTAATGCCTGAAAGATTAGCATATTGTAGCCTGAAAGATTAAAAGAATTGTAACTTCAATCATTTATCAAATATTCCAAATAATCCAACCACACACAATTCTACAGTTTCCACAAGCATTCTTATTATTTTGATTAACAGTACTAAATTGCTGAGGATATTTCATTTTTTTTCTAGTAAAGTGGGAATGCATACAAAGAAGTAAAGATTCAATACAACAACGTGGCTAAAGCTCAATCAGGTGTCATTGACCAAAGGAATGCAATTTTTTCCCATCATGCTACTAAGCATATGATTATTTAAGTAATATTCTTATTTAACTTGCTTCTTCTTCATTTTAATTTCCCCACTTAATTAGGAACTATTTTGAATGTTTCAGGACGAACCTTTCGCTGCACCTGCCATTCTGTCAAGCTCCTCTAGAGCTGCCCACAGTTTTGGATCTTCATAATCCTTTATAAGAAAGGTGGGGCTTGTTGTCCTAATAATTCTTCAGGATTTCTGGTCGTTAAACCAACAACAGGCATCCCAACAAAGGCGTCAATTTTCCCATCAGTGCCTTACCAAATCTCTGGACCAGTTGTCTCATAGTGTATCTACATTTTAAAACAACAATAACATTTTAGCATTCCACCAGCAACAAAATCAATCAGAACAATTAACAAGAGTCACTGTTATACCTTTGGGTTAGCAGGGTGCTCAAACTGCTGAAGAATGTAAGCATTAGGTGTTTTAGCCAATATCTCTTCAGCCTTAAGAATAGCACCTTTCATTCCCTTAGCAGGATCTGTGAGGACCAGCTCAGCACCACAAGCACGGAGAATAATTTTTCTCTCAAGACTCATTGAAACAGGCATGGTAATTATAAGCTTGTATCCCTAGCTGCTACCATGAAGGCTAATCCTATGCCAGTGTTTCCACTGGTAGGTTCGATGAGAACACTCTTAAGAAAAATAAATAAAATAAGAGTCAGATCTGATTATTGTGTCAGTTCAGATAACTGCGGGAACAAAAAGAAGAAGAAATTTACTTCACTACTTGATATTAGAATCATAATCATAACTAGATGAAACCAAATAAAAATTGAATTAAGAAATTTAAGGATACTCATTGCTTGCAAGATTCTAAATCACACTACCCAACATAAAAAATTAACAGTAGACCTGGGATGATATTCTAGAAGGCATCTTACATGTGTAAAATCATATAACTATTAATAACGTCACAATTTTATAACCTGTATTCCTAAACTCATGTTTAAGTATATTGTCATAATTGGTAAACTAAGTGATCATCAACATAGCTTATCTGTGACAAAACACACAACTAATCTCCCCTGGTGTAATAAGGCCCTTTGCCTCAGCATCTGTAATCATACTATAACCAATCCTGCACACCAAAAAAGAAAACAGAATCACAACAATTTTAAACCCCACCAAAATGAATATGGTCAAAGATACTAATATTAACAAATCAACAAGGAACATCAGTTAGTTCATGTCTTTAACACTAGAGCATGGCTCCATCAATTCTAATTTGGCTGCAATACGTCCCACGCAACCATACACATGAAACTGGTATTTTAGACACCAAGATACTACATAACAAATAGAACAAAGCACTCCGTCACTTATCAGGAAAAAAATCACCAATAACAGTTAAATCAAGAATAATTTCTCAAACACTAATGATACCCTTTCTAATATATTTTTAGTGTCATGAAAGTATAATAAGTAAAACTTGTAAAACTATAATATTTAATATAAATTAAAAACTGAATAAAATGGTATAAACACTGGGCAGCAATAGTTCACTCAAACAAGTAAACAAATCCTAATATAAGAGCTTTGAAACCAACCTTCACAGCTGTAAGTCGAGTTATTTCATTCCCCATTCGATCCACAAGAACATGAAGGCATGCAGGTAATTCCGCTCTGAGATTATCACCAAATGTTGAAACAACAAGACCCATGCAAGAAATAGCACATTCCTTGACCTCCTGGAAGAGGAACACCGTAAGACTAAGTAAATGCGCAAGTAACTTTTACTAGAAAAAAATCAACAAACCTGATCTTGATCTTGGTTTGTCAAATGTGCCATGATGGCATTATAAATTGGATGAACATAGGGTTTGAAATCAAAACGGTTCCCCTAAAACAACAAAGAAATTCATTATGTTTGAGAAAGTATCCTGATAATATCATAAAGTCAGAAGAAAGTGAGTGGTCTTACCTCAATGTTTGGACGCACAACACGAACAAGTTCCCCCCGCATACTCTTAATGCCTCAGCTGTAACTTTGTAATTACGCTCACCAACAGCTGATAAAACAGGACTAGAGATAGCATGAAAAAATGAAAAGGGAAAGGAAGAAAGAAACATAGTTTAAGTCATCATTAAAGAACCAACCTTCAGATACATTGTTGTTTACTGATGAAGATGATATTAGGATTAAATAATCATGCATTCCATGTTTTATGAGCCTACATCACTTATACGGAGAATATCATATTTTAAGAATTAAAAAGATGGGTAAGTTCCAGGATTGAGTCCGACTGCAAGCTAGGTTTGGATGAGATAATCAAGCATGTTCTATACGACATTATCACTTGAATAGAATTTCATCAAATCATCAGTAAATACAAATAAAACTTATTCCAGGGGCTGAGACTTGAGACTGTTGTAATAAACAGAAAATTATGGTGATAATATAAACTTCATTATCTCCTACATGACTTTAACCCATAAGAATTTATCCTATGGGAACTTCTACCTGCTTGGGTACAACAGCAGTTACTTTAACATGTCATGTAACGTATCTTAATTTAAGGTGTTAAACATTTCAAAGATATAAATTGTATTCTATCTTTATGCCACTTTTTAAGAAATGAAGAAATCCTTAGTGTACCTTAATGTCAGGGTGGAAAACAGGAGGAGAATGTGAAGCCAAGACTAATCTTGTAAATATATGAGCCTCAATCTTCGGTAAAGAAAATAAAAAATATTAAAAATCATGAGGCTAACAAGTTCAATTACACTTGGTGATAGCCTTGGTGATAGCAAAAACATATTCTGTAGCCAAAAATCAAAATTAAGCAAGAAAAGGTGCAAACCCTAATTTATAGCTAGATCTTTGATGTTATGTTTAATTTGTTGTTTAGATTTTTAGATATACGTAATAACATGTTAGAAAGTATACCAAGTTGATAGAACACGTCTTCTTCATAACATCTAGATGCATCAAATTAGTGTTTTAAGCAAACGGAAATTTTGGAAAAACAGTTCGACGATACCAAATGTCGAGCTTGTAGATCCGTGTATGTTAATAGTTAGGTCATTAATTGTATGTTATTTGTAGTATGACATGAGGTCTTTAATCTGGAAAAGAAAACAGGTTCATTGGAACCATGTATTGCAAGATATAGGTGGTCAAAAGTGGTTGACCGATCACGAAGTTCTATTTTCTGTGTTACCCAGAAAACTTAAGAACAGGTTGAACCGGCTCCTTTGACCAACCTTTTAATCACTTTCTGTTTGATGTTATAACGACAAATTGTAATGAATTAATACCTTGACATACATACTACATATTTATGACATTTAAATGTTTAAACAATTCATAGGATTACTGGAATTAATGGTCAAAAGTCGTTGACCGAACATGACTAAGTTTTCTGGGTTACCCAGAAAACGGATGAACATGAAGATCGAACAACATTTGGCTATACTTTGACCAACATAGATCAAGACCTTAAAATCATACTTTGTCCAAATCAATGTTACATACATGTACATTGACATATATACTATCTATTACAACAAACAAAACACAAATCTATCACAAGGATTTGAAGATCTAGAAGTTACAAAATCATTGACTAACCATGACCACTGTTCTGGGTTGCCCAGAAACTCAAGAACAACTCTGACAGTGACTTTGAGCTTCTATAACTTCTTGTTATATGTAGGTTAAAGCTTGAAATGGGTATGCTGTTGTACTACTGTATGAGTACTATAACATCCATACACTTCTAAACCTAGAATCATTAACAATAGAGAATTAGATCGAGGTCAAAGTGGTCTCGGGCCATGACCAACTGATTCGAAACTCAAGAACACGATAGCAACACTTCCCGTCACTATAGGGCATTAGCGACAAACAAAAAATGTTTTCTAATAAATAAATTATTAAAATTTTAAATAATTAATAAATAAATATAAATAATTATAAAAAGCAGGTTTTAATTTTTTTTTAATTATAATAATTAATTTTTAATATTTTTACATAAATTCAATAAATTTTTTATTTTATTTGGATATTATTAATAATTAAGTTAATAATAAAGTAATTAGAATAATTACTTATAAATAATTAATAATTATTTAATAATAATATTAATGATATGAAAATCATAATAAATGATTATAAATTTTTTAAAATAGTAAACAAGTTTCTTATTATATTCTAAGCAAATATTACACTACAAGAAAAAGGTCTATCAATGACCAAATATATCAATGATCAGCATATCCGGTCATTGATAGTCTTACTTAATAATCGATATCAAATGACCAACCTATAATCCAATAAGGCTTAAGTGATATCCGCGACCACAGTCGATCGCTGATCGGTCGCTAGAACAAATTTCCCACCCAAAAATTGGCAGGAAATGTTGGCGCGTAGTTTTTTTGCGACCCATTGTAATCAGCGACCACATGCGGTCGCTGATAAGTAAATACTTAAAAATTAATTATTTAGAAATAGAAATAAATGATTTAAAAATTATTTAAGGATAAATAAATACTTAAAAATTATTATAAGCTTCCAAAAATTATTATAAAGGATATTTAAATTATCTAAAAATATAATAAAGCTTATAAATAAAGTTTAACCGAGTTATTAACTTATTAAGTATCTAATAATGTCTTTGAACAACGAAACCATATCAAACTTAACCCGAACATAAATAGTTTATGTATTTTAAGTATTGTTATCAATACTAATGTGTTAGATATACATGAATGAACATCTTAGGTCTTTATTAACGAATCAAGTAGCATTACTTGATTGATCTTCGCTCAAGCATGCAAGTCTTCTAATCTATCTTGTTATTTATACATGTTCTCGAACCATGTGTATTCATTAAACAAGATTATTATCTTGAATTACTATTGATATGTTATACCAAATTACCTAAACTTGAATTGCCAATTATTGTAAAGTTATTGCTATAGCTTCAGCATAACTCAGAAATAAATTGTTTATTCAAATGATATTGTTTATTGAGCATAAACTGTTGTGTCAAACCAAATTGCTTTGGTAAGAAATCTTATCTTTGAAGTTGTGTGTCCAAAAGGGATAGATGTCAATCAATTACATAATGACATTTAGTGCATTTCAGCACGAGTAGGATGAGATGCATACTCTTTGGATTTTAATAGGCTGATCCCCCTATCTCACATCTAAACAAAATTTCTAAGTCGTTGTGACTGAAAGAAATAAAAAGTCCAGAAATGGTTGAAATAGAAATTCCAGAAATGGTAACAACAATCAGTTGAGTTTTAAACTGTTATACTTCTTCAAATCTTATATCGTTATAAATATAAAACCTGTTGAGCATGTCATAACTCACTCTTGCAAATTATTCCCTTTGCAGTATTAGATGGTAACCCTGGCACATCCGGAGTTAATAAAGGGAAGCGTCCCTGCTAAGATTAGTTTATATTGCTGTCTAGCTGAATGTAATACTTGTAATAAGAAATTCTTTATGAAGAATCATATAATCGAACCTTAGTATATGATATATATATATATATATATATATATATATATATTATCTTTTATTTCCTCAACCGTGTTTTCTTTACACATATAGATATAAATTAGAATTATTAATTTAGTTTGAGATCCTTGGGAATTATTTATCAAAGTGAGGGTATTGACAACATGGACTGATCATGTTGTTGTTAATACTCTGGATTTCAGATAGATAGGTACTATCGATACGATAGTGTAATTCGCATGATATAGACTACACATCTGAGTGAGTGTATTGGTAATATGGATTGTTCATGTTATTACTAATACTCTGAATTTCAAATAGATAGATACTATTTGCACATACATTTCATATACCCAAGTAAGGGTATCCAAACACATCAATAGTTCTCCTGAGAATTGTTATCTGTTATTGTGAAAACCCAAAACTCTAATAAGACTCGGATATGTAAATTCAGTTATATTAATAAAATCTCTTCGTTCTACAAGTGTTTTATGTTAATATATAATCTGTTTAACAAATTAGGTTAACTAAATTTTCTTTCAAAAATTGACGTGCTTAACACCTCGTGCTTCAATAATTTCTTCTGAAAATGAACTTTTCGGTATATTTGTTTTGACAAGCTGTTTTATCGTGCTTACACTGACAAAACACTTTGTCGTGCTTGTTAGGATTTGTAAAAAATCTAAGTTAGGAGCCCTAGATTACAAACCCTAGCCCTATATTATAAACCCTAACCCTAATTTGTAAACCCTAATTAGCTAGACTAAACCCTAATTAGGTTATCCTAACACCTAATCATGATTACTAAACTTCAATTAGGTATAAATAAACATCATTATATAACCCTAATCATAAAAAACAAAACCCTAATCAAGATTAATGAGGATTAGGGCATAATTAAGCTACTCATTTTGTAAACTAGCTCACAAGAAGGTTATTAATCATCAACACAAGTTTCAAAACATCACATGACATGCTTCCAAACTCCCAAGCATCAGAAGAGTCACATATCTTTTCTTTTTAGAGGCAAGTAGGTGAATAAATGACCAAAAAGCCAAGTTGTAAAATTCTATAAAAAAGAACCCTAGCTCAGTGAAAACTCACAAAAATTATAAGCCTATACACTAATATAACCTGACTAAAGAAGCCTTGGTGATAGCAAAAACATATTCTGTAGCCAGATATAAAAATTAAGCAAGAAAAGGTGCAAACCCTAATTTATAGCTTGATCTTTGATACTATGTTTAATTTGTTGTTTAGATGTTTAGATATATGTAATAACATGTTAGAAAGTATACCAAGTTGATAGAACACGTTTTCATAACATCTAGATGCATCAAATTAGTGTTTTAAGCAATCTGGAACTTTTGGAAAAATATGTTTGACAGTCAAATGTCAGAGCCTGTAGATCCGTGTATGTTAATAGTTAGGTCTATTAATTGTATGTTATTTTTAGTATGACATGAGGTCTTTAATGCGAAAAGAAAACAGTTCATTGTAACCATGTATTGCAAGATATACGTGGTCAAAAGTGGTTGACTGATCACGAAGTTCTGTTTTCTGGGTTACCCAGAAAACTCAAGAACAGGTTGAACCGACTACTTTGACAAACCTTTTAATCACTTTCTGTTTGATGTTATAATGACAAATTGTAATGAATTAATACCTTGACATACATACTACATATCTATGACATTTAAATGTTTAAACAATTCATAGGATTACTGGAATTAATGGTCAAAAGTCGTTGACCGAACATGACTAAGTTTTTTTGGGTTACCTAGAAAGCGGATGAACATGAAGACCGAACAACCTTTGGCTATACTTTAAACAACATAGATCGAGAGCTTAGAATCATACTTTGTCCAAAAAAGATTTACATACATGTACCTTGACATATAGACTATCAATTACAACAAACAAAACACAAATCTATCACAGGGATTGAAAGATCTAGAAGCTACAAAATTGTTGACCAACCATGACCATCGCTCGGGTTGCCCAAAAACTCAAGAACAACTCTCAGCGGTGACTTTGAGCTTCTATAACTTCTTGTTATATGTAGGTTAAAACATGAAATGGGTATGATGTCAGCATACTGTTGTATGAGTACTATAACGTCCATACACTTCTAAACCTAGAATCATTAACAATAGAGAATTAGATCGAGGTCAA
The DNA here is from genome assembly GCA_020205615.1 of Panax quinquefolius. Taxonomy (NCBI): domain Eukaryota; kingdom Viridiplantae; phylum Streptophyta; class Magnoliopsida; order Apiales; family Araliaceae; genus Panax; species Panax quinquefolius. The sequence continues at coordinate 20,231 of JAINUW010000330.1, forward strand.
AGTGGTCTCGGCCATGACCAACTAATTCGAAACTCAAGAACATGTATAACAACACTTCTGTCACTATAGAGCATTAGCAACAAACAAAAAATGTTTTCTAATAAATAAATTATTAAAAATTTTAAATAATTAATAAATAAATATAAATAATTATAAAAAGCAGCTTTTACAAATTATTTTAGTTATAATAATTAATTTTAATATTTTTACATAAATTCAATAAATGTTTTATTTTATTTGGATATTATTAATAATTAAGTTAATAATAAAGTAATTAGAATAATTACTTATAAATAATAAATAATTATTTAAAAATAATATTAATGATATGAAAATCATAATAAATGATTATAAATTTTTAAAATAGTAAACAAGTTTCTTATTATATTCTAAGTAAATATTAATTATTTAGAAATAGAAATAAATGATTTAAAAATTATTTAAGGGATAAATAAATACTTAAAAATTATTATAAGCTTAAAGAAATTATTATAAAGGATATTTAAATTATCTAAAATATAATAAAGCTTATAAATAAAATTTAGTGAGTTTTCAACTTACTAAGAAATTCCAGAAAGTCTTTGGACACCAAACCATATTAAACTTAACCCGAACGTATGTAGGTTATATATTTGAGTATGTTATCAATACTAATGTGGTAGATATATATGAATTAACATCTTAGGTGTCTATTAACGAATCGAGTAGCATTGCTTAATTGATCTTCGCTCAGGCATTCAAGTCTTCTAATCTATCTTTTTATTTCTACATGTTCTCGAACCCTGTCTATTCATTAAACAAGATTCCTAAATTGAATTACATTTGATATGTTATACCAAATTACGTAAACTTGAATTGCCAATTATTGTAAAGTTATAGCTATAGCTTCAGCATAACTCAGAAATGAATTGTTTATTCAAATGATATTGTTTATTGAGCATAAACTATTGTGTCAAACCAAATTGCTTTGGTAAGACATCCTATACTGAAGTTATGTGTCCAAAAAGGGATAGATGTTGGGTCAATTACATATTAACATTTAGTGCATTTGAGCACAAGTAGGATGAGATGCATACTCTTATGATGTTGAATAGGTTGATCCCCTATCTCACATCTAAACAAAATTTCTATGTCGTTGTGACTGACAGAAATAAAAAGTCCAGAAATGGTTGAAATAGAAATTCAAGAAATGGTAACAACAATCAGTTGAGTTTTGAAATATAATACTTCTTCAAATCTTATAACGTTATAAATATAAAACCTGTTGAGCATGTCATAGCTCACTCTTGCAAATTATTCCCTTTGTAGTATTAGATAGTAACCCTGGCACATCCGGAGTTAATAAAGGGAAGTGTCCATGCTTAGATTAGTTTATATTGCTGTCTAGCTGAATGTAATACTTGTAATAAGAAATTCTTTATGAAGAATCATGTAATTGAACATTACTATATATATATATATATCATCTTTTATTTCTACAACCATGTTTTCTTTATATATATAGATGTAAATTAGAATTATTAATTTGGTTTGAGATCCTTGGGAACTATTTATCTGAGTGAGGGTATTGACAACGTGGACTAATCATGTTGTTGTTAATACTCTGGATTTCAGATAGATTGGTACTATCGATACGATAGTGTAATTCGCATGATATAGACTATATATCTAGGTGAGTGTATTGGTAATATGGATTGTTCATGTTATTACTAATACTCTGAATTTCAAATAGATAGATACTATTTGCACATACATTTCATATATCGAAGTAAGGGTATCCAAACACATCAACAGTTCTCCTGGGAATTGTTATCTATTATTGTGAAACCCCAAAAATCTAATAAGACTCGAATATGTAAATTCAGTTATATTAATAAAATCTCTTCGTTCTAAAAGTGTTTTATGTTAATATATAATCTGTTTAACAAATTAGGTTAACTAAATTTTCTTTCAAAAATTGACGTGCTTAACACCTCGTGCTTAAAAATTTTCTTCCGAAAATTAACTTTTTGGTATATTTGTTTTGACAAGCTGCTTTATAGTGCTTACACAGACAAAACACTTTGTCGTGCTTGTTAGGATTTATGAAAAATCTAATTTAGGAACCCTAGATTACAAACCCTAACCCTAGATTATAAACCCTAATCCTAATTTATAAACCCTAATTAGCTAGACTAAACCCTAATTAGGTTATCCTAACATCTAATCATGATTACTAAACTTCAATTAGGTATACATAAACATCATTATGTAACCCTAATCATAAAAACCAAAACCCTAATCAAGATTAATGAGGATTAGGGTGTAATTAAGCTACTAATTTGGTCAACTAGCTTTCAAGAAGGTTATTAGTCATCAACACAAGTTTAAAAACATCACATGACATGCTTCCAAACTCCCAAGCATCAGAAGAGTCACATATCTTTTCTTTTAGGAGACAAGTAGGTGAATAAATGACCAAAAAGCCAAGTTAGAAAATTCTATAAAAAGGAACCCTAGCTCAGTGAAAACTCACCAAAATTATAAGCCTATACACTAATATAACCTGACTACAGAAGCCTTGGTGATAGAAAAAACATATTCTGCAGCCAAAAATCAAAATTAAGCAAGAAAAGGTGCAAACCCTAATTTATAGCTAGATCTTTGATGTTATGTTTAATTTGTTGTTTAGATGTTTAGATATATGTAATAACATGTTAGAAAGTATACCAAGTTGATAGAACACATTTTCATAACATCTAGATGCATCAAATTAGTGTTTTCAACAATCTGGAAATTTTGGAAAAACAGGGTTTGACAATAAATGTCGGATCCTATAGATCCGTGTATGTTAATAGTTAGTTACATTAATTGTATGTTATTTGTATTATGACATGAGGTCTTTAATTTACAAAAGAAAATAGGTTAATTGGAACCATGTATTGCAAGATATAGGTGGTCAAAAGTGGTTGACCGATCACGAAGTTACATTTTACGGGTTATCCAAAAACTCAAGAAATAGTTGAACCGACTACTTTGACCAACCTTTTAATCACTTTCTGTTTGTTGTTATAATGACAAATTGTAATGAATTAATACCTTGACATACATACTACATATCTATGACATTTAAATGTTTAAACAATTCATAGGATTACTGGAATTAATGGTCAAAAGTCGTTGACCGAATATGACTAAGTTTTCTGGGTTACCAGAAAACGGATGAACATGAAGATCGAACATCCTTTGCCTATACTTTGACCAACATAGATCGAGAGCTTAGAATCATACTTTGTCCAAATCAGTGTTACATACATGTACCTTGACATATAGACTATCTATTATAACAAAAAAAAATACAAATCTATCACACGGATTGAAAGATCTAGAAGCTACAAAATCGTTGACCAACCATGACCACTGTTCTGGGTTGCCCAAAAACTCAAGAACAACTCTGACAGTTACTTTGTGCTTCTATAACTTCTTGTTATATGTAGGTTAAAGCATGAAATGGGTATGATGTTGTACTACTGTATGAGTACTATAATGTCCATACACTTCTAAACCTAGAATCATTAATAATAGAGAATTAGATCGAGGTCAAAGTGGTCTCTGGGCCATGACCAACTCATTCCCAGAAACTCAAGAACACGTATAGCAACACTTCCTGTCACTATAGGGCATTAGCGACAGACAAAAAATGTTTTCTAATAAATAAATTATTAAAAATTAGAATTAATAAATAAATATAAATAATTATAAAAACAGTTTTAAAAATTATTTTTAGTTATAATAATTAATTTTTAATATTTTTACATAAATTCAATAAATTTTTTATTTTATTTGGATATTATTAATAATTAAGTTAATAATAAAGTAATTAAAATAATTACCTATAAATAATATATAATTATTTAAAAATAATATTAATGATATAAAAATCATAATCAATGATTATAAATTTTTTTAAATAGTAAACAAGTTTCTTATTATATTCTAAGTAAATATTAATTATTTAGAAATAGAAATAAATGATTTAAAAATTATTTAAGGGATAAATAAATACTTAAAAATTATTATATGCTTTCGTAAATTATTATAAAGGATATTTAAATTATCTAAAAATATAATAAAGTTTATAAATAAAATTTAGTCGAGTTATCAACTTATTAAGAAATTGGTAAAGTCTTTGGACAAAGAAATCATATCAAATTTAACCCGAACATTATGTAGGTTATATATTTGAGTATTGTTATCAATACTAATATGTTAGATTTATATGAATGAACATCTTAGGTGTTTATTAACGAATCAAAGAACGTTACTTGATTGATTTTTGCTCAGACAAGTTCTCTATCCTTAAATCTCTTATCGAGCAAGTTTTCTAACCATAATTACTTTCACAAGTTTACTAAACCTAAATTATTCGTTAAACAAGTTGTCTATCTTGAATTGCTATTGATATGATATACCAAATCTAAACTTGAATTGCCATTTATTGTAAAGTTATTGTTATAGCTTAAGCATAACTAAGAAATGAATTCTTTATTTATATGATATTATTTATTAAGCATAAACTGTTGTGTCAAACCAAATTGCTTTGGTAAGACATCCTATATCTTTGAAGTTGTGTATCCCAAAAAGGGATTGATGTTTTGTCAATTAAAATATTGACGTTTAGTGCATGGGAGCACGAGTAGGATGAGATGTATACTCCTAGGATGTTGAATAGGCTGATCCCCTATCTCATATCTAAACAAAGTTTCTAAGTCTTTGTGACTGACAGAAATAAATAGTCCAGAAATGGTTGAAAAAGAAATTCCAGAAATGGTAGCAACAATCAGTTAAATTTTGAACTGTTATACTTCTTCAAATCAAATATTGTTATAAATATAGAACCTGCTAGGCATGTCATGGCTCACCCTTGAAAATTATTCCCTTTGCAATATTAGATGGTAACCCTGGCACTTCTAGAGTTAATAAAGGGAAGCGTCCCTGCTTAGATTAGTTTATATTACTGTCTAGTTGAATGTAATACTTTGTAATAAGAAATTCTGTATGAAGAATCATGTAATCGAATCTTAATGATATATATATATATATATATATGTAACATCTTTTACTTCCACAACTTTGTTTTCTTTACATATATAGATGTAATTAGAATTTCCAATTTAGTTTGAGATCCTTGGGAACTATTTATCTAAGTGAGGGTATTGACAACATGGACTGTTCATGTTGTTGTTGATACTATGGATTTCAGATATATATGTATTATCGATACAATAGTGTAATTCACATGACATAGACTATACATCTGAGTGAGGGTATTGGTAATATGGACTGTTCATGTTATTACTGGTACTTTAAATTTTTGATACATAGATACTATTCATAGATACAGTTCATACATCCAAGTGAGGGTATCCAAACACAGCAATAGTTCTCATGAGAATAGTTATCTATTATGGGATACTGTGAATCTTGGATCTATGGGAATTGCATCTGGTTATAATTGTATAGTCGCTCAATTAGATATAAGTATATAATCGGATACCGTAATGCGTATAGATTTGAATCGTTCTATATATTGATTAGTAGTAAGCACCATATTGGATACAATTGAGAGTATAGAGTATAGATATGGGGGTGTTACAGGTTATGGGATACCGTGAATCTTGGATCTATGGAATTGCATCCGGTTATAATTGTATAGTAACTTAATTAGATATAAGAATATAATCGGATACCATAGCGTACAAATTTGAATGTGTTATATACATTGAATAGTAGTAAACACCATATAAGATTCTTGTGGGAGTATAGATATGGGGCATTATATTAATGGTATCGAAAGGTGTTAAGGATATAGATATAAGGAAGAGAAATCTTAGTATATAGTCTTGAGTCCAGTAAAAATATTAAATTACACATAAAAATAACATTAATATATTATGTTTGTGTAAATTTCTATACCAAGTAATAAAGGAGTTTTATTTTATAGGATGGCCAACTCTAGTGCTGAGGAAATTCTCATAGTAAACAATCCACCATAAATTGAGTCAATTATAGCTAGTGATGCAGAGGATGAAAAATTACTTCATGATTAACAACTGCTAGATGCTAAGGAAGAGGAAGATCCAAAGATGGCAGTCAATTAATGAGAATTGATGAACATGATGAAGCAATGGCATCCCTAATCGTAAGTCCGAGTATAAGAATAATAAAATGAAGTTTAGGGCACATTTAGCCGAGCGAATGTTAGATCATGAAAGGGGAACCAATAATCGACTGAAAGTACAACTACATCATGCACAAAGGGGCAAGGAGGAAATACAGTCAAGGCTACTCAAATCATCTCTAGGTACTTAAGATGTCTTCAATGATTTGTAGCGCTGAGTAGTTCGATATCCAGTAGAGGAGAAGAAAAGTGCATATCTGATAGATCGATATGTGGTATGCCACATGATCCAGGATTCCTTTGATGACGTTAATGAATTCTAAAGTGTAGTATAAAAGTCTAAATGCTCTATAATAGTATGAATAAATAGCATTTAAAGTTTGTATTATAGCTGGTAGTAGGTATAGACTACTAGTTGTTTAATATGTATTTTCTTACATATTAATAAAAAGATATGCTTGTGTTATTCAAATTCTTATGTGGATTTTTCTTATTTTATATAGAATCATGCCACCAACCAGAAGACCTCAACGAGAAATAGATAATGGTGTAAATCCTACCCAACAGTTAGTAGAACTTTTGTTAGGTGCTATGAATAGACCCATAACTCCAAACATTCCCTTTAAGGATTTTAAATTAGTTGGAACCCGAGTTCAAAGGTACATCCGAACCTGTTGATTCACAAATCTGGATTACTGAAATAGAAAGAATTTTCTTAGTAACCAATGTCAATAATAATCAAAAGATAACTTTTGCAACCATTTTCTTGAAAGGTGAGGCGAATTACTAGTGAGAATCAATTAAGGGCTGGGTAGAAACTGAAATTGTGCCATGGGATAGATTCAAAGAATTGTTCTTTGAAAATTATTTTTCCCATTCTCGAAGGATCGTATGGAGGTACGATTCCTAGAATTGAAACAAGGAGACCTGACTATATCTCATTATACGACCAAGTTTAACGAATTATCCAATTTTGCTGCTCACCAAGTCAATACTGAACTTAGAAAGACTCGGAGGTATCAGGAAGGTTTGAAACCTCAGATACGAAGTAAATTATCTATATTCCAACTAAAGACTTTTTTTCGAAATACTCGAGAAAGCTTCCATAGTTGAGAGTGAAAGCGAGATCTTATTAAATTTCATCAAGAAAAGAAGAATCAAAATGAGAAGGAAATCTAAAAAGCGAACCCGGTTGGTGTGGGTTTAATAATAAACGAAAATGGGATATTACTTTTCTAACAACACGGGAAAAACGTATGTAATAATAATAATAACTTTAGTAATAATAACTTTAATAAGAGGAACCTTGTCCTACATGTTAGGTTTGTAATATTCAAGAACGCTTGATCAAATTGCATAAAAAGTGCGTAACGCGTGTAAAATCGAGTTTAAAATTTTTACAATCCATATACGGATCACCCTTTATGCACAATTATTAATTAAACGAAAAGATAAAGAATAAAATCATACCCTCGAAGATCGAGCTTCCTCGAAGTACAAGTTCACCTCCAATCCTTTTCGCGTTCAACTTGAATCCACCGGGTTTGGTTCCTTCCTTTGATCAACGTTAGCCACCCAAATGTTTGGCCTCAGAGGTGATCCACCGAGGAAAAAGAATTTTCAAGAAGAAGGGTATTTGGCTCAAACCCTAGTTTTCTATCTCTATAGAAAAAAGAACGACTCACCAACAAATTGGAATTATTCCGTATTCTTAATATATCGATATAAGACTCCTCTTATAAAGATATCAAGTAACCCTATTAAAAATAAGGTATTATTTAATTAAACTCTTTTAATTAAATGGGCTCCCTAATCTTATTAGGGATAATTAATTAAACTCCTTTAACTAATTTTTCCTCCTAATCCTATTAGGAATAAATGAGAGTACTTATATTAAATTAATTTCTAAACTCTTTTAGAAATTAAAATAATAATAATAATTGTAATAATATTAATAAGACTCCTCTTATTAATTTATATTTAATATTTCTAAAATATTAAATAATAAATATTAAGCTATTTAATTTATTCTATCACCATAGATTAAATTAAATATACATAACATATTATTACGATTATGCCATTAACTTCTTAAATAATTATTCTTCCTTTTATGGTGTGACCCTTTAGGTTCTCCATATTAAACCGGTTGTGAATAAATCAATTAGAACAATTCTAATCTTATTTAAATAAATAAATTAAACAATTAATTTATTTAAATAAATAATATTTATTCTACAATAGGGATAAGCCTCCCTAGCGATCAACGACTTTCCAGATAATATAGATTTCAACATTAATCATAAAAGAACTTTTGAGTAAATAGTTACCGTACAATTCAATCCTTCCACCATACAATGTCCCAATTAAATATAAGACATGGAATTACGGTCAAGTCTTATTTTATTTAATTATATGTATTTCGATCCTTAAATGCACAACTCCAAATAATGCAAATTAGAAACTCCTTTCTAATTTCATTTTGCCTTGGCCAAGGACTACTGGGTTGTCATTTATCGAATCACATAGGATATTTCTCTTCTTTTATTAGAAGTGGTAGATTCTTTATTGATCATACATTATCTCCATGTACAACTTATTATACCCAAGCATACCCTTTGATATACCCTAAGGGTCTTAAGGAATAAGTCAAAGTATAACTCATCATACACAAGATACTATGATGATCTCAAGTCCAAGGATCACTTGTACTACTATCACTACTGAGAATTCCTATTGACAAGCAAGTAAAACTCCATTAGGTATTCCTTAGCGAGCCACGTTCGATGAACTTATTCTCTAATAAGCACCTACATACTTGCTTTAGTGTCTCCACACAAATGATCATGAGATCAATCATCCTCATCCAATGAAAGCAGTTAAGCGTATGTACCAATCTATCCGGATTCACTAATCCCCAATTTAGTAATCCAATGATTGGAAACTATTTTAGTTTTAAGCTTTCTAAGAATTTAGATCTCATTAGAATGATCATCATCATTATTCTAAAAGCATTGCTTAAAACTATGGGTTTATCACATATTATAAAACAAAGATCATGTAGATAATTAAAAGCCTTTAATAAATTAATACTTTTTATTAATAAATGAATAAGATTGTTACAAAGTATATGCTTTATCATCAAACATGATTGGCTTGTGTGCATATTACTTTCAATCTCCCACTTACACTAAAGCCAATCGTCATTGTATCTTATACTCTTCTTCTCTAAGTGACGATTATCCCTTTGTTGGATAAGCTTTAGTTAATGGATATGTAATGTTGTTCTTGAGAGTCCACCATCTCTATAGTGATTTCCCATCTTTCAATGATTCTTATAATCAAATGAAAGTGCCACAACACATGTTTAGATCCAAGATGAGACTTAGGAACTATTCCTAGTTACGTAATGAACTTTTAATCCAAACAATCAACTTGCGACTTCATTTATAGCTATATACTTTGTCTTTATCACTAAACCAACAACTCTTTCTTTGTTTGGAACCTTTCCAATTCAATTGCACCTTTGCTCAAGATAACGCTTTACCTTAAAGTGGATTTTTCTATCATCTTGGTCTGCATTTGAAAAACTTGAGTCATTAAGCCCTCTAGTTTTAATTTAGACCCACCATGAATATGATCACATCCTTAGTGCTTGGGTTAAGCACTTTAAGATATTTTTCACTGACTCATAGTGAACTTCTCCATAATATGACTGATCAACATCAGGTCTCGTACATTTCATTGCATACATGATTGTCATTCATGCGACCTCTCTTTTCAGGAGTCTGTGGGGACTATTAGGAGAGATACACTCCATAGCTCATCGACATGAGACATCTCTTAGAGTTTGCCATGCTAAACAACTTTAACATCAAATGAATATACGTTCCTTGGGTTAAGTCGAGCATCCTCTTGTATCTATCTATATAGATTTTATCCCAATTAAGATACTCTTCCCAAACCATTCATGGAGGAATGTTTAGACAACTTTATCATTCTTGATCGTAGCATTAGTATGTCATTCCTTATCCGTAGTATATCAACATATAATATTAGGAATGTCACTGGCGCTCCCCAGACCGTCCCTTTTGTACACACTAGAACTCTTACCTCATCGTAGATAATTGGATCATCATCTTCTATGATGTGTACCTCATCATCATCATCTATGATGAATCCATACCTCCTAGGTATCTTTGGTATTATTCGATTTTGATTTAGGTTGTGGTACAATAGGTCTATCTATAGGTTCCTCTTATTTGACTTATAGTATTTTGTGGTTCTTGAACTCTTCAAGATCTATTATCCTCCCACTAGCCCTTCAATGATAAACACCTTTATCTTTAGAAGGAAGCGTGTTTCGTAACAAACATCTTTTTGCTAAGTAGGATTATAGAACATATACCCTAAACTTACTTTAGGATGTCCCACAAATTTGTACTTGTCAAATATTGTCCCAAGCTTATCCTTTGAAACCTTTTCACATAAGTTGGACAACCCTCATCTTAACATACTTAAGATTAGGAATCCTCCTTGTCCATAACTTTTATGGAGTCTTGGGAATGGATTTTGAGGTTACCTTTTGTAGATATGCAACCATTTCTAGGACATTATCCCGGAAGGATCTTTGGAATGTCGATAAAATCATTATGGACCGCACTATGTTCAACAAGGTATGATTTTTCCTTTCGGATACATCAATCAATTATTACGTATCATGAGGTGTCCATTATGAGAAAACCATTTGAGATGATCTAGAAACTTATTGCACAAGTATTTATTCCTTGATCTAATCAAAGAATCTTAATAAATTTCAATTTGTTTCACTTACGAATTCTTTGAACCTTTCAAATAATTCACACTTGTATTTTAGCAAATACACACATTCAACTCTTTGAATGATCATCTCCTTTTCTTATACTAGTTTGTTCAATTTGCAAAATTATTTTCATGAAAGTCAAGTATACAAAATTTATTAAGTAATATTCCGATTCTATACAAAACATTATTATTATAAATAGAACAACAATTGTTCTTAATTATAATACCAAAGATTTCATTGTCAACAATAAAAATGGAAATAATATCTTTAACAAAAACCGGAATACAATAACAACTTATTGACTTAATAGATTTGCAGTAGCATTGCTAAACTATAAGTTTCTATGGCTAATATGCAAAGAACCTTTGCTTCATTTCCCACACATAGGATTACTTATATTTGTTTAGCTTTTTACTACATTTGATCCTTTCATAAATCTATATTTATGATAACCAAAGTTGGTATCCAATACCCAAGTAGAATATTGACTTAAAGAAAATTTATTTCAAATCATGAACAAATTTGTATTTATAATCAAACTTCACTAAGCTTCTTTGGTTAGCCTCTGCAAGATGTTTCTTGCGTTTCTTTCCAGTGTCCAGGCTTATTGCAGTGGAAGAAAACTCCTTTGCTATCCGTTTCAGTTTTGTTCTTATTATCCTTTGTTTTTGCCTTTTCTATTAACCTTCTTAGAATCGTTCTTCTTTTCAGAAGATCATTTGGCTCCTACCAGTAAGACATGGTCTTTCTTAGTTGGAAAGTGACTCTCAACATTTTTCAACATGTTAAGCAAATCAGCGAGGCTGATATCTAGTTTGTTCATATGAAAAATTCACAACAATTGTGAAAGGAGTCCGGGAGTGAGGGAAAGATCAAATCTTGGCTCAACTCTCCATCCATGACAAAACCTGTTGATCAATCAAATTGATTATGTTAAGAACTTTTTGTCTGTACTATAGTGCCATTGGCCATTCTAGATCGGAAGAGCTCCTTAGATATCTGATATCTATCAGTCCTACTTTCCTCACCATCAACTACTTGATGTGCGGGGAATATAGTAAGAGCATCCATAGTTTCATCTTGCCGACGTCAAGCTCGTTACTCATGGATGCAAGCATAATGCATTGAGCCAATTGTGCATCATCTTGCCACTTTCTAAAAGTAGCAATCTCTTCCTCGAGGCATTATGCGCAACCATTGCGAGGATAGGCGATTAAGGACATAAGATAGCTTTTCGATCATGAGAGCTATTCTCAAATTCCTTAACCAATCCGTTTAATTGATGGCGGTTAATTTAGCATCTAATATGTTTATGATGATAGTAATTTTAGACATTGTAAAATTTCGTAAATGAATTTGTAATTAACAACATTTTAACATACATTCTTTTATTAATTACCAAAATAATTTAGGTCTTGTTTTAAATTGGTATCTCCCACTATTTTCTTCAAACTATATTACCTCACTTATATAGTTCGACAAAATCTAATTAAAGATTTGCTAGTGAGAATAAGGATTCCATTTCAAATGTATATAGCCTTGTGGTGACACAACAAACTATATATAAATAAATAGGTAGACAACTTTTGTCAATTACATCAACTATGCAACTCCTTTTCTTTTTTGCCTCTTAGATTATTTTGATCAGTGGTGGCACATCCGAATCAAAATTATCCAAGTTAAGTCAACCTAGCACTCCATATATTCAAAAAAGAAAAATATCATCCTTGTGGTGACACAACAAAACAATATTGTTCAATTTTCTTTATAAGCATCAAATGTGATAAATTAACATCTTAAATACACATCACCATAAGCATCAATAAATAACATTCATCTTATGAATAATAAACATTTAATATATATATTGATATCATTTAATGGGCAAATTTAGTTAGTATAAAATCTATTTTTGAATCAAAATAAACTCCTTTATTTTAATCCAAATTTAAATCAAAATAAAACTATTTTATTTTAATTTATCCAATTTTGAATAAAATAAACTATTTTATTTTAATCAAAATCTTTAATCAAAATAAACTCCTTTATTTTAATTAATTATGGAATCCAATTCCATAAAAAAAACTTTTATTAAAAGAAATACGGATTTTCTTTCCTATTCACAAATAAACTCCTTTATTTTGAATAATATGAAATCTTATTTCATATTTAAATAAACTCCTTTATTTAAGGAAACATGGATTCTCTTTCCTATTCACAAATAAACTCTTTTATTTTGAATAATATAAAATCTTATTTCATATCTAAATAAACTCCTTTATTTAAGGAAATTAGGCAATCCAATTTCAACTCTAATTAGTTATCATGGAATCCAATTCCAACTCTAATTAGTTAGCATGAAATTTAATTTTAAAATTAAAATAAACCTTTTATTTTAAGATTAAAATAAACCTTTTATTTTGAAATTAAAATAAATATTTTATTTTAATTATAAAATTATATATATATATATATATTACGTAAATATATATATATATATATATATATAATAAATCCATGATACTAAAAAAAAATATACCGTCCCATATTATATATATATATATATTATCCTCCCGATTCTTGATTCACATGAAAAACCAAAAAGGTGATCAATATATATATATAATATAATATACAAACCGGATATTTATATATATACTTAAATGAGTCACATGCTTCACGGTTTTTATTTATATAATATTAAAGCATTTCGCTGCTTATTACTCTTGGTTTTCCTTCCTTTATCAAAAAAAAAAATGCTGGGTCATGTATTACCATTGTACCAATCCATGCAAGTTAACTACATGATTCTCTTGAAATCCGTGCAACATGAGCTCCTGCTTCCTTTTCATGAACGTGGCCTGCTACCTTCTTTATTCACTTGGCCGCGCAATTAAGAAAAAAAAATTGCGTTTTTTTTTTTTTTTAAATAAATTTTATACAATAAAATTATGCCCAATTAAATTGTTCTAAACACATATCAACATACATATTAAATTAAAACAATTAATAATTAGCATAAAGGTTTGGCTCGATACCACTATTAGGTTTGTAATATTCAAGAACACAATCAAATTGCATAAAAAGTGCTTAAAGCGTGTAAAATCGAGTTTAAAATTTTACAAACCATATACCCGGATCACCCTTTATGCACAATTATTAATTAAACGAAAAAGATAAAGAATAAAATCATACTCTCGAAGATCAAGCTTCCTCGCATACAAGTTCACCTCCAATCCTTTTCGTTCAACTTGAATCCACCGGGTTTGGTTCCTTCCTTTGATCAACGTTAGCCACCCAAATGTTTGGCCTCTAGAGGTGATCCACCAAGGAAAAAAGAATTTTCAAGAAGAAGGGTATTTGGCTCAAACCCTAGTTTTCTATCTCTATAGAAAAGAACGTACTCACCAACAAATTGGAATTATTCCGTATTCTTAATATCTGATATAAGACTCCTCTTATAAAGATATCAAGTAACCCTATTAAAAATAAGGTATTATTTAATTAAACTCTTTTAATTAAATGGGCTCCCTAATCTTATTAGGGATAATTAATTAAACTCCTTTAACTAATTTTTCCTCTTAATCCTATTAGGAATAAATGAGAGTACTTATATTAAATTAATTTCTAAACTCTTTTAGAAATTAAAATAATAATAATAATTGTAATAATATTAATAAGACTCCTCTTATTAATTTATATTTAATATTTCTAAAATATTAAATAATAAATATTAAGCTATTTAATTTATTCTATCACCATAGATTAAATTAAATATACATAACATATTATTACGATTATGCCATTAACTTCTTAAATAATTATTCTTCCTTTTATGGTGTGACCCTTTAGGTTCTCCATATTAAACCTATTTATGAATAAATCAATTAGAACAATTCTAATCTTATTTAAATAAATAAATTAAACAATTAATTTATTTAAATAAATAATATTTATTCTACAATAGGATAAGCCTCCCTAGCGATCAAAGACTTTCCGGATATTATAGATTTCAACATTAATCATAAAAGAACCTTTGAGTAAATAGTTAAAAATATAATTCAATCCTTCCACCATACAATGTCCCAATTAAATATAAGGCATGGAATTACTATCAAGTCTTATTTTATTTAATTATATGTATTTCGATCCTTAAATGCACAACTCAAATAATGCAAATTAGAAACTCCTTTCTAATTTCATTACGCCTTGCCAAGGACTCTACCGGGTTGTCATTTATCGAATCACATAGGACATTTCTCTTCTTTATTAGAAGTGGTAGATTCTTTATTGATCATACATTATCTCCATGTACAACTTATTATACCCAAGCATACCCTTTGATATACCCTAAGGGTCTTAAGGAATAAGTCAAAGTATAACTCATCATACACAAGATACTATGATGATCTCAAGTCCAAGGATCACTTGTCTACTATCACTACAGAATTCCTATTGACAAGCAAGTAAAACTCCATTAGGTATTCCTTAGCGAGCCACGTTCAAATTGAACTTATTCTCTAATAAGCACCTACATACTTGCTTTAGTGTCTCCACACAAATGATCATGAGATCAATCATCCTCATCCAATGAGCAAGCAACGTATGTACCAATCTATCCGGATTCACTAATCCCCAATTTAGTAATCCAATGATTGGGAACTATTTTAGTTTTAAGCTTTCTAAGAATTTAGATCTCATTAGAATGATCATCATCATTATTCTAAAAGCATTGCTTAAAACTATGGGTTTATCACATATTATAAAACAGCATCATGTAGATAATTAAAAGCCTTTAATAAATTAATACTTTTTATTAATAAATGAATAAGATTGTTACAAAGTATATGCTTTATCATCAAACATGATTGGCTTGTGTGCATATTACTTTCACTACATGGGGAGGGAAAAGTATAAATAAATGTTACAATTAAGGACGAGTTGGGCACCTTTCTCCAAAGTGTCCTCTCCCTAATTGAAATAAATGTTTCAACTGTGGTTCGTTGAAACATTTAGCAAGGAACTGTACCAAACCCAAGAACCAGGGAGGAAAGGGAAATAGAATGCCGGAGAATAACAATAATCAGTCAACAGTAGCTGCAGTTAGAGCTCAAAATCGACCAACTATAAGAATATTTAATATGTTGGTGAGGGATGTTGTTGCTTCACAGGACTTGGTGACAGTTATTATCCCTATCAACACTTTAAATGCATATGTGTTATTCGATTCTGGTGCTTCTTGTTCCTTTGTGTCTAATAGTTTTTCTAAAAACCTGAATATACCATGTGAAAATATAGACATACCGTTCAATGTAGAAATTGTAAATAATGAAATGATTCCTTTTAAGACTATATATAGGAACTGTAGTGTGAAGATAAAAGGACACAATTTTCTGGTAAATCTTATTCAAATTCAGTTGGGATAACTTGATGTAATCTTAGGATTGGATTGGTTAGTTAACCATAATGCGATGATCGATTGTCATAAAAAATGTATAAACCTTTTTACTGCGTCGAAGTCAAAGGTAGTGTTCAACGGAGGTTGTTCACCTAAGCAATCTCGATGTTTGACCATAACTCAGGCAGAAAGGTTACTTAAAAAGGATTGTTCAGGATATTTGGCCTATATATTTGATACTCGACAGGAAGGAGTAAACCTAGATCAAATACCTATAGTTAATGATTTTCCTGATGTATTCCCAAATGACTTACCAGGTTTACCTCCAAATAGGGAAATCGAGTTTGTTATTGATCTGGCAACGGGAATTACGCCAGTTTCTAAGAAACCATATAGAATGGCACCTGTAGAACTGAAATAGTTACTAGTACAACTACAAGAACTCTTAGATAAAAAGTACATACAACCTAGTGTTTCACCTTGGGGAGCACCATTATTGTTTGTAAAGAAGAAGGATGGAACCATGAGGTTATGTATAGACTATAGAGAATTAAATAAATTAACCATTAAGAATAAATATCCTTTACCAAGAATTGATGATTTGTTTGACCAATTAAAGGGGGCCGAACACTTTTCAAAAATTGACCTTAGGACAGGTTATCATTAATTAAAGGTAAGAAAGGATGATGTGCCGAAGACAACGTTTAGGACACGTTATGGATATTATGAGTTTCTTGTAATGTCTTTTGGATTGACAAATGCACCGACAACATTTTATGGATTTGATGAATCGAGTGTTTAAACCATGCTTAGACAAATTTGTTGTAGTGTTTATCGACGATATACTGGTATACTTGAAAACACGGGAAGTGCATGCTGAACACTTGAGAGTCGTTTTGGAGATATTACGAAAGGAAAAACTTTATACAAAGTTTTCCAACTATGAATTCTAGTTATTCAAGAACACTTAAAGCAACACTTCCTGTCACTATAGGGCATTAACGACAGACAAAAAATGTTTTCTAATAAATAAATTATTAAAAATTAGAAATAATTAATAAATAAATATAAATAATTATAAAAATAGTTTTAAAAATTATTTTAAGTTATAATAATTAATTTTTAATATTTTTACATAAATTCAATAAATATTTTATTTTATTGAGATATTATTAATAATTAAGTTAATAATAAAGTAATTAGAAAAATATTTATAAATAATAAATAATTATTTAAAAATAATACTAATGATCTAAAAATCATAATAAATGATCATAAATTATTTAAAAATAGTAAACAAGATTTTTATAATATTCTAAGTAAATATTATTTATTTAGAAATATAAATAAATTATTTAAAAATCATTTAAGGGATAAATAAATACTTAGAATTTTTTATAAAGGATATTTAAATTATCTAAAAATATAACAAAGCTTATAAATAAAGTTTAACCGAGTTATTAACTTACTAAGTACCCGGTAAAGTCTTTGGACACCGAAACCATATCAAACTTAACCCGAACATAAATAGTTTATATATTTGAATATTGTTATCAATACTAATGTGTTAGATTTATATGTATGAACATCTTAGGTGTTTATTAACGAATCGAGTAGCATTGCTTGATTGATCTTCTCTTAGGTAAGTCTTCTAACCTATATTGTTATATATACAAGTTCTCGAACCCTGTGTATTCATTAAACAAGATTCCTATCTCGAATTACTTTTGATATGTTATACCAAACACAAACTTGAATTGCCAATTATTGTAAAGTTATTGCTATAGCTTCAACATAACTCAGAAATGAATTGTTTATTCAAATGATATTATTTATTGAGCATAAACTATTTTGTCAAACCAAATTGCTTTGGTGAGACATCCTATACTGAAGTTGTGTGTTCAAAAAGGGATAGATGTTGGGTCAATTACATATTGACATTTAGTGCATTTGAGCACAAGTAGGATGAGATGCATACTCCTAGAATGTTAAATAGGTTGATCCTCTATCTCACACCTAAACAAAATTTCTAAGTCTTTGTGACTGACAGAAATAAAAAGTCCAGAAATGGTTGAAATAGAAATTCCAGAAATGGTAACAACAATTAGTTGAGTTTTGAATTGTTATACTTCTTCAAATCATATATTGTTATAAATATAAAACCTGCTGAGCATATCATGGCTCACTCTTTCAAATTATTCCCTTTTTAGTATTAGATGGTAAACATGACACATTTGGAGTTAATAAAGGAAGCGTCCCTCCTTAGATTAATTTATATTACTGTCTAGCTGAATGTAATACTTGTAATAAGAAATTCTTTATGAAGAATCATGTAATCGAACCTTAATATATGATATATATATATATATCATCTTTTATTTCCACAATCGTGTTTTCTTTACATATATAGATGTAGATTAGAATTATTAATTTAGTTTGAGGTCATTAGGAACTATTTATCTAAGTGAGGGTATTAACAACATGGACTGATCATGTTATTGTTAATACTCTAGATTTCACATAGATAGGTACTATCGATACGATAGTGTAATTCGCATGATATAGAGTATACATCCGAGTGAGGATATTGGTAATATGGACTGTTTATGTTATTACTAGTACTCTAAATTTTAGATAGATAGATACTATTCGCAGATACAGTTCGTACATCAAATTGAGAGTATCCAAAAATAGCAATTGTTCTCCTATGAATTATTATCTGTTTTGGGATACTGTGAATCTTGGATCTACGGGAATTGCATCTGGTTATAATTCTATAGTCACTCAATTAGATATAAGCATATAATCAGATACCATGGGCGTACAAATTTGAATGCGTTATATATATTGACTAGTAGTAAGCATCATATCGAATACCGTTGGAGTATAAATATGGGGGAGTTACACAGCCCACGGGTTAGATTTGCCTAAATCTAATTATTTCTCACTTTAACCGGTTCATGGTGACTAAACTGGAGCCGTTGAAGCTGGAATGCTTAGATTTAAACAAATCTAATTCATTTTCTAGCTTTTGCTACGGGCTAGATTTGTCACTTTAATCTAGTTGTTTCTCACTTTAATCAGTTCATGGTGACTAAACTGGAACTGTTAAAGATGAAATAGTTAGATTTATTCAAAATCTAGTTCTTGTTTTATCTTTTGTACATATTGCTTTATCATGTGAGCCTAAGAATCATGTGATCACAGATTCAGTTCCTGGATATATATTTAGTTCCCATGATGGAAATTTTCAGCTGCAGACAACTTGTAAATTATTCACGGCGTCAGAATTTCCTTAGATGGCTTTCATGCCCATAAAGAGTTCGGCGTTACTTTGTATCTTATTTTTTCAAAAGTGCTTCGCATCTCAAAAATAATAAAAGCAAGCAAGCTGAACACATAATAAAATAGAAGAATCAAATGCCTCAATTACTATTGAGCACAAGGGTTTGAAAAACCTGTTTTACAAATCATCATTACCATATCTCGTTAAAATTGAACTTTTATACAAAATTCAAACCCTTTGTATATAAGTGCAAATGAGGCATAGCATTACTTCCAAACAATTTTACATTAACCTACATACACATTCAGATAAAAGTTTAAATTGAAAAGTGGCAGTAATCGTGTCACCACAGAAGTCGGGGGGTGCGTAACACCTTCCCTTTGCTTAATCAACCCCCCGGAGCCTAACGAAACTCAGTTTTACAGAGCAGTTAAACAACGTCACGTCACTAGGTCTTTGTGAAAACTTTTTCTCGGTTGAGTTGGTGCAACCATTTAAAAATACCAACTGACGATTCTTACAGTCAAATCGTCGACATATACATGTCGGACCTTTTCAAACTTGTTTTTTTAAATAAAACTCACCTATCATGATAACACCAAAAGACAAGAACAGTAAGGGATAAATAAAAATACCAACGTCGACATTCACTTTATCCATCAAAATTGAACTGCAACCCATCTAGAATAATTTTTTGTTTGATTCTGTCGGATATTTAATTTCCAACTCCATCTTAGCCATTTCTACTACAAGTTTTTCTTGAGCAGTCAACATCATTAATTTCTCATGACCCTTTCTACTTAAAGCATCGCCAACAACATTCGCCTTGTTGGGATAATAAAGAATCTCGTAGTAATAGTATTTAATCAACTCTAGCCATCTTCGTTGTCGAATATTCAAATATTTCTATATAAAGATATACTTCAAACTTTTATGGTCTATATATATCTCACACCTCTCTCCATAAAGATAGTGCCTCCAAATGTTCAGAGCAAACACTACCGCAACTAACTCCAAGTCATGAGTTAGATACCCTTTCTTGTAATCCTTCAATTGACACGATGCATACGCAATAAACCTATCGTTCTGCATAAGTACACAACTTAGACCTTTATACGATGCATAACTATATACAAAAAAATTCCCTGTATCATCAGATAATAACAACATAGGTGCTGAACTCAATCTTTTCTTTAATTTTTGGAAAATTTCCTCACACTTCTCCTTCCCAACAAACTTAACTGCTTTCCTAGTCAAATTTGTCAATGGAGTTACGATCTTGGAAAAATCTTAAATAAAATTCTTGTAGTAACTTGCCGATCCCAAGAAACTTCTTACTTCTGATGGTGTCTTTGGCTGATCCCAGTTTATTACAACTTCAACTTTCGATGGATCTACCGAGATTCTGTCCTTGTCAATAACGTGCCCAAGAAACTGCACACGTTCTAACCAAAACTAACATATCAAGAATTTATCGTACAACTTATCTCTTCTCAATGCCTCCAATGTCACCCTTTAAGTGTTCAACGTGCTCATCCTTGGTTTTATAATACACCAATATATCATCAATAAACACCACTACAAATTTATTTAAGAATGGTTTAAACACCCTTTTCATCAAATCTATGAACGCCGCAAGGTTCATTGGTTAAACCAAATGACATAACCAGAAACTCGTAATGACCATACTGAGTTCTAAATGCCATTTTTGGTTCATCCTCCTTCCTTACCTTTAACTGATGATAACCACTTCTTAAGTCTATTTTTGAAAAGTACCTAGCTCACTTCAGTTGATTAAACAAGTCAGTGATTCTTGGTAACGGATATTTATTTTAAATAATAACCTTATTTAATTCCCTGTAATTAATTCAGAGCCGCATTGATCCATCTTTCTTCTTAATAAATAACACTAGCACTCCCCCCCGGTGATACGCTCGACTGTATATACTTCTTGTCTAGTAATTCTTGCAACTGTACCATCAGCTCCTTCATCTCTACTGTGGCCATTCTATATGAGATTTTAGATATTGGGGTCGTTCCTGGCACTAGATCAATCACGAACTCAACCTCTCTATCCGATGGAAGTTAAGGTAAATCGTCAGGAAATACGTTTGCAAAATCTCTAATGACCGGTATCTCTTCTAACTGTGCACTCTTCTTTTGTGTATCGACTATGTAGGATAAGTATCCTACACATCCTTGTCTCAGTAACTTCTTGGCTTGCATCACCGTCAGACAACTTGCTTGTCTCGGTGACTTGATAACATGAAACACCACTTTTGACAGAATTATAAGGTTAACACATTTCTTTTGGCAATCAATTACTACCCCATAATTGAATAACCAATCCATTCCCAGTATAACATCAAATTCCCCAAGTTTAATTGGTATCAAATCCACCATCATGTCGTGGCCCTTTATATCCACCCTATAATTCTTTCATATAAACCTAATAGGAATCACTTCCTTATTCGTGATCTCTATGCTTAAAGGGAAATCTAATTCTTCCTGAGTCAAATGAGTTACCTCGGTTTGCATCCCATTTGGTAGATAATGAGGAGAGAATGACACGAATGTTTCTGTGAGGTTTGAAACCCAAAATATGTCAATACCTCATTTCTCACAAACTTTGTTTATATTCAGTTGTTGTGAATAGGGCTCATTTAGTGGAGCACGATAATGAGTCAGCTCAACAAAAAGGTAACGACCAACAACACAATAATAATCATACCGGTGGCAACGACCATCTGAATAATGATAACCATTGTGGGGGAAATTATCATGCGAAGAATGGTAACCACTTCGGTGGTAATTATGGCCAAGATAATAGGAAAGGTGAACTAAGTGAGAACAACTTTAAGAAGAGAAGATTCAACAATGATGGAAAGAAAATAGAACCTATACCCATTTCCAAGGAAGAAGAATGACCATCGGTCGTATGTTACAAATGCGGACAAGAGGGACACATCTGTCCAAATTGTACGCACCAACCCAAAGCGTGTTTCAATTGCAGAAGAGAAGGTCACCTAGCTCGATTTTGTCGTGTAGTGAAGTCAAGTCCGGCTTGGATGGAGGCACCAAAGGCCGTCCCAGAGAAGTCAAAGTCGGTTGTAGACACTCTAAATTTTCTGCACACCTGTTACTAATATTGTAGGAGGGCAGATTCATCTTTCAGAGATAACCCTGGAAGACAGCTCACATCCATTCCGGATACTACCAGAAGTTCAGTTTCAACCCTAGAACACACACCGGGAGTATCAATTCCATCCTCGGAGATAACCTCGAGTTTCATTCTTGGAGATAACCCCAAGGAATGGTGTTGCAGTTCCAGCGATAACTCCGGAAATGCTTGTTTTAAATGCATTTAATCAGCTTCAATCTCAGACTTCCTGTTGAGGCACTCATACCAAAGACCCGAAGCTAACACCGGGAAGACTGACAGACTTATAGATGACCTTGCAAAATTCAAACACTTGCAGCAGTCCAATCTCAGATGTAACCCTGAGCAACGTATGCTATCAGCCCAAACCGGAGATAACCTTGATGAGGGGTAAAATCATCATCTTGCCACCTCAACCCCAGCGCGCCGTCTCAACACTTCATATATACATTTATACACAACAATGTCCCATAAGAGCCAAGGAGTTCCAATCCCGAGTGACTATTACGCGTGACAGCACACCGGATAGAATTTGAAGCTTAAAGACCATGGGCATGGTCCCCTATTCCTGACTTCGTACAACCTCTAATCCCATGTCATTGCGTAACTCTCGACAAAAGTGGTCTGAAGAAGGTTTTGTACACCTCGTTCGGATGCTCAGATTGTAGTTCTGCAAGTTCGAACGGACATCACAATGCACGAGTGCACGTACTTCAAGACGACGAGACTCATGGAGCCCGGGGAACCCTGGGCAGTCGCAGGTGCATCTGGGACTACCGCAGGTACATTTACGGCCACCAGCTCTATAATTATAGAGCATAGGGTGGCCATTTGTAAGCAAAAAAGAGGCGAGGAAGCCCTGTCCAATCTGCAGTTCAGCAACACCATCAGAACGATGCATGCCATATGTCGAAAATGTATTTTGATGGACCTGTTAACACAGAAGGTTCTAGAGCAGGAGTAGTTCTAGTATCCGGTATAGGGGAACAATATCCCGTCTCCATCAAATTGCAGTTTGTCAGCACCAGCAACACAGCTGAGTATAAAGGCTGTATCATGGGGTTAAAACATGCTCGTTCAATGGGCATCAGGCGGTTAACTATCTTTGGGGATTCCGAATTGGTAATCAAACAATCCATAGGAATCTCTCAAACCAAAGAATTACATTTGCTTCCTTACCATTGACAAGTTTTACAGATGGCTTTGGAGTTCAAAGAAATCTCCTTTCTACACATTCCTCATAATAGGAATGATTTCGTGGATGCACTAGCAACATTGGCCTCCTTAATTCATATACCTGACAAGGAAAACATGCCAAGCATCACATTTGCCCTGCAACAGGCCCCAGCTTATGGGAACTATGTTGGAGAAGTATCGAATGAGCTACCTCCCATCCAAAACCTTTGGTATCAACATATTAAGGAGTACCTACGAGATGGATCTACACCCGCTGAGGCGAGCCTAACTGAAAAGAGGCAGATCCATCGACTTGTTATGAAATTCTACCTGAGCGGAGATGCACTCTATAAGAGAGATGCAGGATTAGGTCTCCTCAAATGTCTGGACAAAGACCAAGCTCAGAGGCTCATGGATGAGGTCCATGGTAGAGTATGTGGCCCACACATGAGCGGACCCCTACTTGTCAAGAAGATCATCAGAATAGGGCATTATTGGCTTACACTCAAAGCTGACTATGATGATCACGTCAAGAGGTGCTATCAATGCCAAATTCATGGGAATGCTATTCACGCCCCTCCAAGAGAACTCCACAATATGAGTTCACCATGGCCCTTCTCAATGTGGGGAATGGATTTGATCGGGCCCATCGAGCCCAAAGCAAGTAATGGACATCGATTCATTTTCTCCATGATCGACTACTTCACCAAATGGGTAGAAGCAGCCTCATTCCCCAGGGTTACCAAAGAAGTCATCATTGCTTTCATCAGAAACAATATCGTCTGTCGATATGGACAACCAGAGGTCATTGTGTCAGACAATGCTAAGAACATAAACAACAAAATTCCACATCAAACACCATAACTCCGTCATATACCGTCCAAAGATGAATGATGCTATTGAAGCGGCTAATAAAAACATCAAGAAGATCATGCAGAAAATGTCCGCCAACCATAAAGGATGGCATGACCTCTTTCCTCTGACTTTATTAGCCTACAGAACTTCCATGAGTACTTCCACTGGGGCAACCCCCTACTCATTAGCCTATGGGATAGAAGCAGTGCTCCCCATAGAGGTGGAAATGGAATCCCTCAGAGTGTTGATGGATGCTCAGCTGGATGAAGACCAATGGATACAAGACATGTATCACCAATTGTCTCTAATAGACGAAAGGCAAACCGCGACTATCTTCCATGGTCAGTTATATCAGCAAAGGATCGCCGGATCCTACAACTGAAAAGTCTGGCTACGTCAGTTCAAACAACATGACTTGGTTTTGAAGAAGATCATTAACAACTAATATCAATCTAAGGGGAAATTCGCTCCTAACTGGGAAGGCCCGTTTGTTGTCGAGGAGGTATTGACAGGAGGCACTCTCAGACTACATGAAATGGATTGTGATGAATTTCTGCAACTCATCAACTCGGACACCGTGAAACGATACTATGTCTGAGGTTACCCTCAAGAAAACATCTTGGCTTTAGATCATCAGATCACAAGTTATTCCGGTTTTTTAACACTTTTTACATACTGTTCTGCCCCTCAGGGAAACATACACTTCAAACCAGCAGCCTGGTTTTACCTCATTTCAAACTTTTCACACAATTTCGATTATCCTGAAGACAGGATTGAACCTTTCACAAATGCAGTTTATCCTAAAGACAGGATTAAACTTTTCTACGCTTGCAGTTTGTCCTGAGAACAGGATCAAACTTTTTCCACACCTGCAGTTTGTCCCAATCATGGGATCAAACTTTCTTCTCCCCGCAGTATAGCCTACACATGGGATTCATACTTCTCTTTGGATGCAATTCATCCTGAGGGGCGAACTACGTCAACCTGATCTCCCCGATACCCGGGAGTACGTAGGCAACCATATTCTATATGGCCAGGTCGCAATAAAAAAAAGAAGAAAAATATTTCTACCCTTTCTTTACAAAAACAAAAACCACAAAAACACTTCTACACCTTTCTTCATCAATAAAGCTTCTACACCTATCTTCCTTTCACGTTCAGCGTTGAACCTCTTACACCAGGTTCGAACTACGTAGACCTGATCTCCTCTTCAATAGGAGTACGTAGGCGGTCATTTATGGTTCAGTCTAACTCCCTACCAGAACAAAAATACTTGTCACATGGTACTGGGATCAAACTTCAATCCACCACATTTCATCGGCTTCAGACCAAAGGGATGTAATTACCCAACATCTCCTCATAAATAGGAGATTCATTGACCATCTAAGCTGCGGTTGTGCCTCAAAGAGCAACACTAATCCATAAGAGATTGAATTAACTAGGCTTCTAACAAATAGGAGTACTGGCAACCATCTATTGTGCGATCAATCTTAGAGAGGAAAAGCCGCACTCCTCTCCACATTTCCATACAGAAACTAGTCCCAAGAGACCAACGATGGTGGGGATACACACAGATCAATGATCAATTCTGAAAGATCCTGTGACGTCTCAATGTCCGCACATCAAGGATGAGTTCAGAATGCATCAAGATCACAAGCCCTGAAGAAACAGGCAAATATCAAGCAAGTATCAAGGCATAACTGAAAGGGAAGTAAATCAAAATATATTTCTCTACCATATATAATACTGTTTGATATATACATATGTGTTGTACATGACAATATGGCTAAGCTAGTCTGTGCAGGAAAATACAAGTCTATCTACGGATTTTTGTATATACGGACTATCAGATCTAACATATCATCCCTCTCCGAAGAAGGAGGTAATGCTGCCAGCTCCTGCCAAATGGTATCTACATGAGCTAGCAGATCCGAGGCTAACTGCATGGTAGCATGATGCTCATCGATATAAGCACTCATATCGGCAAGAATTCTAGTAGTAAGGTGTAAGACCCCAACTTATTATGAATAAAATTAAATTTTCTCTATTTATTATCTTGAAATAATAAGGAGTTAATTTGATATAATACTTTAGTTATGGGTGAAATGTGCAAATTTTACAAAATAAGAAAGTGGTTATAAAATATTCATTTTGTCGGAGAATATTAGTTTGGTAGTGGAATATTCTTGTTGTCGGGGAATATTAAATGCGACTTTAGCTTGATCATTCGTGGGCCTCATAACAGAATAACTGTCGGATGAAGAAAATGACAAGTTTGAGTTTTTATAAATAATAGCGTAGTTATTATCGTAATACTTCGTTGGAATACCCGGTGGTTAAAATACGATGAATCTGGCGTGGTTACACAAAGTGCTACGGATTGCATTAAAGATTTTGAATTATTGATTCTTACGTAAGAAGGCACTACTCAATAATTGTTATAGTAATTACTGTTTAATATTTTATTTTATTGATTCAATAATTGTTGCATTGATATTTTATATTATTGTTGTTTCAATAATTGTCACTGCACGGTATTTCCCATTATCGGATCAATAATTCATATTATTTGAATCATACTATTAGATAGCATTATTGGCAATGTCTAGAAAGTTCTGTCTAAGGAGAGGCTTGGTCACCTAATTGTGCGCCAGTAAGGAGAAATCCTTATCGGAAAGCCCCCTCTTTACTGAGAACAACCTGGTTGTCATAATTGTGATTCTGTAATATTATTTGTGAATAATTAATTATTTATTTATACGATAAGAAAATATTTATTTTATGTGGATATAATTGATGGATATATTTATTTTATGTGGATATAATTGAAGGAATTGATGTTGAGGTGTTTTTGTCGGAATGGAGGTATTAAAAATTAAATCACTATTCTTGAGATATATTGCGTGAGTTATAATTTTTAATCTGACCATTGGATCGTTGTGATTTTTGGATATGTTATACATATATAAGATGAGTATATGTCCACAAATTTTGAACCGTTAAAAATGAACGTATGATTTGTTATGAATTTTAAGAGGTGACTGATTCAAAAATTAGGTTTATAAATAATTTTGGTGGAAAATTCTAGAATTGAGTGGGCCCCACTTGTGGTTGGTGAAGAAATATGCTGAATTTTATTTCAAATGTGGTGGGTGGAAATAGTAGTAGGTAAAGCCATCAGGTAGCAGGTCAAGTCTGCTTCGGCGTGCTAGCATTTTCCTATAAATAGGTGCTTAGGTTAGAATTGAAAATCACACCGGAAACATAAGCTTTCTCTCTTTCTCTCTCTATATTATCGAGCATATTTTGTGAGAATTTAGATACTTTGAGAGTTACTATTCAGTACAAGTTTCATTCAGCATCACATCCGACCTTTCATTCCCAAGTACTGTTTCTTTGAGGTAAGGTATGTTATTTTCTTCTTAAATGATATTATTTTCTTCAATATCACTATGCTGAGATATTGTTATGAATTTTATTGTGGAATTTCTACCTTTTTGTGTCGGGATTACTATTCACGTATACGACACTATTCACATATAAGACACTATTCACAAATATGGCACTATTCACTGAAAAATGAAATTTTCTCTTTTTCATCCTAAATGTCTTTTATGGTTACTATCTTTGATTGTATCCATGTTTTGATCTTTATTTTTGAATTCTACTTCATACTTGCTTATTATGCAGTATTATAGAATTTGGATAAACCGAAATACGAATCCCTAATGGTTGTCCTTCTGTCTTACTGGATTCGTTCTCAAAAATGTTTTTCATCATCCTCAGTCCTTAATGGTGATACTTGATGAATATCTTTGGCCTGTAGTGCAAAGATGTACGATTACCTGATGAATATCTTTGGCCCGTAGTGCAAAAATGAACAGGTGTTGAGATGAACATGACCAACTGGTGATACAAATGAATATCTTTGGCCCGTAGTGAAAAGATGTATATTGATTGATGTTATAGGGATAAAATATTGATGATGGACTTTTAAATTCATAGATGATAGTAGATTTCATTCTCTACTTAAATTGACTATTTTCGTAATGTTGTTAGCATTCCTAACCAACCTTTTTTGCAAATTCAAGTAACCAAACCACTAAAGTCAATCACTGTCATATCAAGCCATAAGTAAAGAGCGCCGAGCCTTTCGTTGGTGACTTCTACGTCTTGGAATGTACCGAAGCCAGACTTTTCGTAGGGGACGCCGTGAATAAAGGTGGAAAGTTGATTGGTATCAATATGACGTGTTATCCATGTCTTGGATGAGAGTCACAGCTTTGAATGATATTTCTATCGTTAATAAATTTCTTAACGTATTCTTGAAGAGTTCTTGGCCTACCCCCAGAGCGTGAAATCGAATTTTGTATTGACCTAAGTACAAAACCCATTTCTAAAATCCTCAAATATTTCTTCACCTAAAATGAACGTATTATGCGCTAAAGACGTTGGCTCGACCTTTTGAAGATTACGACCATACCATTCAATATCATCTTACAAAAGTGAACGTAGTAGCTGACGCATTGAGTAGAAGATCGTATGTGTTTACGAGTGCAATATTGTTAACACAATACCCATTTCTTATTATTAGAGTTAAATAATCCAGGTACCCACGTGAAGATGACGAATATACGATTAGATTCGACTTTAATCGATAAAGTTAAAGTCGCTCAAGCTACAGACTCGAAGCTGATGAATGTGAAGAAAAAAGTTCAAGAGGGCGTTATTCTAGAAGCAAGAGTCGATGAAGAGAGGAAATCTCAACCCTTGATTTATTGGTACATTTAAAATCCTCGATCGAGTAGGAACTGTGGCCTATAGACTCGCCTTACTGCTAAGTATGTCGCGTGTTTATAACATTTTTCACGTATCGATGTTATGTAAATATGTGGACGACCTGAACCACATTATTGAATTAGAACTAAACGAGATAGCTGAAGATTTAACAGAAGAGGAGATACTTGTTAAAATCTTGGATAAGAAGGAACATATTCTACGCTCAAAGGTTATACCTCAAGAGTTAGAATATGAAATGAAGACAAGGTATCCTCGC
Organism: Panax quinquefolius; assembly: GCA_020205615.1. Lineage (NCBI taxonomy): Eukaryota > Viridiplantae > Streptophyta > Magnoliopsida > Apiales > Araliaceae > Panax > Panax quinquefolius. The sequence continues at coordinate 50,147 of JAINUW010000330.1, forward strand.
CTCTTCAACATGCCAGGTACGTATGTCAATTTCGAGGATGAAATTTCATAAGAAGGGGAGGTTATAAGACCCCAAAATTTATGAATAAAGATTTAATTTTCTCGATATTTTTTTGAATATGAAGGTGTGGATTTGATATAATGTTATAGTTGTGGATAATATTTACAATTTTTGTAAAGAATGCAAGTTTTCATAAAATATTCGATTGGTCGGGGAATATTCATTTTAACAGGGAATATTCGTACAACGACGCAATCATTAGTGGACCCCACAATGGAATTACTGTCGGAATGAGAAAACGACAAAAATATCTTTTTATGAAAATAATAGCGAAAGTTTTACCGTTAACTGTTGGAATACCTGGTGGTAAAAGTACAGTAATACGTGTGGTTACATAGTAGCACACGGTATTGATTATTGATGCTTACGTGAGAAGTCACTCAATTTTCTTTAATTATTGCTACAGTAATTGCTGCATAGTATCTCACGTTATTTGATTCAATTATTGTCAATATTTTATATATTATTAAATAAATAATTGAGATGACAAGTTATTCATATTATTATCTACATAATTAATAATGTCTAGAAAGTTATGTCGAGGAAAGGGGTTTGGTAACCTAATTGCGCGCCAATAAGGAGAAATCCTAATCGAAAAGCCCCATCTTTCTTGCGAACGATCTGTTTGTTAATATTGTGAGTTATAATAATTGTGACGCCCCCAAAATAGGTATACATCACCCATCTTAAGTTGCCAAATACATGCTACAAAATAAAAATACAACTTAATTATACAACCGTCGTGTAGTATACGACAATACATAGCTTAGAGTTTAAACAGGAATATTGCCTTCTAGACAATATCCACTCTCAAATAGAGTCCTCATTACATTTATTGTCACACTATTTTAAATAATAGTGACGACTACTAATACACCATCTCGGACCATCACTCCGTTCCCCGACTAGTCCCGGCTACGTTCTCATTTCTTGAAGAGAACGATGAAAGCAAAAGGGTGAGCTCAACTAGCCCATTAAGAAGTATTATGACTAAGATATATAATGCAGAATAAATTATCATTACTCTTTAACAATGTTAAACTGATAAAATACAATAGACATCAAGTTTAACTACAGCGGAATAAGCAATCCTGTGACGCCCCCAGAATAGGTCCAATCCATCCAACCTATTATGAGTCGCCAAATACATGGTACAGAAAACAACTACAACTTTATTACTACAACAACACATATGCTGTGAGTTTTAATAGAATTGTATACCAACTGTGACTCATGTCCCTACCGTGGACAATATTTCACATTGATACCTTATATAAAGGTATAGTCAATAACTGTTTTACAAATTAAAATCTTTGGGAAATGTTCAAGGAAACCTTCGTACATAGGAGGCCATGAATCTAAGTTATGATAGATATCATATGTCCAGAGAATTATCCTTGGTTGATCCAATAGACCCCAAAGAAAAATGAGAAGATTACTATCATGTTCCTTCCAATGATGAGTCTTCTCTTGACATATAATTATCTCCACTGTCTGCAATTGAGAATTATATTTCAACAAAACTCCAAGGTTATATAGGTAGTGCTCGTAGATATACTCAGCAAGTGGATGTGCACAACCCTGTCTTATGATGACACGGGGTTGTATGTCATTAGACATCTTGTATGATAATGACAAAACACCCTTCCAAAGTTGGGTTCGCCTCACCCTATTGTTATTCACCAAAATTAAATATCAAATGACGTATACAATAAGACAAACTTATCTAAAGTTCTCAATAAAATTATTTCCATACTGTTTAGGGAGAACCTTAACAGCTATAGACCACCGTTCTATTCCTTTGTTATCCCCATTCGATCCAGCTACACTCTTATTACCTGAAAGAAATTGTGAAGCAAAAGGGTGAGCACAACTAGATCAGTAAAGAATATTATGATTAAAGATAATTAAATTATCAATAGCCTTCATCAGTAATAAATCAGAGATTTAGAACATAGGGTAGATGATAAAACTTTTCAACCATAGTTGCAGCGGAACGAGCAATCCATTAGAAGAATCAAATAGACCATAAAGTCTATTATCTTCTCCATGTTAAAAGTTCACCAACAATGTGTTATTCCTATAACATAAATCAACAGTTCATGTCCACAATCATGTGAATAACTCATAACCATAATGGTGGTTCTAAATTCCTCTTCTCATCCAGGACGAAGATAATTTACATCACCTGTCTTTACCTGAAACATCAAAGATCATGGTTATACCAAATCACAGTTCATGTTCATAATAATACTAATAAGTTTATCTTTGCACTACGGGCCAAAGATATTCATTAACAGTTCATCTTTGCACTACATGCCAAAGATATTTAGCAACAGGTCATCTTTGCACTACGGGCCAAAGATATTCATCAACAATTCATCTTTGAACTACAGGCCAAAGATATTCAACAACATGTCATCTTTGCACTACAGGCCAAAGATATTAATATCTCAAAGAAATATATAATCATTTTAGAATTTATATAAACAATAATTATAACCATGTTGATCAATTCACCTCTGCACTTAAGCTAAAAATATTCAATTGTAAATTGAATGGTCATGATCATACCAGTCAACAATTCATCTTTGCACTACTAGCCAAAGAGAATCCCTAGTCATGATCACACCAATAATCCACCGATCTTTACAGTTAAGTTAAAGAGAAATTTCATCACCGGGATTATAAAAATGTTATATATGATAATAAAAATAATATGATCAACAACTGCATTTAATTTCAAGAGTAAAATTCATAAATCAATGATTTCATAACACCTTAATCCAAATGTTATAAATCACTTAACAATCTCATAATCTAACATTATTAATATTACCAGAATATTTTAATCATTTCTTAAACTTATAAACAATTTATTTTAATTGTTTACACTTTACTAATTAATGCATTTAATCATCCTAAAATTCCAACCTCATAAAATTTCATCACCAATAACCAAAATCCTCATTAAAAATCTGCATATACCTTATATATGATTCCCAAGCCATAAAATCCTATTTTCCAATTTTCTTACTTCACATAACATATTTAATTCATTTACTCATAACTAGTTTATTTTCATGAAAAATACCAAATCAGTCCCAAAAATATTTCTTTTCAGGGATTTAGTAGAATATAGTCCCATATTGAACATATATTTTTCTCAGAATTTTTAAAATTCATTTACTATTTTTCATATGGCCAAAACTGCCGAATATTTAGAAATTTATCATAAATTATAATTTTGTCCAAAAATTCCGAAATTTACAGAGAATACTTCTGTTATATACATGTACTCTCAATAAAAATTTTACCAATTTTGGAGTTAACTAGAAGGAGTTATAAGGGTTTACTTTTAAAATAGTCTTTTCTCATAAAATTCGTAACTCCTAATATATACATCCAAAAATTGCCATTTTTAGACACAATCAAGATAACTCCACAAATTATCATTTCAAATTTATCTAGAATTTTTGAAGGTCCAGAAAAAGTACAAAACTGAAAAACTTAATAACTCTTAAAAATCCCTTACCTCAAAAGAGCAGTATTTTTGACTGGAATATCGGATATAACGCTGAAGGAAACTTGCACTGATTAGAAACTCTCAAAGTATTTAAATACTCACAAAAATACGCTCAATAATATAGAGAGAGAAAACTTATGTTTCTGGTGTGATTTTCAATTCTAACATAAACGCCTATTTATAAGAAAATCCTAGAACGCCAAAGGAGACTAAATTAATAAAATAATATATTAATTTATCAAATCTACGCATGCTTCAAAGACCAAGACCAGCCCTCATTTTTGAAAAATATAGCAGCCCATGTGCATTCAACACCAACCAAAAAGTGGGTCCCACCAAATAAAAATCAATTTATTTTCCAAAACTTCAGTAATTCATAGAAAATAGACCTTTTATTGGAAAAATACGAATTTTATGTCTATTCTACACAAAATCGAATTCTCTACAACTTTGTAGCTTTAAGTTTTTCCAAATTCAAGACAGAAAATATCTGAAACCTACAAACGGATAAATTTCAACACCTCTTAAAATTCACAACAAATCATACGTTCATTTTTAACGGTTCAAAATTTGTGGATATATACTCAACTTATATATGTATAACATATCCAAAAATCACAACGATCCAACGGTTGGATTCAAATTATAACTCACGTAATAGAGCTTTAAGAACACCGATTTGATCTTTTAATACCTCTAATCTGATAAAATACTGATAAAATACCCCAACATTAATTCCTTCATTTATAACCATATAAATAAATCCATCATTTATATCCGCATCAAATAAATATTTTCTTATCATATAAATCAATAATTAATTATTCACAAAAAATATTACAGAATATCAATTATGACAACTAGGTGGTTCCCAAGAAAGAGAGGGCTTTCCAATAAGGATTTATCTTTACTAGCGCGCAATTAGGTGACCAAACCTCTCCTTGACAAGACTTTCTAGACATTACCAATAATGATATCTAATAATATTATTCAAATAATATGAATTATTGATCTGATAATGGAAAATAATGTGCAGTGACAATTATTTCAACAACAATAATATAAACTATCAACGCAACAATTATTGAATCAATAAAATAAAATTTTAAACAGTAACTACTCTAACAATTATTGAGTAGTGTCTTCTTACCTAAGAATCAATAATTCAAAAATACTGTGCAAAACCGTGTGCTACTGTGCAACAACGCGTATTACTGTATTTTAACCACCAAGTATTCGAACAGTGTTAACGGTAACAACTACGCCGTTATTTATAAAAACTCAAACTTGTCGTTTTCTTCATCAGAGAGTTATCCTGTTATGGGGCCCACAAATGGCTGCGTCGTCATACGAATATTCCCCGACAACACGACTGAACGAATATTCCCCGACAACAACAAGTATTTTATAGCCACTTGCTTATTTTGAAAAAAAATCATATATCACCCTTAACTTTACTTTCTATCAATTTAACCATTTACTGAATAATAATTATAAGAAAAAATGAATACTTTTATTTCATAAAATTTGGGGTCTTACAATCTCCCCTCCTTATGAAATTTCGTCCCCAAAATTTACGTACCTGGTATTTCAAATAGTTGAGAATACCTTGCTTTCATTTTAGATTCCATCTTCCCTGTCATCATGGTTTCTCCATTGCTCATCTCCTGTATGTCAGATATCATTCTAGAATACAGCTTCAAAACAAACTTTAATTGACATATAACAATTTGTCAACTTAAGTAAGAAAATTCAACGTAGGTAGGACACACACTAGCGAAGGATATTACTCATTTCTCCCTTCCTAATTCTAATCCCGGATCTCCGCCAGAGATCATATCCCTAAGCTATAATACCAACTATGACGCCCCCAAAATAGGTCCAATCCATCCAACCTATTCTGAGTCGCCAAATATATGGTACAGAAAACAACTACAACTTTATTACTACAACAACACATATGCTGTGAGTTTTAATACAATTATATACCAACTGTGACTCGTGTCCCAACCGTGGACAGTATCTCACAGTGATGCCTTACATAAAGGTACAGTCAATAACTGTTTTACAAATTAAAATCTTTGTGAAATACTCAAGGAAACCTTCGTACATAAGAGGCCATGAATCTAAGTTATGATAGATATCATATGTCCAGAGAATTATCCTTGGTTGATCCAATAGACCCCAAAGAAAAACGAGAAGATTACTATCATATTCCTTCCAATGATGATTCTTTTCTTGATATAAAATTATCTCCACTGTCTGCAATTGAGAATTATATTTCAACAAAACTCCAAGGTTATATAGGTAGTGCTCGTAGATATACTCAGCAAGTGGATGTGCACAACCATGTCTTATGATGACACGAGGTTGTATGTCATTAGACATCTTATATGATAGTGATAAAACACCCTTCCAAAGTTGGGTTCGCCTCACCCTATTGTTATTCACCAAAATTAAATATCAAATGATGTATACAATACGACACACTTATCTAAAGTTCTCAATAAAATCATTTCCATACTGTTTAGGGAGAACCTCAACAACTATAGACCACCGGTCTATTCCCTTGTTATCCCCGTTCGACCCAGCTACACAATTATTACCTGAAAGGAATTGTGAAGCAAAAGGGTGAGCACAACTAGCTCAGTAAAGAATATTATGATTAAAGATAATTAAATTATCAATAGCCTACATCAGTAATAAATCAGAGATTTAGAACATATGGTAGATGATTAAACTTTTCAACCATAGTTGCAGCGGAACGAGCAATCCATTAGAAGAGTCAAATAGACCATAAAGTCTATTATCTTCTCCATTTAAAATTCCACCAACAATGTGTTATTCCTGTAACATAAATCAACAGTTCCTGTCCACAATCATGTGAATAACTCATAACCATAATGGTTGTTCTAAATTCCTCTTCTCATCTAGGATGAAGATAATTTACATCACCTGTCTTTACCTGAAACATCAAAGATCATGGTTATACCAAATAACAGTTCATGTTCATAATCATACTAATAAGTTCATCTTTGCACTACGGGCCAAAGATATTCATTAACAGTTCATCTTTGCACTACATGCCAAAGATATTCAGCAACAGGTCATCTTTGCACTACGGGCCAAAGATATTCATCAACAATTCATCTTTGCACTACAGGCCAAAGATATTCAACAACATGTCATCTTTGCACTACGGGCCAAAGATATTAATATCTCAAAGAAATATTTAATCATTTTAGAATTTATATAAACAATAATTATAACCATGTTGATCAATTCACCATTGCACTTAAGCTAAAAATATTCAATTGTAAATTGAATGGTCATGATCATACCAGTCAACAATTCATCTTTGCACGTCTTATTATGGGTGATGTGGGTGGTTGACTTTACAACTACGTAATAATTCCAATTTGTTGGAGAGTACGCCCCCTTTTTCTATAGAGATAGGAAAAACTAGGGTTTGAGCCAATACACCTTATTCTTTAATCATTATTATTCCTTGGTGGATCACCTCTAGAGGCCAAACATATGGGTGGCTAACGTTGATCAAAGGAAGGAACAAAACCCCGGTGGATTCAAGTTGAGCGAAAGGATTTGGAGGTGAACTTGTACTTGAGGAAGCTTCGATCTTCAAGGGTATGATTTTATTCTTTATCTTTTCGTTTAATTAATAATTATGCATAAAGGGTGATCCGGTATTTGGTTTGTAAATTTTTAAACTCGATTTTTACTCGCTTCCGCTTAATTTATGCAATTTGATTGCAGCACATGAATATTACAAACCTAACGATTGGCATCGAGCCAAACCTTTATGCAAATTATTAATTGTTCAAATTTAATATGTATATTGATATGTGTTTAGAACAATTTAATTGGGCATAATTTTTATTGTATAAAATCTATTAATATATATATATATATATATATATATATATATATATATATATATATGCGGAAAAAAGCTGGTATCCGTTAGAAAATTTTTTTTTGGTTGCATCCGTGGTAACTGTGGTAACAGAAGTACTCACGTGATATATAATTTATATATATATAATTTCGGTTATTCATGTAATCAAAATTTCCGGATTACAAGGGCCGTTGAATATGCATGAAAATAAAGCAACAGGAAGCTAAAAATATATATATATATATATATATATATATATATATATATATATATATATATATATATATATGTTTTAATGCATGCAATGCATCTAAGCATGTTAACGTTTTTTTTTTCAAGTGTGATGGGTATAAGGCCACGTGCTTCTTTTTATTTTAAGATTAAGGATGGCACGGTTTATATATATATATATATATATATATATATATATATATATATATATATATATATATATATATATATTAGTTATTATATTATATATATATATAATAGTTATATATATATATATACACTATATATATATATTATTCTTAATTATTTTATAATTAAAATAAAATATTTATTTTAATTTTAAAATAAAAAGTTTATTTTAATATTAAAATAAAAGGTTTATTTTAATTTAAAATATTAAAATAAAAAAAAGGGTTTATTTTAATTTTAAAATTAGAATTTCATGCTAACTAATTAGAGTTGGAATTGGATTCCATGATAACTAATTGGAGTTGAAATTGGATTCTATTTTTCTTAAATAAAGGAGTTTATTTAAATATGAAATAAGATTTCATATTATTCAAAATAAAAGAGTTTATTTGTGAATAGGGAAGAAAATCCGTGTTTCCTTAAATAAAGGAGTTTATTTAAATATGAAATAAGATTTCATATTATTCAAAATAAAGGAGTTTATTTGTGAATAGGAAAGATAATCCGTGTTTCCTTTAATAATTTTTTTTATATGGAATTGGATTCATAATTAATTAAAATAAAGGAGTTTATTTTAATTAAAGATTTTGATTAAAATAAAATAGTTTATTTTATTCAAAATTGGATAAATTAAAATAAAATAGTTTTATTTTGATTTAAATTTGGATTAAAATAAAGGAGTTTATTTTGATTCAAAATAGATTTTAAACTAACTAAATTTGCCCATTAAATGATATCAATATATATATTAAATGTTTATTATTCATAAGATGAATATTATTAATTGATGCATATGGTGATGTGTATGATAATAAATGGGATTGATTATGGACTATTGACCAATGCGATTGGATTTTATTTTAGTTGGATGCATGAATGTATGGGTTTTATTAAATGGGGTCTGCGTACCTCGTCTTCTCTAATTTTTCTTAATGTAAATTCTATCTCTCTCCTATGTACTTCTCCTTGACTGCTGATCAAGGTTTCTATTTATTTTAAATAATTTTGTAATAGGAATAGTTAGAATTATTTTGAAAAATTGGAGATCAAGGAGCAAGGAGCGCTTGAAGACCCGTTTGTAATGGAGCCCGGGTTTAAATGTAATAGTTATATTTAAATATTAATTCTTGCACCCCTAGGGTTTGACCTTTTGGTTCACTTGGTGGCTCTAGTGAACCAAACTAGAATAAAAGTCCATAATCAATCCGGGTAGAATATAGTATTCTATATGTGCATGCTTATACTATATATATTATATATTATGCAAACATGCTTCGCATGTTCATTAATATGACGCGTATTTTTTATATATATATGTGCATGCGCGCTAAACAAGATGAGACAAATTAATAACAAACCCCTCAATTTTTATATTAAGTCCTAAGCGTTCAAAGATATTTGGAATATCGAACGTCGCCTTCTAGCATGATAAAATTAATAGAGTATTAAATATTTAATATGAGTTTGTTGTGTCACCACAAGGCAAGTATTAAGTATTTAAGATGTTAATTTATCACATTTGATGCTTATAAAGAAAATTGAACAATATTGTTTTGTTGTGTCACCACAAGGATGATATTTTTCTTTTTTGAATATATGGAGTGCTAGGTCGGACTTAACTTCGATAATTTTGATTCGGATGTGCCACCACTTGATCAAAATAATCTAAGAGGCAAAATACAAGGAGTTGCATAGTTGATGTAATTGACAAAAGTTGTCTACCTATTTATTTATATATAGTTTGTTGTGTCACCACAAGGCTATATACATTTGAAATGGGATCCTTATTCTCACTAGCAAATCTTTAATTAGATTTTGCCGAACTATATAAGTGAGGGTAATATAGTTTGAAGAAAATAGTGGGAGATACCAATTTAAAATAAGACCTAATTTATTTTGGTAATTAATAAAAGAATGTATGTTAAAATGTTGTTAATTACATATTCATTTACAGAATTTTACAATGTCTAAAATTACTATCATCTGCGAAGCATATTAGATGCTAAATTAACGGGCCGAATTAAGCGGATTGGTTAAAGAATTTGAGAATAGTTCTCATAGTGAAAAAGCTATCTTATGTCCTTAATATCGCCTATCCTCGCAATGGTTGCGCATAATGCCTCTTAGGAATACATTGCTACTTTTAGAAAGTGGCAAGATGATGCCTGATTATTTCAATGCATCATGCCGCATCTATGAAGTAACGAGCTTCGATTGTCGCGCATGAAACTATGGATGCTTCTACTATATTCCCGCACATCAAGTAGTTGATGGTGAGGAAAGTAGGACCGATAGATATCGAGATATCTAAGGAGCTCTTCCGATCTAGAATGGCCAATGGCACTATATAATATGCACAAAAAGTTCTTAACATAATCAATTTGATTGATCAATTAGGACAACCTGGTTTTGTCATGGATGGAGAGTTGAGCCAAGATTTGATCTTGCACTCATTCCGGACTCCTTTCACAATTATTGTGAATTTTTTCATATGAACGAGTTAGATATCGCCTCACCGATTTGCTTAACTTATTGAAAAATGTGAGAGTCACTTTCCAACCAAGATAGATCAAGTCTTCTTGTTAGGGGCCAAAGGATCTCTTGAAAAGAAGAGCGATTCAAAGAAGGTAAATAGAAAGGCATAAACAAAGGATAATAAGAACAAAAGCGTCACGGATAGCAAAGGAGTTTGCTTCCACCGCAATAAGCCCGGACACTAGAAAGAAAGCTGCTGAGAAGCATCTTGCAGAGGCTAACCAAAGAAGCTTAGTGAAGTTTTGATTTAACAATCGCTTTTGTTCATGATTGAAATAAATTTTTCTTTAAGTCAAGGTTCTACTTGGGTATTGGATACCGACTTTGGTATCATAAATATAGATTTATGAAGGGACCAAGCGAAGTGGAAAATTTGAACATAGATAAGTAATCCTATGTGTGGAAAATGAAGCAAAGGTCTTTGCATTAGCTATAGAAACTTATAGTTTAGCACCGCTACTGGGCAAATCTATTAAGTCAATAAGTTGTTATTGTATTCCAATTCTTGTTAGAAACATTATTTCCATTTTATTGTTGGACAATAAAATTTTTGGTATTATAATTAAGAACAATTGTTGTTCTATTTATAATAATAATGTTTCGTATAGAAATGAAAAGATTACTTAATGGATTTTGTATACTTGACTTACGTGAAAAATTATTTTGTAAATTGAACAAACTAGTATTAGAAAAGGAGATGATCATTCAAAGAGTTGAATGTATGTATTTGTTGAAATACAAGTGTGAATTATTTGAAAGGTTCAAAGAATTCAGAAGTGAAACAAATTGGCAATGTATTAAGATTCTTTAATTAGATCAAGGAATAAATACTTGTGCAATAAGTTTCTAGATCATCTCAAATGGTTTTCTCATAATGGACACATCGACACGTAATAATTGATTGATGTATCTGAAAGGAAAAATCGTACCTTGTTGGACATGGTATGGTCCATAATGATTTTACCGACATTCCAGTATTCTTCTAGGATCATGTCCTAGAAATGGCTTCATATCTACGAAAATGGTAACCTCAAAATCCGGCCCCAAGACTCCATAAAAGTTATGGACAGGGAGGATTACTAATCTTAAGTATGTTAAGATAAGGGGTTGTCCAACTTATGTGAAAAGGTTTCAAAGGATAAGCTTGGGACAAGATTTTATAAGTGACGATTTGTGGGACATCCTAAAGTAAGTTTAGGGTATATGTTCTATAATCTTAGTTAGCAAAAGGTGTTTGTTGCGAAACACGCTGCCTTCTAAGATAAAGGTGTTTATCATTGAAAGGGCTAGTGGGAGGATAATAGATCTTGAAGAGTTCAAGAACCACAAAACACTATAAGTCAAATAAGAGGAACCTATAGATAGACCTATTGTACCACAACCGAATCGTAAATCTGGAATAGTACCGAAGATACCTAGGAGGTATGGATTCATCATGGATGATGATGATCAGGTACGCATCATAGAAGATGATGATCTAGAGTTATATACGATGAGGTAAGAGTTCTAGTGTGTACAAAAGGGTCAGTGGGAGCATCATGAAATTCCTAGTACTATATGTTGATATACTACGGATAAGGAATGACATACCAATGCTACAATCAGTAAAGATAAAATTGTCTAAACATTCCTCCATGAATGATTTGGAAGAGTATCTTAATTGGGGATATAAATCTATATAGATAGATTCAAGAGGATGCTCGACTTAACCCAAGGAACGTATATTCATTTGATGCTAAAGTCGTTTAGCATGGCAAACTCCAAGAGATGTCTCATGTTGATGAGCTATGGAGTGTATCTCTCTTAATAGTCCCCACAGACTCCTGAAAAGAGAGGTCGCATGAGTGACAATCATGCATGCAATGAAATGTACGAGACCTGATGTTGATCAGTCATATTATGGAGAAGTTCACTATGAGTCGTTGAAAACATTTTAAAGTGCTTAACCCAAGCACTAAGGATGTGATCATATTCATGGTGGGTCTAAATTAAAACTAGAGGGCTTAACAGACTCAAGTTTTTCAGATGCATCAAGATGATGTAAAATCCACTTTAAGGTAAAGCGTTATCTTGAGCAATTAGTGCGTTGAATTGGAAAGGTTCCAAACAAAGAAAGAGTTGTGGTTTAGTGATAAAGACAAAGTATATATCTATAAATGAAGTCGCAAGTTGATTGTTTGGATTAAAAGTTCATTCTGAGAACTAGGAATAGTTCTAAGTCTCATCTTAGATCTAAACATGTGTTGTGGCACTTTCATTTGATTATTAGAATCATTGAATGATGGTAAATCACTATAGAGATAGTGGACTCTCATGAACAACATTACATATCCATTAACTAAAGCTTATCCAACAAACAGGATAATCGTCACTTAGAAGAAGAGTATAAGAAGCAATGGCGATTGGCTTTTAGTGTAAGTGGGAGATTGAAAGTAATATGCACACAAGCCAATCATGTTTGATGATAAAGCATATACTTTTGTAACAATCTTATTCATTTATTAATAAAAATATTAATTTATTAAAGGCTTTTAATTATCTACATAATCTTTGTTTTATAATATGTGATAAACCCATAGTTTTAAGCAATGCTTTTAGAATAATGATGATGATCATTCTAATGAGATCTAAATTCTTAGAAAGCTTAAAACTAAAATAGTTCCCAATCATTGGATTACTAAATTGGGGATTAGTGAATCCGGATAGATTGGTACATACGTTGCTTGCTCATTGGATGAGGATGATTGATCTCATGATCATTTGTGTGGAGACACTAAAGCAAGTATGTAGGTGCTTATTAGAGAATAAGTTCATCGAACATTGGCTCGCTAAGGAATACCTAATGGAGTTTTATTTGCTGTCAATAGGAATTCTGTAGTGATAGTAGTACAAGTAATCCTTGGACTTGAGATCATCATAGTATCTTGTGTATGATGAGTTATACTTTGACTTATTCCTTAAGACCCTTAGGATATATCAAAGGGTATGCTTGGGTATAATAAGTTATACATGGAGATAATGTATGATCAATAAAGAATCTACCACTTCTAATAAAAGAAGAGAAATGTCTATGTGATTCGATAAATGACAACCTAGTAGTCCTTGGTTAAGCGAGAATGAAATTAGAAAGGAGTTTCTAATTTGCATTATTTGGAGTTGTGCATTTAAGAATCGAAATACATATAATTAAATAAAATAAGACTTGTGATAATTCCATGCCTTATATTTAATTGGGACATTGTATGGTGGAAGGATTGAATTGTACGGTAACTATTTACTCAAAGGTTCTTTAATGATTAATGTTGAAATCTATATTATCCGGAAAGTCGTTGATGATCGCTAGGGAGGCTTATCCTATTGTAGAATAAATATTATTTATTTAAATAAATTAATTGTTTAATTTATTTATTTAAATAAGATTAGAATTGTTCTAATTGATTTATTCACAACTTGGGTTTAATATGGAGAACCTAAAGGGTCACACCATAAAAGGAAGAATAATTATTTAAGAAGTTAATGGCATAATCGTAATAATATGTTAAGTATATTTAATTTAATCTATGGTGATAGAATAAATTAAATAGCTTAATATTTATTATTTAATATTTTAGAAATATTAAATATAAATTAATAAGAGGAGTCTTATTAATATTATTACAATTATTATTATTTTAATTTCTAAAAGAGTTTAGGAATTAATTTAATATAAGTACTCTCATTTATTCTTAATTGGATTAGGAAGGAAAATTAGTTAAAGGAGTTTAATTAATTATCCCTAATAAGATTAGGGAGCTTAATTAATTAAAAGAATTTAATTAATTAAAACTCAATTCCTTAATTGTTAAGGTGGGTTGCCCACATCTATAAATAAGAGGAGTCTTATTATGGGTGATGTGGGTGGTTGACTTTACAACTACGTAATAATTCTAATTTGTTGGAGAGTACGCCCCTTTTTTCTATAGAGATAGGAAAAACTAGGGTTTGAGCCAATACACCTTCTTCTTGAATCATTATTATTCCTTGGTGGATCACCTCTAGAGGCCAAACATATGGGTGGCTAACGTTGATCAAAGGAAGGAACAAACCCCGGTGGATTCAAGTTGAACGCGAAAGGATTTGGAGGTGAACTTGTACCTGAGGAAGCTCGATCTTCAAGGGTATGATTTTATTCTTTATCTTTTCATTTAATTAATAATTATGCATAAAGGGTGATCCGGGTATTTGGTTTGTAAATTTTTTAAACTCTGATTTTTACTCGCTTCCGCTAATTTATGCAATTTGATTACGCACATGAATATTACAAACCTAACAACTTGGAGCTGATGCGTATGAGAAAGAAAGTACAAGAAGGTGCTATGTTGGAAGCAAGAATCGATGAAGAAGGAATACTTCGAGTTTGTAACGCTCGAGAAAAATCGGATTTTTATGACAATTAATTTTTTATTTGATTATGTGAATTAAATAAATTTAATTGATTTATTATGTGAGTAAGCTATGTGAAGGTTGTTCTATGACCTAGAATGTGTTTATATAGTTAGTAATCTGGCTACGTGCTAGAATTAATTATTTAGAATTTCCAAGACGAAAATAAATGTTTTCCGAGAAATTTCTGTAAAAACACTATTCATCCGTTTCTGTTCGGAGAATTATTTTGAAATTTTGAGAAACGAGTAATGATAGAATATCAAGATAAGATGAAATATCTGATAATATTTCATTTATGGCAAACAGAGTTTTCGCCTGCGGACTTAAAACCTAAGGGTTGAGTATATTGATTTCCGAGAAGGAAATAAAATGCGTAGAAGAATTTCGTTATTGTTAGAGCTTGTGTTATACAAGTATGATGCTATTTAGTATCTATGTATAATATGATGAGTAAATACGAAGTACAATATGATTATCGTACGAGTATTATACGGAGAGAATACGTGAATTGTACGTATAGGATACGATTCGTATTATAGAATTAAGTTAAGACTTAATGTTAATTCATTTGGGTTGGATTATAATTAGTCCAATTAATTGAATGAACAAGCCCAAGGGATTATTAGGTTAAGCCCAAGTCAAGGCCCAATGTTAGATGGTTTAAGCCCAATGCATGAAAATCGAACCGTGAATCGAACCGGTAGGTCACCGAATGGGTAAAACCCATGGGGCATCCCACGGGGATGACCCATGGGCAAGAGTGAGCTGGCCTTGGTGTGCAAGCCAAGCTTTATGCTTGGTCACCAAGCATTTTACTTGGTGACCAAGAGTGAATAGTAAGGAGGTGGTGGGGGTTTAATGTCTAGATTGCCCTTCATTCTATTTTCTATAAATAGGAAGCTAGGTTTGGTCATTTGAGAGTTTTTCAATTGCCCAACTTAGATTATTTGAGAGAGAAAAAGAGCTAGACTCACAAATCATACACTTTGGAAGCTTTGACTTAGAGTTTTCCAAGAGATTTCGTAAGAGTTCTTGAGGTAATACTCCTTGTTTCTCATTTTCATCTCTTTTGATTTTCTTTGATCATGGAGAATCATAAATAGGTGGTATGTGTCTTGTATAGTGGATTAAAGATGACTTAGTATAGATTCAATCTCTATAAGTCATGAGATCATAAGAATCATGAGGTTCGATATAGTTTTAAACCATGGAAATATTGATTGTTGATAAACAATTGAACTCCATCAATATGTTAATATATGCATCTTTCTTGGTTCGGATGTAGATATTGTGACGCCCCCAAAATAGGTATACAACACCCATTTTGAGTCGTCAATAACATGGTACAGAAACAACTACAACTTTATTAATACAACATAAAAACTGTGAGTTTAAATACAAATATTATCTTCTAGACAATATCAACACTCAAATAAGTCCTCATTACAATTATTGATATATTATTTTATAAAATGGTGAGGACTACTAAAACAACTTTCTAAAACCTTCATTCCATTACCCCGACTAGTACTCGCTACATTCTCGCCTCCTGAGAAGAAAAATGGAACAAAAAGGAAAAGGGTGAGCTCAACTAGCCCAGTAAAAAATATTATGATTAAGATAATATAGAACAAATTATCGTTAATCTTCAACAAGGAAAAATTAGATAAAATACAATAGACAACAAGTTTCAGATCAATATTAGCAGCGGAAATAATAATTCATAGATGAGTTACGTAGAGAATGAAATCTACTATAATCTATGAATTTAAAATTCCATCATCATTATTTTATCCCTGTAACATCAATCAATATTTATCTTGAATCAAATATTCATCTTTGCGCTACAGGCCTAAGATATTCATTAGTTGGTCATGTTCATCTCAACACATGTTCATCTTTGCACTACGGGCCAAAGATATTCATCAGAAAATCATTAATCTTTGCACTACAGACCAAAGATATTCAATAAAATCATCATTTAGGACTGAGGATGATGAAAATTATTTTAAAGAAAACGAATCCAGTGAAACAAAAGAACAAATATTAAGGATTCGTACTTTAAACAATCCGAGTTCAAAAATACTTCATAAATAATCATAGTGGAGCAAAATTCAAGAATGATCAAAACATGGATACAATCAAAACTAGTATCCATAATAGATATTTTGGACAAAAACAAAAATTAAATTTTTCTGTGAATAGTGCCGTATTCATGAATAGTACCGTATACGTGAATAATGTCGTATACGTGAATAGTAACCCCAACACTAAAAGACAAGAATTTCACAAGAAAAATACTATCAATATTCTAGCATAATGATATTAGAAGAAATAATATCATTTTTAAAAAAATAATATCCCTTACCTCGAAAAGGCAAAGACTTTCCGATTTAGAATACTAGATATAGTTAAGAAGGAACTTGCATAGTATAGCAACACTCAAAGTATCAAAATACTAACAAGAATAAACTCGATAATATAGAGAGAGAAAGAGAGAGAAAACTTAAGTTTCTGGTGTGATTTTCAATTCTAAACTAAGCACCCTATTTATAGGAAAATGCTTAGAACACCAAAGCAGAAAATTTAATAAATTAATAATATTTATAAAACAATTTTTCCTACGCACACCACAAGTCTTCAACATCAGCCACTCACCCCACAATAAATAAGAAAAATGTTTTTCTTATTAAAAATAATTAAAACTTCCAAAAATCAATTATTTTGGAACTTTGGAACTTCAATAATTCATAATAAATAGCCCTTTTATCAGAAAAATTTGAACCTCATATCTTTCCCATAGGAAATTCCATTCTCTACAACTTTGTAAGTTTAAGTTTTTCCAAATTCTAAACAAAAATTGACCGAAATCCACAAACGGACGATTTTACAAGCTATAATCAAATTTCAGTCAAGAAATGGGGTCCACCGACATGTTTTACATGTTTTTAACATTTATTGAAACAAAAATACTCTTCCTCCTCATATATTCATATATCCCACATTCATTGTAAAAATATTACCATTATTATATTATTAAAATATAATAATATATTTAAATGAATTATTTATCAGAAAAGATAAAATATCAATTTTTCAACAATTGTCACTTTAAAATTTTCTCCATCTATATCCACATAAAATGAATATTTTCCTTATCATATAAATCAATAATTAATTATTCACAAATAATATTACTTAGAATCACTGATATCGACAACCGGTAGTTCTACAGGAAAGAGGGGGCTTTCCAATAAGGATTTCTCCTTACTGGCGCGCAATTAGGTGACCAAACCTCTCCTTAGAAAGAACTTTCTAGACATTGCCAATAATGTTATCTAATAATATTATTCAAATAATATGAATTATTGATTCAATAAAGGAAAATACTGTGCAGTGACAATTATTGAAACAACAATAATATAAAATATCAACGTAGCAATTATTGAATCAATAAAATAAAATATTGAACAGTAATTATTGTAACAATTATTAAGTAGTGCCTTCTTACGTAAGAATCAATAATTGGTGCAATACCGTGTGCTACTATGTTTTAACCACCGGGTATTCCAACAATATTAACGGTAACAACTATGCCGTTATTTATAAATAATTTATACTTGTTGCTTTCTTCATCCAATCGCTTTTTCGTTATGGGGCCCACACAAGGCTGCGCCGTCGTACGAATATTCCCCGACAGTAAGAATATTCCACGTCCAAACGAATATTCTTCAATAAAAATGAATATTTTATAACCACTTGCTTATTTGAAATATTTGCGCATTTTACCCATAACTAACCATATTAATCAAATCAACCCTTACTATTTCAAAATAATAAATAGAGGAAATTTAATTTCATTTATAATAAGTTGGGGTCTTACAACCTCCCCTCCTTATGAAATTTCGTCCTCGAAATTAACGTACGTACCTGGTGTTTCGAAAAGGTGAGTATACCTCGCTTTCATTTCAGTTTCCAACTCATAGGTCATTTCCTAAATAGCATGGTTCCTCCACAAAACTTTGACTTGTGGTATGACCTTTGTACGTAAGACATGCTCCTTCCTATCCAAGATCTTGACAGGTACCTCCTCGTACGTTAAGTCTTTGGCTATCTCATTCGGTTCTAACTCAATAACGTGGTTCGGGTCTTTCATATATTTATGTAACACAGATATGTGAAAAACATTATGAACACGAGACATACTTGGAGGTAACGCGAGTCTATAGGCTACATTTTCTACTCGGTCAAGAATCTGAAATGGACCAATAAATCGTGGATTAAGCTTTCCTCTTTTCCCAAATCTTGTAACTCCCTTCCATGGAGCAACACACAACAATACATGATCCCCAATACTAAATTCCACGTCCTTTTGATGAATATCTGCATAACTCTTTTGTTGATCCTATGTCATTTGTATATGTTGTGGAATCATTTGGATCTTTTCTGTAGTCATACGTACCAACTCGGGTCCCAACAATGTTGCTTCACCCATCTCGTCCCAACATATTGGAGAGCGACACTTTCGTCCATACAATGCTTCGAATGGAGCCACACCTATACTTGCTTGATAACTGTTGTTGTAGGAGAATTCCACCAATGGTAAATACTTATCCCAACTCCCTTTGAAATCTAGGACACAGAGTCTTAATAGATCTTCAAGAGTTTGAATAGTCCTCTCTGATTGTCCGTCCGTTTGAGGATGGTATGGCGAACTGAATCGTAAATCCGTGCCCATATCTTTTTGTAAACTAACCCAAAATCGTGAACTGAATCTTGGGTCATGATCCGAAACTATGGATATTGGCATGCCATGCAATCTCACAATCTCATTTACATACATATGAGCAAAACGTTCAAGGGAATAAGTCTCCCATATCGGCAAGAAATGTGCAGACTTGGTTAATCTATCAACAATAACCCAAATCGCATTTATGCCTTGAGAAATCGTGGGAAGACCCGTAACGAAATCCATGGTAATGTGTTCCCACTTCCATTTTGGAATCTCAAGTGGTTGCAACGGACCCTTAGGTACTTGATGCTCCACCTTTACACGTTGACAAGTTAAACACCTCGAGATAAACTTTGCAATCTCTCTCTTCATATTGTTCCACCAAAATGTATGTCGAAGATCATGATACATTTTGGTACTTCCAGGATGGATTGAAAATGGTGTATTGTGTGCTTCCATCATGATCTTGTACTTCAAGTCAGAGTCGTTAGGAACACAAAGTCTGGAGTGGACTCGAAGTATTCCTTCTTCATCGATTCTTGCTTCTAGAATAGCACTTTCTTGTACTTTTTTCTTCATACGCATTAGCTCCGGGTCTGTGGCTTGAGCAACTTTAACTTTATCGATTAAAGTTGGTTCTATGCGTATTCTTGACATCATCACACTCTTTCCTGCATATGATCTTCTACTCAACGCGTCATCTACCACGTTTGTTTTTCCAGGATGGTATTGAATGGTGTGGTCATAATCTTTTAACAGCTCGAGCCAACGTCGTTGCTGCATGTTGAGTTCCTTTTGGGTGAAGAAATATTTAAGGCTTTTATGGTCTGAATATATCTCCACTTTCTCTCCATATAGATAGTGCCTCCGGATCTTTTAGCGAAAATGGCTGCCGCTAACTCTAGATCATGAGTAGGATAATTCCTCTCATATTCTTTAAGTTGTCATGAGGCATAGGCTATGACTTTCCCATGTTGCATAAGAACACACCCTAACCCTTTGCGAAGCATCATTTGTAGATAACAAATCCATCCGAACCCGGATGGTATTATCGAGCAGTCTTAGAAATAAGTCTCCTACTAAGCTCTTGGGAACTCTTCTCCCATTCCTCGCTCCAAAATTCCTTCTGAGTTAGCTGAGTTAAAGGAGTAGCGATTCGAGAAAATCCATCCACGAATCTTCGATAATAACCAGCTAAGCCCAGAAAGCTACGTACTTCAGTTGCTCCCAACTTTGTATTGCTTCAATCTTCGTCGGGTCGACAGATACTCCATGTTTTGACACCACGTGCCCAAGGAATGTTACTTCCTCAAGCCAGAACTCGCATTTCTTCAAGTTGGCATATAACTTGTTTTCATGAAGCCTTTGGAGTACCAGCTTCAAATGGTGCTTATTATCTTCACGGCTTTTGGAATATATGAGGATGTCATCAATAAAGACAACAATGAACTGATCCAAATATTCCTTGAATATTCGGTTCATCATATCCATGAAAGCCGCAGGAGCATTAGTCAATCCAAAAGACATGACTAAGAATTCATAATGCCTATACCGAGTTCTGAAGGCAGTCTTTAGAATATCCTCAGTTCTAATCTTCAGCTGATGATATCTAGAACGAAGATCGATCTTTGAAAAAAATTGTGCTACTTGCAACTAGTCAAATAAGTCATCAATACGAGGTAGCGGATACCTATTCTTGATAGTGACATGATTTAATTCTCGATAGTCAATATAAAGTCCCATACTCCCGTCTTTCTTCTTTACAAATAAAACAGGGGCACCCCAAGGAGATGTTCTATGATGAATGATACCGATGTCCAACAACTCCTGTAGTTAGACTTTTAACTCCTGAAGTTCAATAGGAGCCATTCGATATGGGGTGTTAGAAATTGGCTTTGTACCAGGTTCAAGATCAATAAAGAATTCAACTTCACGTTATGGGGGGGTAGGCGGGAAGTTCTTGAAATACGTCGTGGGAAATTTACTAACAATGTGAATATTATTCAAATCCAAGCGTGTCTTTATTCAAATCCATAACATGGGCTAAGAAAGCTTGACATCTGTTTTTTAATAAACGAATAGCTTTATGACTTGATATGATAGTGATTGATTTTAGTGGTTTAGTTGCTTGAATTCGTATAACAGGTTGGTTAGGAATATGAAAACTAACAACCTTACGAAAACAATCAATTTTGGCATGATGAGTAGTTAACCAATCAATCCCTAAAATCACATCAAAAGCAAGTATCTTTAAAGAGATAAGGTCAACAGGTAATGTGATGCTGCCAACTTGGATCAAACAAGATTTATAAATAGTGGATGTGATGAAAGTTTTCTCTAATCTGAGTCTCCACGAGATAAATCAAAGTCTAATTTCTCTGGAGTCAAGTTTAAACGTTGAGCACAAGCAGGAGAGATAAATGAATAGGTAGCACCGGTATCTAGTATGGTATAAACTTCGCAAGAATTTATGATTAGCTTACCTGTGATCACCTCATTTGGGTTCCTCGTATTTTGACCAGTCACGACAAACGCTCTTCTAGGAACAGTTGACTTTGACTTTTTTGGGATAGCCTTTTGAGTCACCATCCCCGCTGGACTTGGTTTCGCTATCGTACAATCTCGAGTGATATGTCCTTCCTTTCCACAATTATAGCATACCTTGAACTGTTGTGGACAGTTTGGACTAATATGTCCCTTTTTCCCGCATTTATAGCATACGACCGGTGGTCGCTCTCCTCCCTTAGAACCGATTCTTCTTTGGTCTTTGGCGTCTTCAATTGTCATTGTTGAATCTCCTCTTTTTATAATCTCTCCCCGACTCGCTTCTTCTATTTTCATGGCCATGATTACCACCAGAGTGGTTACCATTTTTGTCCGTATTTTTTTTCTTCGCTGGTTATCATTGTTCTGCTGATTGCTGTCACCTGTATGATCCTGGTTGTGGTCCCCCGGTTGAATGTACTCGTTATCTCGCTCTAATAATTAAGCCATGTTAACAACATCTGAATAGAGAGAAAATTTATGAGAAATGAGATATTTACGTATGTCGGGTTTCAAACCTCTCAGAAACATCCGCGTCATACGTTCCTCATTCTCCACCAAATGAGGTGCAAACCTGGACAACTCTGCAAACTTCGCCTCGTATTGGGACACCGTCATGTTGTTTTGTTCCAATCTAATAAACTCCACTTCTTTTATATAACGAATACTTTTAGAAAAGTACTTATCATTGAACAGTTTCTGATACGTCTCCCAAGACATGCTGAGTGCAGCTGGATGGGTACGCTTCACAGATTCCCACCAGTAATCTGCCTCATTACCGAATATAAAGGTGGCGAATGGAACCTTCTATTCCTCCGTGCATCCCAAGACATTGAATATCTTGGTAATTTACTTAACCCACATTTATGCCTTAATCGGATCCGGCTTTCCCCAGAATTCTGGTGGTCCCAACTCTATAAACTATTTGGCTGTGACAAATCGTGCATTATTATCATTTCCACCTGTATTTTGTGCACGAGTCTCCCTCGTCTGATTTTGCATGAACTGCAAAAAGCTTCTAAACATTTCGTCTTTCATCGTCTGATCAATGGTGTTGTTTACAGGAGGAACATTGCCAGATTGTTGCACGTTCTCCTCGTTGGTGAGTAAAGGAGTCTCCACGGTCTCATTTATGCCACTATTAACATTCTCAGTCGACATTCTCAAATACTGCCATAAAATAAGGGTTAATTAAAGAAATCAACATATCACATAATATACTTATATTCTGACCAACCAACAAATAAGCTTAGGTAGGACACACTAGCGAAGGATTTACCCGTCTCTCCCCTCCTAGTTCTATTCCCCGATCTCCGCCAGAGATCATGTCCCTAAGCTCTGATACCAACTGTGACGCCCCCAAAATAGGTATACAACACCCATTTTGAGTCGTCAATAACATGGTATAGAAACAACTACAACTTTATTAATACAACATAAAAACTGAGAGTTTAAATACAAATTTTGTTTTCTAGACAATATCTATACCCAAATAAATCCTCATCACAATTATTCATACATTATTTTACAAAAATGGTGAGGACTACTAAACAACTCTCTCTAGAACCATCATTCCATACCCCGACTCGTACTCGCTACATTCTCGCCTCCTAAGAAGAAAAATGGAACAAAAAGGAAAAGGGTGAGCTCAACTAGCCTAGTAAAGAATATTATGACTAAGATAATATAGAACAAATTATCGTTAGTCTTCAACAGGGAAAAATCTGATAAAATACAATAGACAACAAGTTTCAGATCAATATTCGCAGCGGAAATAATAATTCATAGATGAGTTACGTAGAGAATGAAATCTACTATAATCTATGAATTTAAAATTCCATCATCATTATTTTATCCCTGTAACATTAATCAATATTTATCTTGAATCAAATATTCATCTTTGCGCTTACTGAGCCAAAGATATTCATCGATTAGTCATGTTCATCTCAACTTTTGCTCATCTTTGCACTACGGGCCAAAGATATTCATCAGAAAATCATTAATCTTTGCACTACAGGCCAAAGATATTCAGTAAAATCATCATTTAGGACTGAGGAAGATGAAAAATATTTTAAAGAAAACGAATCAAGTGAAACAAAAGAACAAATATTATGGATTCATACTTTAAACAATCCGAGTTCAAAAATACTTCATAAATAATCATAGTGGAGCAAAATTCAAAAATGATCAAAACATGGATACAATCAAAGCTAGTATCCATAATAGATATTTTGGACAAAAACAAAAATTTAATTTTTCTGTGAATAGTGCCGTATTCGTGAATAGTACCGTATATGTGAATAGTGTCATATACGTGAATAGTAATCCCGACACTAAAAGACAAGAATTTCACAAGAAAAATACTATCAATATTTCGACATAATGATATTGGAAGAAATAATATCATTTTTAAAAAAATAATATCCCTTACCTCGAAAAGACAATACTTCTGACTGGAATACTGAATATAGTATTGAAGGGAACTTGCACCGTATAGCAATAAATAAGAAAAACGTTTTTCTTATTAAAAATAATTAAAACTTCCAAAAATCAATTATTTCGGAACTTCGGAGCTTCAATAATTCATAATAAATAGCCCTTTAATTAGAAAAATTCAAACCTCATGTCTTTTCCATAGGAAATTCCATTCTCTACAACTTTGTAAGTTTAAGTTTTTCCAAATTCCAAACAGAAATTGACCGAAATCTACAAACGGACTATTTTACAGGCTATAATCAAATTTCAGTCAAGAAATGGGGTCCACCGACATGTTTAACATGTTTTTAACATTTATTGAAACAAAAATACTCTTTCTCCTCATATATTCATATATCCAACATTCATTGTAAAAATATTACCATTATTATATTATTAAAATATAATAATATATTTAAATGAATTATTTATCAGTAAACGTAAAATATCAATTTTTCAACAATTGTCACTTTAAAATTTTCTCCATCTATATCCACATAAAATGAATATTTTCCTTATCATATAAATCAATAATTAATTATTCACAAATAATATTACCGAATCACAATATCGACAACCAGGCCGTTCCCAAAAAAGAGGGGGCTTTCCAATAAGAATTTCTCCTTACTAGCGCGAAATTAGGTGACCAAACATCTCCTTAGACAGAACTTTCTAGAAATTGTCAATAATGTTATCTAATAATATTATTCAAATAATATGAATTACTGATTCGATAAAGGAAAATACTGTGCGGTGAAAATTATTGAAACAACAATAATATAAAATATCAACGTAGCAATTATTGAATCAATAAAATAAAATATTGAACAGTAATTAATGTAACAATTATTGAGTAGTTCCTTCTTACGTAAGAATCAATAATTGGTGCAATACCGTGTGCTACTGTGTTTTAACCACCGGGTATTCCAACAGTATTAACGGTAACAACTACGTCGTTATTTATAAACAACTTATACTTGTTGTTTTCTTCATCCAATCGCTTTCCGTTATGGGGCCCACACAAGGCTGCGCCGTCGTACGAATATTCCCCGACAGTAAGATTATTTCACGACCAAACGAATATTCTCCGATAAAAATGAATATTTTATAACCACTTGCTTATTTGAAATATTTGCGCATTTTACCCATAACTAACCACATTAATCAAATCAACTCATACTATTTCAAAATAATAAATAGAGGAAATTTAATATCATTTATAATAAGTTGGGGTCTTACAGATATGAAATCCATGGAGTATTCCATGTGATTTATCCTAGAGAATGTTAGTAACGAAGTTATGGCGAATTTCACGGAAATAGACGTTAAACATCGAAAACGTTAAAATTCCGGATTTGGAGGTCGAAAGTTTCCGTGAGACTTGAAAATGTTATTTTTCAATGTCAACACGTGAGATAGGGTATTTAAGAGTTGTGGGTTCGAGAATCGTCGGATTCTGACTTAAAACGAAGAAAACGAGCATTGAACGCTCATTAACGTTTATGAACATTTAGAAATTGAACTCAATAGTGAATTTTGAGTTATCGGATTTGAAAGTGTCGAATTCTTATATAAACGCCTAGAGTATGTCATTTATGACGTGTAGGCTTTTGAACGGACCAAATCGGGCTTATAACAAAGAAGTTATGGCTCCGGGAATTTCACAAAATTTTTAAAGTGTTGGAATTATTCGATGCTTGAGGTGTGCATCATGGCGCCTTGAACTTATTTGAAAAGGCAAGTTTTCTTAAAGCTTGTCTAACTTCTAAGTTAGCCAAGTTTTATGTGATTGATTATACCGAATTACACGACTTGTTTTAAAGAAATGGTGGATGCCAGATTTAATTCGGCTAGACTACTCGTAGTATATAGATCGATCGATATTCATATCTTTCAATATAGAAATGTTAACGTTATCCTATGCCAAGTAATTGGTACAGATGTGAAGGTAAGGTTTGTCTATGAACAAACAAAAGTATGTTTCATCGATTATTCGATGGGCACGCAAGTTTGCCAAATATTAAACGTAAATACGTTTAATGAATGAGTGTTGATCAACATAGAGTACTATAGGCTGGTCACCTAGAAGTGCTCGTAAGTAATGCGGATGTACTGACCTTAGTCTTTGTGATATCCTTTTCAAGTATGAAAACATAAAGCTACTGTTCATGGTCTATCGACCGGTTCAGAATTCCTAATCTACTCTATACTTTGGGAATTGATGATATGAAATGTTAAAGTATTATTGTTTCATAATACTTCATAACTATTTGTTCAGTTATGTATGAATTGTTATATAATTCACGAATGTGGTATTACTGTTATCCTTTGTTAAAACTTGCTGAGCTTGTTATGCTCACTTCTTGCGTTAATTATATGATTGAAGTTAAGGATGAACGTCCTGAGAATGCTAAGAGAGATAAGGGCAAAGCTAAGATGGATGCCTAGCCATCGTGTAATAGATTAGTATGTTTGTGTGTATTATACATTATGAACGACAAGCGATGTAATTGGTTTATGAACCTGAGAAGGATTATACTTTGATTATAATAAGAAGATAGTAATTACATTCATTTTGTTGTATTTCAATGGAATGATTGTAGGGTTATGAGTATAGTGTAGCACCATATGTCGGGTTGGAAGATACCCAAATTTGGGGGCATCACAGAGTTAACTCCAGACTTTGTGTTCCTAACGACCTTGATTTAAAGTATAAAATCATGATGGAGGCGCACAACACACCGTTTGCAATCCATCTTGGGAGTACCATAATGTATCGTTGTGACACCCCCAAATCCAGGTACTTCATTCCCATAGGATTTGGTGTTCACTTATCAAAAACTATTACATCTAACTACCCATAATAAAGGATAAAGACATAATTAAAATAAATTAAACAATAATCTCTCCCTTTAAAGGGTTACATCACATCTAAAGAAAACAATCCCAGGTAATCTAACCTTAAAATTATTACATAAGTTTGCGGAATACATCACATATTAAAACATGTCTTTAACATAATTCATAAAAATAAAATTCTCAAAAGTCTTCATCATTTGGACATCTTGCCCTTGCCTTTTCTAGTCGACGGCTCATCAACTTTCTCCACTTTAGCTGCAGTGTTAATCACAAGAGTAAGCAAACAAATGCTCACTGATATAGAAAGTAGCAATGGTAATAACATGAGAGTGAAAAATAAAAGCTGAACAATAAGAAACTTGTTCTACAAATCAAAATAGAAAACAAGTTCGAACTTTAATTATCTGAGGGTCTTAAGACCACGAACTATGTCCCCGGTACTTAGGTATTATTACCCAACCTATATGATCATTTAGACTATACGGACCCTTCTTAACGTACTTAGGGGGATCAGCCCTTTGTACCATGTATTGTGCACAAAAATCTAAACGTTACACGTATAAAATCCCCTATGTTAGGGTTGTTCATCTCAGTTTGAATTTAGAATTTCCGCACTAAAGAAAGTTTAGTTTGGAACTATCTTGTCAGTGTTTCTAGAATTTTAGAACACTATTCAATTTCTGTCAATAAAAGTTTAATACAAGAAAGTACAACTGAACAAGGCTATCAAGGTTAAAGATCGGATAACAATAATATGTGATTGAATAAACATGATATACAAGCAAAATGTTATAACCATAAGTGTTAGAACAATCTCTTTTGAATCGATGCATTAAAACAATATATACTTTGAATAATAAGTAGGTAAGTAAAACTCACTCGTTATAATGAATTAGGTTATAAGATCTTGTACAGACATACTCAAGATAGATTAGGATTGCTCAATTACTTGAACAACAATAATATAAGAATGGAAACTTGCATTCAATATAAAAAGAATGAAGTTCAAAAGCTTGCTCAAATGTAAAGAGTTAAGGTTTAGAAACTTGCTCAATATTAACAAGGTAGAGTTAGAAAACTTGCCTTGATTGTAAGCTACACAAATGAAAATAATCTCCAATTATCCTACATAAATCATTGAAATCGCAACAACAATTAATCGCATGAATATTAACTTTAAGGTCATCGATCGAACAAGTCATCGATCCTAGGTAATGGATACTTATTTTTAATCGTGACCTTATTCAATTGTCGGTAGTCAATGCAGAGCCACATCAATCCGTCTTTCTTCTTAACAAACAACATCGGTGCTCCCCATGGCGAAACACTCAGCTGAATATACTTCTTATCGAGCAATTCTTGCAATTGCACCATCAACTCTTTCATTTCTACTAGGGCCATTCTGTATGGTGCCTTAGATATCGGAGCCGTTCCTAGTAGTAGGTCAATCACGAACTCGATTTGTCGATCCGGTGGAAGACCCGACAAATCGTCTGGAAATACATTTGCAAAATCTCTTATGATTGGTATCTCTTCCAACTTCGCACTCTTCTTCTGTGTATCGACGATGTAGGCTAAGTATCCTACACATCTTTGTCTCAACAACTTTTTGGCTTACATCACCGTCAGACAACTTGCTTGTCGAGGTGACTTGCTGCCAAAGACCACAACCTTTGACAGAGTCATAAGGTTAAAACACTTCCTTTGGCAATCAATTACTGCTCCGTAATTGAATAACCAATCCATTCCCAGAATAACATCAAACTCACCAAGTCTAATGGGTATCAAATCTACCATCATTTCATGACCTTTTATATCCATTCTACAATTCTTATATATAAATCTAACAGGAATCACTTCCCTATTCGCAATCTCTATACTTAAGGAAAATTCTAATTCTTCCTGAGGCAAATCTAAGTTCTGAGCCAATTCATCGGATATAAATGAACAAGTAGCACCCGAATCAAATAGTACATAAGCATTAATACCATTAATCGAAATGATACCTGACACCACATACTTCGACTGTACATCATCCTGCACGGTCATATTGAAAGTCCTCGCGATAGGTCGGCTTGATTGAGCTGGTCCAGTGATAGTCAATACACCACCACTGTTGTTGTTTCCTTTTCCACCACTTGCGCTTCCCGCTGGCTTCTTAAGGCAATCACGAGCCATGTGATCCTTTGAACCGCAGGTAAAGCATGCTCCTTTCTTCGGACTAAAATAGTTCGGTGCAATGTGTCCCTCCTGACCACAGTTGAAACACACTCGCTTTTCCTTCAAACATACCCCAGTATGGTTCTTCCCGCAAGTTACACAAGCCTCAAACTTTTTCTTCTGCTGATTTCCCCGTTGTCCTCCCGCAGTTGAATTCTCGCTCCATTTCCTCTTCTGATTGTTACTTCCAACATTACTACCACCAACCTTATTCTCATTGTCACTCTTCCTCTTCTTTTGTTCTTGGTTGTACTTGGTCAAAGCATCGCTTCCACCTTCTGCGATAATTTCCTTCTCCAGTACAGCCGCAAACGTGTTTAGCTGGAACATTGAAACCTTGCTGTAAAGCCAGGGCTTCAATCCTTGTTCGAATCTTCTCTCTTTACGTTCCTCGGTATTGACTTGATAAATGGCAAACCATGCCAACTCGCTAAACTTCGCAGCATATTCCGGCACCGTCATCGTTCCTTGCTTCAACTCTAGAAATTGCACTACTAGCTGATTTCGAAAACTCACTGGAAAGTACATTTTAAAGAACATCTCCTTAAATATATCCCACGCTATCACTCCTTGTCCTCCACAAACCTTGTTTGCTTGCCACCAGTAGTTAGCTTCAGACTTCAGCATGAACGTTGCGAACGCAGTCTTCTGATCTTCGTTAACTCTAGCAAAGTCGAACACCTTCTCCATTTCTATGATCTAGATTTGGGCTTCTACTGGATTCATAGACCCTTGAAATTCTAGCGGTCCAACCGCTTTGAATTCCTTGAAAGTCGTGACTTGAGTTTGCAGTTGATTCGCAAGTGCACCCGTCAACAAAGCTACCAACTGCTGAACTGGAGTAGCGTTGGTCTCATTGTTATTATTGGTAGACCCCTCAGGAGGTTCTTGCTGACGTGGTTTTCTTCTTCTAGGAGGCATTTTCTGTTAAAAAAAATGTTTATTAGCTCATTACTCAACTTCTTGGGTATTTAAAGTCTAACTTAAACATTCCAAGATTAAAGCTTTAACACAAAGAATTTCAAATAAACTCTAATATTTTATTCATTCATAAAGTTTTAAAACATGATCAAGATAGCATAATCGCTATAAACATTCGCTTTCCTGAACTAGACAAGTTTCAGGATTACATACTCATACTATCCCTTTATTCATCACAAAATAAGGGATTACAATTTATTTATTCACATAATTGACCACATATTATTATCTATCTTATTCTATCTAGGCATATTAAGACGTCGTAAGGCTTCCCGACGCTCCTCCTCCGTGATAAGATACGCCGTTCTGCGATCCATCATGAACCACGGCGAATTCTCAAACTAAGGTGGATAATAGTAGACTCGATCCTCGGCTCTATCAATCGCCGAATTAAAAGCATAATCCATCTCCTTCATCTTGGCTTTCTTTACTTGGACCTTAGCTTCAGAACGGTCTGCACGTTGAGTCGCCTTCATCCACGTATCCTCTGCTCTTGCATGCTTAGCTGACTCCTCCTTGAAATCATCTTTTAATTTCTCCATGTCAGTCTTCATCTTCTCGTGCACTGCCAACAAGTCTTCATGCTGACCCTTTGTATGAACCAGATCCCACTCCGTGTTTCCAAGTTTCGAATCAAGTTCCTGAATCTCTGCATCCTTCTGCTCCATCAAAGTGTGATGCATCTCAACCATTTCCTTTAGCTCCTCGACCTCATCCTGTAATTCTACATTACGGTCATACAAAACATCATACATCTCGGCCGATATGGAGTTTGGTGGAAACTCCTCAGGATCATCCTCCTCATCATCCTCTTCTATTTCCTCAGAACTATTCTCCTCGGGATCGGTCACAGGCTCATCCTCTTGGATCAACTGCTCCCGCACTACGTGAACATCTCGAGGTTCATCATCTATAGGTATCTGAGGTGTCACCTCTCTAGCTGGAATACTCGCGAGCACATAAGTTATTAACACATAGCACATAATGTCTTTTATTATTTAACTTCAATGGATACCTTAATCCATTCCTTAAAAATCGATAAGAGTTAAACACCTCTATATTTTCTATTTTCTTAAAGGTTACTTCCAAAGGTTTCCCCACCTAAGGTTCATAACCTAAAGCTTTGATACCAACCTGTGACACGCCCAAATCCAGGTACTTCATTCCCATAGGATTTGGTGCTCACTTATCAAAAACTATTACATCTAACTACCCATAATAAAGGATAAAGACATAATTAAAATAACTTAAACAATAATCTCTCCCTTTAAAGGGTTACATCACATCTACATAAAACAATCCCAGGTAATCTAACCTTAAAATTATAACATAAGTTTGCGGAATACATCACATATTAAAACAAGTCTTTAACATAATTCATAAAAATAAAATTCTCAAAAGTCTTCATCATTTGGACATCTTGCCCTTGCCTTTGCTAGTCGACGGCTCATCAACTTTCTCCACTTTAGCTGCAGCTTTAATCGCAAGAGTGAGCAAACAAATGCTCACTTATATAGAAAGTAGCAATGGTAATAACATGAGAGTGAACAACAAAAGCTGAACAATAAGAAAATTGTTCTAAAAATCAAAATAGAAAACAAGTTCGAACTTTAATTATCTAAGGGTGTTAAGACCACAAACTATGTCCCCGGTACTTAGGTATTATTACCCAACCTTAACAGTCATTTAGACTATACGGACCCTTCTTAACATACTTAGGGGGATCAGCCCTTTATACCATGTATTGTGCACAAACATCTAAATGTTACACGTACAAAATCCCCTATGTTAGGGATGTTCATCTCAATTTGAATTTAAAATTTCCACACTAAAGAAACTTTAGTCTGGAACTAGCTTGTCAGTGTTTCTAGAATTTTAGAACACTATTCAATTTCTGTCAATAAAGGTTTAATACAAGAATGTACAACTGAACAAGGCTATCAAGGTTAAAGATCGGATAACAACAATATGTGATTGAATAAACATGATATACAAGCAAAATGTTATATCCATAAGTGTTAGAACAATCTCATTTGAATCGATGCATTACAACAATATATGCTTTGAATAATAATTAGGTAAGTAAAACTCGCTCGTTATAATGAATTAGGTTATAAGAACTTGTACAGACATACTCAAGATAGATTAGGATTGCTCAATTACTTGAACAACAATAATATAAGAATGGAAACTTGCATTCAATATGAAAGGAATGAAGTTCAAAATCTTGCTCAAATGTAAAGAGTTAAGGTTTAGAAACTTGCTCAATATTAACAAGGTAGAGTTAGAAAACTTGCCCTGATTGTAAGCTACACAAATGAAAATAATCTCCAATTATCCTACATATATCATTGAAATCGCTATAATAATTAATCGCATGAATATTAACTTTAAGGTTTAAACCATCATTTAAGTCAGAACCTTAACTTAGCACCTAGCCATGTAGGTTAAATATACTTTACGAATCTAAAATTACATATTGATCAACATAACTTAATCGGTCAACTCTATCTTTTAAAAACATCTCATTTGGTTTCATTTTATAACTTATTTAAATAATTATTTCAAATCTTTGCACTTTGCATTTCAACACATTGACATTTGATATTATAGTTTATATCATGTTTTAACATCATTAACATACACGCTAAACTAACATAAGTCCGATATGCTCGACACGCAAAACAAGAAAACCTCACGGTCTCGGGTTGAGGTGTGGCATAATCATACGCCACACTTAGGCTTGGGACCGAGGCAATTTGCCATTTTTTTGCCTTAGCACCGGTGCAGCTGCACCGGTGTTCAGACAAACGCAGAGACGGCAGTTAAAAATAGCCATTTTTCGCCAAACTAACACAAAATTCACCCATCAAACGGTGATAACAACATGAAAAATAAATATACAATTACCATAAACATGATTGCTAACACATTCAACCACTTATCACAATTTAACAACAACTAAAACTATTTTAATTTCTCAATTTTCATGTTTTTCATATAAAACTCCATTTTTGATAGTCTATCCCAAAAATCATGACAGCGAATTCGTTATTTGGCTAAATCATTCCATTCAAATTACATTATGTTTGTATCTCAATGAACTACCATATGCAAGCATCAATTTACAGTTTAACATAAGAATTGGCCATCAAAATTAATACTTTTCCATGAGCCATATGAAACACATACACTGTCAAAATTTTCTTCCTACTGTCAACGAATTTAGCATACAAACATATTGTTTTAAACATCAACTCTAGCATTATACCACACATCCACCATAATTTAGTTACAGAACAATTTTGAAAGAATTGCAATTCACAGAACATAACAAATTTGACGTAATTCATATATATATATATATATATATATATATATATATATATATATATATATATATATATATATATATATACACAAGGTTAGATAGAACACCTTGATATGCTCAATAATCCTTGCTAACCACAGTGAATCGCTTAGGTTTTCACTTAATCTCTCTCTTCTTCTCTCTCAACTCTGCTCTTTCTCCTTAGCCAAATATGAGAATAAGAAGAACTGAACGCCAACCTTAGGAATAATATGCGCAAAACACAAACTGAAACCCATGTCGTCTATCAGTTAAAAAAACAATGCGCCTTCATCCATTAAGTTAGACCAAAGGCCATAAGGCCTTGTTTGGCTACCACAATATTCCCAAACTAGTTTATTATAATATTATTTATATTGTATAGTTACTTGTGTCACACTTTAATTTAGTTAATTAATTTAAATAACTTAGCTTAGTTAATCTCAATAACTTATAATAATAAAAATCTTATTATCATTAATAAATAATTATATATCTAATTTAATTAATAAATTAGACACATCACTATATTTAATTTAATTTATTTCCTTTAAATTAAACAATTCATTTAATTTAACTAATTTCTTAAATATTAAGCAATTAATTTAATTTAATTATTTCCTTAAATTAAATCCTTTAGATAAAATTATCAACACTCAATTTAATTATCAATAATCAATTTAATTACTAAATTAATTCACCATAATTCATCAATTATTTATTTTCCACAATAAATGAATTATTTTAAATATTTATTTAATTCTATAAATATTTAAATTAAATTACAAATTTCTCGATCGTTACAATCGTGATCTTCGTCATACATTTTGATGGAGCAATATGAAGAGAGAGATAGCGCTGTTTATCTCAAGGTGTCTAACTTGTCAACGAGTCAAGGCGGAGCATCAAGTAGCAAAAGGTCCATTGCAACCACTTGAAATTCTAAAATGGAAGTGGGAGCACATTACCGTGGATTTCATTAGTGGTCTTCCCAAGGTTTCTCAAGGCGTAGATGCAATTTGGGTAATTGTTGATAGATTGACCAAGTCTGCTCATTTCTTACCAATACAAGAAACTTATACACTTGAACGTCTTGTTCGTATGTACATAAATGAGGTTATAAGATTTCATGGTATGCCAGTATCCATAGTTTCTGATCGAGACCCAAGATTCACTTCACGATTTTGGGTTAGTTTGCAAAAAGCTAATGGCACGGATTTACGATTTAGTTCGGCATATCATCCTCAAACGGACGGACAATCAGAGAGGACTATTCAAACCCTTGAAGATTTATTAAGACTTTGTGTCCTTGACTTCAAGGGAAGTTGGGACAAGTTCTTAGCATTGGTGGAGTTTTCCTACAATAACAGTTATCAAGCAAGTATTGGCATGGCTCCATTCAAAGCATTGTATGGAAGAAAGTGTCATTCTCCAGTATGCTAGGATGAGGTGGGTGAAGTAACGTTGTTGGGACCGGATTTAGTACGTATAAATACGGAAAAGATTCGAACGATCCGGTAACATATAAAAACCTCACAAGATCGACAAAAGAGTTATGCTGATCTTCATCGAAAGGACGTGAATTTCGATATTGGAGATCATGTGTTGTTACGTGTTGCTCCATGGAAAGGAGTTACGAGATTTGGAAAGAGAGGAAAACTCAATCCTCGATTCATTAGCCCATTTTAAATCCTCGATCGAGTAGGAACTGTGGTGTATAGACTCGCTTTACCGCCAAGTATGTCTCGTGTTCATAACATTTTTCATATATCCATGTTACGTAAATATGTGAAAGACCCGAACCACATTATTGAGTTAGAACTAGATGAAATGGCGGAAGATTTAATGTATGAAGAGGTTCCTATTGAAATCATGGATAAGAATGAGCATATTCTACGCTCTAAGGTTATACCTAAAGTCAAAGTTTTGTGGAGAAACCATGATGTTGAGGAAATGACCTGTGAGTTAGAATCTGAAATGAAATCAAGTTATCCTTGCCTCTTTAACATACCAAGTATGTACCTTAATTTCGAGGGCGAAATTTCATAAGAAGTGTGATGCCCCCAAAATAGGTATACAACACACATTCTGAGTCGCCAAATACATGGTACAAAAAGAAAACTACAACTTCAATAATACAATTGTCGTGCAAAATACAACAACACATACTGTGAGTTTAAGTACAAATATTGTCTTCCAGACAACATCAACACTCAAATAAGTCCTCATTACAATTATTTATACACTATTTTATAGAAATAGTGAGGACTGCTAAAACATCTTTCTAGAACCATCACTCCATACCCCGACTCGATCCGGCTATTTTCTCACCTCCTGAAAAGAAAAATGGAACAACGAGGAAAAGGGTGAGCTCAACTAGCCCAGTAAAGAATATTATGACTAAGATAATATACAACAAATTATCATTAGTCCTCAACAGGGAAAAATCTGATAAAATATAATAGACAACAAGTTTTAGATCAACAAATGCAGCGGAAATAGCAATCTATTAGAAGAGTCACGTAGAGAATGAATTCTACTATCTTCTAAGATTTAAAAGTCTATCATCAATATTTTATCCATGTAACATCAATCAATATACATCTTTAATCAAATATTCATCTTTGCACAACACGCCAAAGATATTCATTTATATCACCAGTCGATCATGTTCATCTCAACACCTGTTTATCTTTACACTACGGACCAAATATATTCATCAGTTAATCATTCATCTTTGCACTACAGGCCAAAGATATTCAGTATTATCATCATTTAAGACTGAGGATAATGAAAAATATTTTAAAGAAAACCAATCCAGTTAGACAGAAGGACAAATAATAGGGATTCGTATAATAGTTTATCCAAGATCAATAATACTTCATAATAACCAATTGAGAAGAAGAATTCAAAAATAAAGATCAAAACATGGATACAATCAAATATAGTAACCATAATAGACATCTTGGACAAAAAGGAAAATTTTCATTTTTCGATGAATAATGCCATATTTATGAATAGTGCCGTATACGTGAATAGTAACCCTGACACAAAAGGTAGAAATTCCACAATAAAATTCATAACAATATCTCAGCATAATGATATTGAAGAAGATAATATCATTTAAGAAGAAAATAACATCCCTTACCTCAAAGAAACAGTACTTCGAAATAAATGGTCGGATGTGGTGTTGAATGAAACTTGTACTGAATAGCGACTCTCAAAGTATCTAAATACTCATAAAATACGCTCGATAATATAGAGAGAGAAAGAGAGAAAGCTTATGGTTCTGGTGTGATTTTCAATTCTAACTTAGCCCTCTATTTATAGGAAAATGTTAGCACGCCGAAGCAGACTTGACCTGCTACCTGATGGTTTTACCTGCTACTATTGCCACCCACCACATTTAAAATAAAATTCAGCACATTTCTTCACTAACCACAAGTGGGGCCCACTCAATTCTAGAATTTTCCACCAAAATCATTTATAAACCTAATTTCCGAATCAGTCACCTCTTAAAATTCATAACAAATCATACGTTCATTTTTAATGGTTCAAAATTTATGGACATATACTCAACTTATATATGTATAACATATCCAAAAATCACAACGATCCAACGGTCGGATTAAAAATTATAACTCATGCAATATATCATAAAAATATTGATTTGATTTTTTTAATACCTCTATTCCGACAAAAATACTGATAAAACACCTCAACATTAATTCCTTCAATTATATCCACATAAAATAAATATATCCATCAATTATATCCACATAAAATAAATATTTCCTTATTATATAAATCAATAATTAATTATTCATAAATAATATTACAGAATCACAATTATAACAACCAGGCCGTTCCCAGGAAAGAGGGGGCTTTCCGATAAGGATTTCTTCTTACTGGCGTGCAATTAGGTGACCAAACCTCTCCTTAGACAGAACTTTCTAGACATTGCCAATAATGCTATCTAATAATATTATTTAAATAATATGAATTATTGATCTGATAATGGGAAATACTGTGCAGTGACAATTATTAAAATAACAATAATATAAAATATCAATGCAACAATTATTGAATCAATAAAATAAAATATTAAAGCGATAATTCTTTGTAAAAATTATTGAGTAGTGCTTTCTTCTTACATAAGAATCAATAATTCAAAATCTTTGTAACATCGTGTGCTACTTATGCAACCACGCCAGTATTACTATATTTTAACCACCGGGTATTCCAACAGTGTTAACGGTAACAACTACGCCGTTATTTATAAAAACTCAAACTTGTCATTTTATTCATCCGACAGTTATTCTGTTATGAGGCCCACGAATGGTTGCGTCGTTGTACGAATATTCCCCGACAACAAGAATATTCCACGACCAAATAAATATTCCCCGACAAAAATAAATATTTTATAACCACTTGCTTATTTTGTAAAATTTGCACATTTCACCCATAACCAAAGCATTATATCAAATTAACACCTTATTAATTTAGAATAATGAATAGAGGAAAATTTCAATTTTATTTATAATAAGTTAGGGTCTTACAACCTCCCCTCCTTATAAAATTTTGTCCTCGAAATTGACTTACGTACCTGGTATTTCGAAAAGGTAAGGGTACCTCGCTTTTATTTTAGATTCCAACTCCCAGGTCATTTCTTCAATAGCATAGATCCTCCACAAAACCTTAACTTGTGGTATAACCTTGGTGCGTAAGACATGTTCTTTCCTATCCAAGATTTTAACAGGTACCTCCTCGTACGTTAAATTTTTGGCTATCTCGTCTGGTTCTAACTCAATAATATGGTTCGGGTCTTTCACATATTTACGAAGCATAGATATGTCGAAAACATTGTGAACACGAGACATACTTGGAAGTAATATGAGCCTATAGGACACATTTCTTATTCGGTCAAGAATCTCAAATGGACCAACAAACCTTGGATTGAGCTTTTCTCTCTTTCCAAATCTTGTAACTCCCTTCCATGGAGCAATACATAACAGTACATGATCCCCAATATTAAATTCCACATCCTTTCGATGAAGATCAGCATAACACTTTTGTTGATCTTGTGAGGTTTGAATACGTTGTCGAATCATTTGGATCTTTTCTGTAGTCATGCGTACTAATTCTGGTCCCAACAAAGTTGCTTCTCCCACCTCTTCCCAGCATACTGGAGAACAACACTTTTGTCCATACAATGCCTTGAATGGAGTCATGCCTATACTTGCTTGATAACTGTTGTTGTAGGAGAATTCCACTAATGGTAAATACTTATCCCAACTCCCTTTAAAGTCTAGGACACAGAGTCTTAATAGATCTTTAAG
This sequence comes from Panax quinquefolius, assembly GCA_020205615.1. NCBI lineage: Eukaryota > Viridiplantae > Streptophyta > Magnoliopsida > Apiales > Araliaceae > Panax > Panax quinquefolius. Next base: position 89,528 of record JAINUW010000330.1, read on the forward strand.
AGTTTGAATAGTCCTCTCTGATTGTCCGTCTATTTGAGGATGGTATGCCGAACTGAATCGTAAATCCGTGCCCATAGCTTTCTTCAAGCTAACCCAAAATCGTGAAGCGAAACTTGGGTCACGATCCCAAACTATGGATAATGGCATGCCATGAAATCTCACAATCTCATTCACGTACATATGAGCAAGACATTCCAAGGAATAAGTTTCTCGTATAGGTAAGAAATGAGCAGACTTAGTTAATCTATCAACAATAACCCAAATCACATCTATACTTTGAGAAACCTTGGGAAGACCTGTAACGAAATCCATAGTAATGTGTTCCCACTTCCATTCCGGAATCTCAAGTGGTTGCAATGGACCCTTTGGAACTTGATGCTCTGCCTTTATACATTGACAGGTTAAACACCTCGAGATAAACTTTGCGATCTCTCTCTTCATATTATTCCACCAAAATGTATGTCGAATATCATGATACATTTTGGTACTCCCAGGATGGATTGCAAATGGGGTGTTGTGTGCCTCCATCATGATTCTATGCTTCAAGTCAGAATCGTTAGGAATGTAAAGTCTAGAGTTGAATCGAAGTATTCCTTCTTCATCGATTCTTTCTTCTGGAATAGCACCTTCTTGCACTTTCTTCTTCATACGCATCAGCCCCATGTCCGTAGCTTGACTAGCTTTAACTTTATCGATTAAAGTCGGTTCTACTCGTATATTCGCCATCATCACATGGGTCCCTGGAGTCTTTAATTCTATCTCAATCCTTTGCAAGTCATACAAAATGGGCCTTTGCGTTGACAATATCGCACTCGTACTCGCATATGATCTTCTACTCAATGTGTCAGCTACAATGTTTGCTTTTCCAGGATGATATTGAATGCTATGGTCGTAATCTTTCAACAACTCGAGCCAATGTCGTTGCCACATGTTGAGTTCCTTTTGGGTGAAGAAATATTTGAGGCTTTTATGATCCGTATAAATATCCATTTTCTCCCCATATAGGTAGTGTCTCCAGATTTTCAATGCAAAAACGACTGCTGCCAACTTCAGATCATGAGTAGGATAATTCCTCTCATATTCTTTGAGTTATCGCGAGGCATAGGCTATGACTTTCCCATGTTGCATGAGAACACATCCTAACCCTTTGCCTGAAGCATCGATGTAGATAACAAATCTATCCGAACAAGATTGTATTTCCAGAATAGGTGCTGAAATGAGTCTCCTCTTGAGCTCTTGGAAACTCTTCTCGCATTCCTCGCTCCATATGAATTTTGTATCTTTTCAAGTCAGCTAAGTTAACGGAGTAGCGATTCGAGAAAATCCTTCCACGAATCTTCGATAATAACCAGCTAAGCCCAGAAAGCTGTGTACTTAGGTCACCGACTTCGGTTGCTCCCAACTTTGTATTTCTTCAATCTTCGCCGAGTCAACAGATACTCTATGTTTTGACACCACGTGCCCAAGGAATGCTACTTCCTCAAGCCAGAACTCGCATTTCTTCAGCATGACATAAAGCTTGTTTTCACGAAGCCTTTGCAGTATCAGCTTCAAATGGTGCTTATGATCTTCACGGCTTTTGGAATAGATGAGGATGTCATCAATAAAGACAACAACGAACTGATCCAAATATTCCTTGAATACTCAGTTCATCATATCCATGAAAGCAGCAGGAGCATTAGTCAATCCAAAAGACATGACTAAGAATTCATAATGCCCATACCGAAGTTCTCAAGGTCTTTGGAATATCCTCGGTTTTAATCTTGGTGATGATATCCGTAAGCTAAGATCGATCTTTAAAAGAATTATGCTCCTTGTAATTGGTCAAACAGGTCATCAATGAGAGGTAGCGGATACCTATTCTTGATGGTGACATGGTTTAACTCTAGGTAGTCAATACAAAGTCGCATACTCCCGTCTTTCTTCTTTACAAATAAAACAGGAGCACCCCAAGGAGATGTACTGGGACCAGAATGAAACCGATGTCTAATAATTTCACGTAGTTGGACTTTTAACTCCTGAAGTTCAATAGGAGTCATTCGATATGGGGTTTTAGAAATGGGCTTTGTACCCGGTTCAAGATCAATAAAGAATTCAACTTCACGCTCTGGGGGTAGACCAGGAAGTTCTTCCAGAAATACGTCAGGAAATTCATTAACAATAGGAATATTATTCAAATCTGACGTGTTCTTGTTCATGTCCATAATATGGGCTAAGAAAGCTTGACATCCATTTTTCAATAAACGAATAGCTTTATAGCTTGATATGATAGTGACTGATTTTAGTGGTTTAGTTGCTTGAATTCGTATAACAGGTTGGTTAGGAATATCAAAACTAACAACCTTACGGAAACAATCAATTTTGGCATGATGAGTGGTTAACTAATCAATTCCTAAAATCACATCAAAAGCAAGTATCTTTAAAGAAATAAGATCCACAGGTAATGTGATTGTGCCAACTTGGAACAAGAAAGATTTATAAACTGTAGATGTAACGAAGGTTTCACCAAACGGAGTTTCAACAGATAAATTAAAGTCCAATTTCTCCGGAGTCAAGTTTAAATATTGAGCACAAACAGGAGAGATAAAAGAATGGGTAGAATCGGTATCTAGCAAGGTATAAACTACGCAAGAGTTCAAGATTAGCTTACCCGTGATCACCTCGTTCGGGTTTCTCGCGTTTTGGCCAGTCACGACAAACGCTCTTCCAGGAACCGCTGATTTTGACTTATCCGGGACAGCTTTTGGAGTCACCATCCCCGCTAAACTTGGTTTTGCTATAGAACACTCTCGGGCTATATGACCCTCCTTTCCATAGTTATAACATACCTTGGATTGTTGTGGGCAGTTTGGGCTGATATGTCCCTATTTCCTGCATTTATAACACACGACCGGTGGTCGTTCTCCTCCCCTAGAAATAGTTGATGTTGGTGTTGCTGCTGATGTCTTCCCATCATTGTTGAATCTCCTCTTTTTGAAATTTCCACTAAACTCGCATCTTCTATTATCATGGCCACGATTACCACCCGAGTGGTTACCGCTTTTGTCCGTATTCTTCCCTCCTCGCTGGTTATCATCGCTTCGATGACTGTTGTCACCGGTATGACCCTGGTTGTGATCCCTCGGTTGAGTATACTCATTATCTCGCTCTAATAATTGAGCCATGTTGACAACATCTGAATATAGAGAAAATTTATGAGAGATAAGGTATTGACAAATCTCGAGTTTTAGACCTCTCAAAAACATCCGCGTCATACGTTCTTCATTCTCTACCAAATGAGCTGCAAACTTGGATAACTCCATGAACTTTTCCTCGTACCGAGACACCGTCATGTTATTCTGTTCCAGTCTAATAAACTCTACCTCCTTCATATGACGAATACTTTCAGGAAAGTACTTGTCATTGAACAGTTTCTGAAATCTTTCCCAAGGCATGTTGAATGCGGCTGGCTGGCTACGCTTCACGGATTCCCACCAGTAATCTGCCTCTCCACGGAACATAAAGGTGGCGAATGGAACCTTCTGTTCCTCCGTGCATCCCAAGACATCGAATATCTTGGTTATTTGCTTGACCCACGTTTTCCGCCTTAACCAGATCGGGCTTTCCCCAGAAATCTTGTGGTCCCAACTCCTTAAACTGCTTGGCTGTGATAGACCGCGCGTTGCCATCATTTCCACCCGAATTTTGTACACGAGTCTCCCTCGTATGATTTTGCATGAACTGCAAAAAGCTCCTAAACATTCCATCATTCATCGTTCTCTCGGTAGTGTTGTTTACAGGAGGAATATTGTCTTCATGTTGCACGTTCTACTGGTTTGTGACTAAAGGTTGTTCCACAGTTTCATACACTCCATTGTTAACATTCCCAGCAGCCATTCTTAAATATTTCCATAAAAGAAGGGTTAATTAAACAAATTAACATATCACATAATATCCTTATATTATGACCGATGAACAAATAAGCTTAGATAGGACACACAAGCGAAGGATTTACTCATCTCTCCCCTCCTAGTTCTATTCCCCGATCTCCGCCAGAGACCATATCCTTAAGCTCTGATACCAACTGTCATGCCCCCAAAATAGGTATACAACACCCATTTTGAGTCACCAAATACATGGTACAGAAAGCAAACTACAAATTCAATAATACAATTGTCGTGCAAAATACGACAACACATACTGTGAGTTTAAATACAAATATTATCTTCTAGACAATATCAATACTCAAATAAGTCCTCATTACAATTATTCATACACTATTTTACAGAAATAGTGAGGACGGCTAAAACATCTTTCTAGAACCATCACTCCATACCCCGACTCGATCCTACTATGTTCTCACCTCCTAAGAAGAAAAATGGAACAAAAAGGAAAAGGGAGAGCTCAACTAGCCCGGTAAAGAATATTATGACTAAGATAATATACAACAAATTATCATTAGTCTTCAACAGGAAGAAATCTGATAGAATATAATAGACAACAAGTTTTAGATCAACAAATGCAGCAGAAATAGCAATCAATTAGAAGAGTCACGTAGAGAATGAATTCTACTATCTTCTAAGATTTAAAAGTCTATCATCAATATTTTATCCTTGTAACATCAATCAATATACATCTTTAATCAAATATTCATCTTTACACTACTGGCCAAAGATATTCATTTATATCATCAGTCAATCATGTTCATCTCAACACTTGCTCATCTTTGCAGTACGGGCCAAAGATATTCATCAGTTAATCATTCATCTTTGCACTACAGGCCAAAGATATTCAGTAATATAATAATTTAAGAATGAGGATAATGAAAAATATTTTAAAGAAAACAAATCCAGTGAGACAGCAGGACAAATATTAGGGATTCGTATAATAGTTTATCCAAGATCAATAATACTTCATAATAACTAATTGAGAAGCAGAATTCAAAAATAAAGATCAAAACATGGATACAATCAAAGATTGTAACCATAATAGACATCTTGGACAAAAGGAAAATTTTCATTTTTTGGTGAATAGTGTTGTATTTGTGAATAGTGCAGTATACGTGAATAGTAACCCCGACACAAAAGGTAGAAATTCCACAATAAAATTAATAACAATATCTCAGCATAATGATATTGAAGAAAATAATATCATTTAAGAAGAAAATAACATCCCTTACCTCAAAGAAACAGTACTTCGGAATGAAAGGTCAGATGTGATGTTGAATGAAACTTGTACTGAATAGCAACTCTCAAAGTATCTAAATACTCACAAAATACACTCGATAATATATATAGAGAGCGAAAGAGAGAAAGCTTATGTTTCTGGTGTAATTTTCAATTCTAACTTAGCCCTCTATTTATAGGAAAATATTAGCATGCCGAAGCAAACATGACCTGCTCCCTGATGGCTTTACCAGCTACTATTGCCACCCACCACATTTGAAATAAAATTCAGCACATTTCTTCACCAACCACAAGTGGGGCCCACTCAATTCTAGAATTTTCAACTAAAATCATTTATAAACCTAATTTCCGAATCAGTCACCTCTTAAAATTCATAACAAATCATACGTTCATTTTTAATGGTTCAAAATTTATGGACATATACTCAACTTATATATGTATAACATATCCAAAAATCACAACGATCCAACTATTCGGATTAAAATTATAACTCATGCAATATATCATAAAAATATTGATTTGATTTTTTTAATACCTCCATTCCGACAAAAATACTGATAAAACACCTCAACATTAATTGCTTCAATTATATCCACATAAAATAAATATATCCATCAATTATATCCACATAAAATAAATATTTCCTTATCATATAAATTAATAATTAATTATTCACAAATAATATTACGAATCACAATTATGACAACCAGTCGTTCTCGGAAAAAGGGGGGCTTTCGATAAGGATTTCTCCCATCGCACGCAATTAGGTGACCAAACCTCTCCTTGACGAGAACTTTCTAGACATTGCCAATAATGCTATCTAATAATATTATTCAAATAATATGAATTATTGATCTGATAATGAGAAATACTGTGCAGTGACAATTATTGAAATAACAATAATATAAAATATCAACGCAACAATTATCGAATCAATAAAATAAAATATTGAACAGTAATTATTGTAACAATTATTGAGTAGTGCCTTCTTACGTAAGAATCAATAATTCAAAAATATTGTGCAATACCGTGTGCTACTATGCAACCACGCGTATTACTGTATTTTAACCACCGGGTATTCCAACAGTCTTAACGGTAACAACTACGTCGTTATTTATAAAAACTCAAACTTGTCATCTTCTTCATCCAATAGTTATTCTGTTATGAGGCCCATGAATAGCTGCGCCGTCGTACGAATATTCCCCGACAACAAGAATATTCCATGACCAAACGAATATTCCCCGATAAAAATGAATATTTTATAATCACTTGCTTATTTTGTAAAATTTGCACATTTCACCCATAACCAAAGCATTATATCAAATTAACACCTTATTAATTCAGAATAATGAATAGAGGAAAAATTCAATTTTATTTATAATAAGTTGGGGTCTTACAAGAAGGGGAGGTTGTAAAACCCCAATTTTTTTTTTAATAAAGATGATTTTTCTATAAATATCATTTTTAAATATTATGGAAAGAATTTGATATAATGTTATAGTTATGGGTAATATTTATAAATTTAGCAAAGTACGCAAGTTATTATATAATATTCGATTGGTCGGGGAATATTCGTTTTAACAGTGAATATTCGTACGACGACACAATCATTGGTGGACACCACATGTAACGCCCGAGAAAATTGGATTTTTATGACAATTAAATTTTTATTTGATTATGTGAATTAAATGAATTTAATTGATTTATTATGTGAGTAAGCTATGTGTAGGTCGTTCTATGACCTGGAATGTGCTAATATGGTTAGTAATTTGGCTATGTGCTAGAATTAATTGTTTGGAATTTCCAAGAAGAAATTATTTATTTTCCGAGAAATTTCCGTAAAAAAACTATTCATTCGTTTCTGTTCAAGGAATTATTTTGAAATTCGAAAAACGCGTAATGATAGAATATCAAGATAAGATGGAATATCTGATAATATTTTATTTATGGCAAACGGAGTTTTTTCCTGCGGACTTAAAACCTAAGGGTTGAGTGTATTGATTTCCGAGAAGGAAATGAAATGCGTAGAAGAATTGCGTCATAGTTCAAGCGAGTGTTATACAATTATGGAACTATTTAGTATCTATGTATAATATGACGAGTAAATACGAAGTATAATACGATTATTGTACGAGTAGTATACGGAGAGAATACGTGAATTGTACGTATAGAATACGATTCGTATTATAGAAATAAGTTAAGTCTTAATGTTAATTCATTTGAGTTGGTTTATAATTAGCCCAATTATTTGAATGAGCAAGCCCAAGTGATTAGCGGGTTAAGCCAAGTCAAGGCCCAATGTTAATTTAGTTAAGCCCAATTCATGAAAATCGAACCGCGGATCGAACCGGTGGGTCACCGAATGGGTAAAACCCATGGGGCAACCCATTGGATGACCCATGGCATGGGTGGGCCGGCCACCTTGGTGTGCAAGCCAAGAATAAGGCTTGGTCACCAAGCATTTTACTTGGTGACTAAGAGTGAATAGTAAAGAGGTGTTGGTAGTTTGTCCAAATTGCCCTCCATTCTATTTTCCTATAAATAAGAAGCTAGGTTGGTGCATTTGTGAGTTTTTAATTGCCCAACTTAGATTATTTGAGAGAGAAAGAGAGCTAGACTACACAAATCATACACTTTGGAAGCTTTGACTTAGAGTTTTCAAGAGAGTTCATAAGAAGTTCTTGTGGTAATAATCCTTATCTTTCATTTCCATCTCTTTTGATTTTCTTTTATCTTGGAGTATCATAAAATGGGTGGTATGTGTCTTTTATAGTGGATTAAAGATGACTTACCATAGATTCAATCTCTATAAGTCATGAGATCGTAAGAATCATAGGGTTTGTTATAGTTTCAAACCATGAAAATATTGTTTGTTGAGATCGATTATTTTTAAACGATTAAACTCCATCAATACATTAATATATGCATCTTGCTTGGTTAAGATGTAGATATGAAATCCATGGAGTATTCCATTAGATTTGTCTTAGAGAACATTAGTATCGAAGTTATGGCGAATTTCACGGAAATAGACGTTAAACGTCGAAAACGTTGAAATTCCGGATTGGAGGTAAAAGTTTTCGTGAGACTTGAAAATGTTGTTTTTCAATGTTAACATGTGAGATAGGGTAATTAAGAGTTGTGGGTTCGAGAATCGTCGGATTCCGACTTAAAACGAAGAAAACGAGCATTGAACGCTCATGAACGTTTACGAACGTTTAGAAATTAAACTCAATAGTGAATTCTGAGTTATTGGATTCAAAAGTGTCGGATTCTTATATGAACGTATAGAGTATGTCATTTATGACATTTAGGCTTTTGAACGGACCAAATCGGGCTTATAACGAAGAAGTTTTGACCCCGGGAATTTAACAAAAATTTTTAAAAAAGTTGAAATTCTGGTACTGAGGTCTGGCACCGCGGCGCCAGACGTAGTGTTAAATGTCACGCCGCAGCGGTGGTACAGTGTATTTGGCCACTGCTAAATGGCGTATGCATGAATGCCATTGTTTGAGTAGAGTCTCGCAAGCAAAGATCTTTGAGACCCGGAAGTTATCGCTCGCTAAGCGGCCCGTGAGAATGAGCCGCCTAGTACTATAGAGGCCGTGCCGTAGCGCGAGTGCAAGGCTTTGGATAGTGACTTAGGTTTTGAACTTCAATTATTCGTAAACCTAAAGGGGTAATATTTGTACACTTCATAAGTGTATTAAAGCTATTCCTATACTACCTATACTAGAGTATATGGTATTGAACTTAGGAATGGAATGTATGTTAATAAGTTATGAATGATGAACAAAGTTGGTACTTTATCAACAATGTTCGAGTCCGGTTAATAACATTAGTTGAGTAATGAGCCGGGACGAAGGGTAATGAGTCGAGTTGACTTTATTAGTAATATTAAGTTAACTAAGACATAGAAGAGAAAGAAGTTGGTAAAACAATGTGAACATTTGTTTGTTAGCTAATTACAGTGTGCTATGTAAATATATCATGTAGATTCTGTAAAGGTTGTGGTCAGTCGATTAAGTTATTTGAAGACGCTGAAAGGCAAGTTTTCTTAACGCTTATCTAACTTCCAAGTTAGCCAAGTTTTATGTGATTCGTTGAACTAAATTGCACGATTGGTTTTAAAGAAAGGGTCGATGCCAGATTTTAACTTGGCTAGACTATTCGTAAGATATAAATTGATTATGATTCATATCTTTCTATATAGAAATGTTAACTCTATCCTATGCCAAGTAATTGGTACAGACATGAAGGTAAGGTTTGTCTATGAACAAACAAAAGTATTTTTTCATCGATTATTCGATGGGCACGCGAGTTTGCCAAAAAATATTAAATGTAAATACGTTTAATGAATGAGTGTAGATCAACATAGAGTACTATAGGCTGATCACCTAGAAGTGCTCATAAGTGTCACGCGACGTAATGACCTTAGTCTTTGTGAAATCCTTTTCAAGTATGAAAACTAAAGTTCTATCGTTCATGGTCTATCGAACCGATCGTAATTCCTAATCTATTCTATATTTTGGGAATTGATGTTATGAACTGTTAAAGTATTGTTGTTTCATGATACTTCATAACTATTGTTCTGTTATGTAGGAATTGTTATATAATTCACGAACGTGGTATTACTGTTATCCTTTGTTAAAACTTGATGAGCTGTCTTGCTCACTTCTTGCGTGAATTATATAACTACAGTAAAAGATGAACGTACTGAGAATGCCAAGAGAGATAAGGGCAAAGCTAAGATGGATGCTTAGCCATTGTGTAATAGATTAGTAAGTTTGTATGTATTATACATTATGAACAACGAACGATGTAACCGGTTTATGAACCTGGGAAGGATTATACTTTGATTGTAATAAGAAGATAGTAATTACCTTCATTTTATTGTATTTCAATAGAATGATTGTATGGATATTAGTGTAGTGGAGCACCATAAGTCGGGTTGGAAGATACCCAAATTTGGGGGCGTCACAGGTTGGTATCAAAGTCTTAGGTTATAAAACTTAAGGGGGGAAGAACCTTAGGCTAATAACCTCGTAAGGAAGGTAAAGTCCGAAGAATGAAATTCAAGTCCATTGAATTATTAAGGTATTGATATAACTCAGTATCGAAAGATGTAAAATATGAAAAGTAACCTTAAATAAATTAAATGTGATTTGTGCTTATACTATTGTGTATTATGTACTAATCAACTTGTTAGGTGCTATTGTAGATGTTGATCGATAGCATGATGTATAGAGACATTCACGTTGTGAGTGAAGAGTCAGTGAACCATGTTGAAATTCTACCAATGCCAGTGGTGGAGGTACCATTAGTTGTACTAGAAGACTCAGACGTTGAGGAATATATCTCTGAGGACCAATACTCCGAGGAGATGATGGGTTTAGCATCATACCTTAATGAGATGTTGGACGTGGAGGAAGAAATGGAGGTGACATTGGTTAATACAGTGATACCTACTCAGGAGCCAACACCTCCGGATGCAATGAGATCATTGTATCTGTCTATGTTGGATAGGAATGTGCATCTGCGCACTATGATAGAAACTTAGAATGAGGAGTTAACCGCCCTATATGAGGCGAAGGAATCTGCAGAGGCAGACTTTGAGTCAGAGCACGACGAGAAAGTGCTTATGACAGATAAAGCACGTGACTATAAGGATGAGGTTCTAGAACTTCAAAAGAAACTGGTTGAGAAAGACCAGAAGATAGCTAGGATGTCATACATCCACGAGTGCGCTCATGAGGATTTCAAGCTGAAAATTGCTTGTTATTCCATTGAGTTCGGGCAAACTCGACATACCATAAGTCGGGATATAGTGTCGATTCTGGCAAATCAGAAATATGAGAATGTCGTTCGACAGTGTTAGTAGATCGTTAGATCTTTTGTGTATATGGTAATGACGTAAAACCCTCTTTTGTATAATTAAGGGTAGTTTTTTTTTGTAAATCCCAATTTTTGTAGAAGGCAATCGCGGGATAGTATGCAATAGCTTTTGGCTAAGGGAACATGATGTAAATAGTTTTTACTATGAAAGCATATTTATATAATGAAGTTTTATTAAATGTGCTTGTTGAGGTATGAATGGTTGTTGTTGATTGAGAATGATAACCGAGTAGTTAAATAGATAATAACAAAACTTTATTTATTTAATAAGAATTATGCCGCCAAGAAGTAGACAACGTAACCAAGAGGCTGAGTCTCATAATGAGAATCAGGGGGGTCCTAATAACCCTATGCAAGAGTTCATTAATTTATTAACGGCTGCATTTAACCGAGTTGGGGGTAGGATTCTTGTAGCTCCTGGGGTAGTAAGAACTACCTTTAAGGAATTTAAGAGTGTGGGTCCTCCTGAGTTTCGAGGAATGACGGACCCTTTAGAGTCCCAAACATGGGTGAAAGAGATTGAAAAGGCATTTGTGATAACAAACGTAGGTGAGGCGCAGAAGACTTCTTTTGCGACTTACATGATGAAGGGGGAAGCCAACTACTGGTGGGAGACTCACCAAGGTGGGGCTAGGACAGAAGCTGTTACGTGGGAACAGTTTAAGAAGGTCTTCTTCGAAAACTATTTCCCTACTAGCATGCAGGGTAGGATGGAGATTAAGTTTTTAGAACTTAAGTAGGGGGATATGACAGTTCCCCAGTATGCTGCCATATTCAATGAATTGGCGAGGTTTGCTCAACACCAAGTGGACAGAAAGGAGAGAAAGGCATGTAAATTTGAGCAGGGCTTGAAACCTTGGCTCTACAGTAGGATATCAATTTTTTAGAGTGCTTCCTACGGGACCATTCTGGAAAAGGCGATTATAGCTGAAGGTGGTGTTGAGGCACTATCTCAGTACCACAAAGAGCGGAAGAATAAGAGTAAGTTGGAAGGAGGTAGTAAGGCTGAAGTTGCCAGCGGAAGCGAAAACATGCCAAAGAGGAAGAGTTTTAACCCCGGGAATACTGGGGTAAAGCAGGGAGAGCCCAAGCGTAGAACAAAAGCATGTAAGACATGTGTAAAGACTCATATAAGAGTCTGTTTAAAGGGGAAAGTAGTTTGCTACAACTGTGGGTAGGAGGGGCATTTGTCACCCAACTATCCTAACCCTAAGAAGAACCAGGGGTGTTTTGTCTGTGAGTCATTGGACCACATGGTAAGAAATTTCCCGAAGAAAGGTTTAAAGGGAAATAATGGTTCTGGTAGTGGTAAGTTAGCCATTACTGGACCAACACCATCAGTGGGTAGACCCTCAGCTCGTACGTTTAAAATGACTATCCAAGATGCGGTTGCATCAACGGATGTGGTAGCAGGTATCATTTCGGTTAATAAGATAAATGCTTATGTGCTATTTGACTCGGGTGCTACTTGTTCTTTTATAGCATGTGAATTTGCTAAGCGATTAGGTTTAATCCCTGAGAAGTTACCAATACCTTTAGACGTTAAGGTAGCAAACAAAGAGATAATCCCCATTGAACATATTCATAAGGATTATTGCGTATAAATTAGAGAGAATAAGTTATCGATAGATTTGGTGTGACGCCCCCCAAAATTAGGTATACGTCACCCATCTTGGGTCGCCACTTACATGGTACATAAATTCAAATACAAACTTAATTATACATCATCCGGGTAGTGTAACATACGACAATACATAAAGCGAGAGTTCTAATAGGAATATTGTCATTTAGACAATATCCATACTCAAGGAGTCCTCATTACATTTATTGTCACACTATTTAACAGAATAGTGAGGACTACTAATGCTATCTTGGGACCATCACTCTTTTCCCAGGCTCGTCCCGGCTATATTCTCATTTCTAAAGAGAAACGGTGAAAGAAAGGGTGAGCTCAACTAGCCCAAAGATGAAATATTATAACTAAGATAATGCGAGAATAAATTATCAATAGTCTTCAACAATGTTAAAGCGATAAAATACAATAGACAACCGGTTTAAGCTGCGGTGAATATCTGATCCATTAAAAAAGTCAAGTAGAAAATAAAGTCTACTATCTTTTAGGTTTTAAAAGGTTTTCATCAATTTTATCACTAAGACTCGGTTTAATGAATAAACCACAATATCTAATCATCCACTGTACCACGGTCAAGGATTTTCATCAAATTATCAATGGTCATGACTATCACCAAGAATCACCCCTGGTCATAATCATACCAAAAACTATCCATCATTTGCATTACGGCCTTTGAGGACTTTTGTCACATCATTTATATCAAGCCATGATTATCTAGAATGATCCACGGTCATAATCATACTAAGTTCATCTATGCACGTAAGCGAAAAGATAACATAATATAACATGAGGATGATGACAATGACATTAATTGATAAAACAAGTTCAAGAATTAATTTATCTAGGAACCAATAACATCAAATTGTCAACATGATCTTTGCTTTGTAGAGTAAAATTCAAGAATATCGAGAAGAATATTTTCATGGAAGGATCTTTGGATGAAGCGCAAATATCGAGGATATTCCTCTAATTTCATGGAGTATAGAAGTCAAAATTTTAACTTATTTGGGTATAATAAAGAATGGAATAACAAAAGAAATCACCGTGCATGCGGTGCTGCCGCATAGGCAAGTTATTCAACAGAATAATAATAACGGAACTAGGTCGGTGAAATCACACGCAAGCGAGGATGTTCAACGAGAATAATAAAGATGGAACCGGATCCGGTGTAAAACACACGAGATAGGATATTCCAATGAGAATGATAAAAGCGGAACCCGGTCGGTGAAAAACACACAAACTGGATGTTCCAGCAATAATAATAAATAAAAGGCGGAACCGGTCCAGGTGTAAAACACACAGACGGGATGTTCCAGCAGAATAATAGAAGAATGTCACCAAGTATAGGGTAAACCATGTATCTGATTATGTATAGGGGTATGCGTATATATGAGTTATTCAACGAGAATAATAAAGAATGGAATAATGAGAGGATTTCACAGTATATAGGGTATGGTATGGCGTATCTGAGTTATTCAGCGAGAATAATAAAGAATGGAATAATGAAGTTCTCTTCATGAATAAGAAAGAATAACACCCCTTACGGTACAACAAATAATACCCCTTACCTTTGAAAAAAGCTGGATATAGGAGTAGTAGGGAAGCGCAGACTTCTCTTCTTCTTTCTCTCTATAGATTTTTCTCTCTATAGCTTCTCTCTATAATTTCTCTCTATAATAATGGCTCTAAAGCTTTGGTGAATTGGTGAGAAATGAAGAAGAATGAGCTTCTATTTATAGAAAAGCTGAAAGTGGCTCTTTGGTCTTAATGAAGGGTCAAAATGACTCTTGGTAATATCGAAGAGACAACTACTATTTGTGAAGGGTAACTCTCTTAGTAATCTAGAAGGGACAAGTTACTATTAAAATCTTAAATCAACGATCCTTATTGATTTTACTATTATAATTTCATCAATGAATTTGAAAAATTAGCACACTGAATAGTAGCTCGTGAATAGTAACTCGTGAATAGAATGAATAGTAACTCGTGAATAGTAACTCATGAATAATAACTCAGACACAAAAAGTGTCCCCAAATACTCGAGTGAACAATACTAGAGTGAATAGTAATTTTGGTGAATAGTAACTTAGTGAATAGTAACTTCGTGAATAGTAATTAAAAAAAGCGCCCCGAATACTCGATTGAACAATATAACCTCCGGACATCAATTACCATCGAAATAAATGTTTAACACAAATAATTTCAACCTGATGGAACTATCAAATTCATCTTTAATCAACACGAACTTATCCATCATTAATATCATAACTCACGATATTTAATGACCGGTCGTTCCCGAGGAAAGGGGCTTTCTAATAAAGATTTCTCTCCTATTGGTGGTATGATTAGGTGACCAAACCTCTCCTTGTGAACTTCTAGACATTGTAAATATTGCTGATTTAATAATGTGAATAACTTTGTCGTCTCAATTATTGATTTAATAAAATAACATATTATGCACATGATCTTTGTGACAATAATTGAATCGATAATATGAGAGAGATATGATCGCGACAATTCTTTTGTAGCAATAATGCGGTATAAGCGAGTGACTTCTTACGTAAGCATCAATAATCAATACAGGTGTGCTCTTATGCAACCACAGCGTATTCTTGTACTACTTTTACTACCGGGTAGTTCAGCGGTATCAGCGGTAAAACCTCCGTACCGTTATTTTCATAAAATATTTTTGTCGTTTTCTAACTTCGACGGTTCTTCTATTAATGGGTCCACTGATGATTGTGTCGTAAATACGAATATTCCCCGACAAAAAGAATATTCCCAAACCAATCGAATATTATATAACAACTTGCATACTTTGCAAAATTTTCAAATACTACCCCAACTATAACATTATCTCAAATCCACACCTTAATATTAAAAAAAAATATTTGAGAAATTTAAATCTTTATTTATAAAATCGGGGTCTCACAACCTCCCCTTCTTATGAAATTTAGCCCTCGAAATTAGAAGTGCGATACTGATATGATAAAGAGGTGAGGATACCTTGAATACCTTTATCGTTAAAAATATTAAATTCATCTTTGCAATCAGCGAAGATATTCATTAACAATTCATCTTTACTACTACAAAGCTAAAGATATACAAGCTGTAAAACCAATAATCTTTGAGCAGCGACTTAATAGTATCACGACCACGAATTATCCATGCACTTCTTGGCGAGGATATTCGTGTTTTCAATCTGATCATGATTATACCGAATAATCCTTGGTCATAATCATACCAAGTCTATCAATGCACTACGACCGAAGATGACTTTTACCACATCCATGAATTAATATTTCATTCTTTGAGACTCATTTCAATAATTAATCCATATCATCGAATCATCCACCGCACTCACGGGTCGAGAATATTCATTAGTATCACGACCACGAATTATCCATGCACTACGTACCAAAGATAATCGTGTATTCATTAGTATCACGACCACAAATTATCCATGCACTACGTGCCGAAGATAATCGTGTATTCATTAGTATCACGACCACAAATTATCCATACTACTACCAAAGATAATAATGTGTATTCATTAGTATCACGACCACAAATTATCCATGCACTACGTGCCAAAGATAATCGTGTTTTCAATCACGGTCATGATTATATCGAACAATCCACGGTCATAATCATACCAAGTCCATCTATGCACGTGAGCCACGAGATGACTTTCAACATAATATAAGCATGAGGATCATGTCGATGATATAAAGAATCAATCAAATGAGATAAAGGATAAATATTAAACATTTATAATATAATTTATCCGAGATTCAAGAATATCCCCATGTTATCAATCACTTAATAATCTTATAATCTAATATCATTAATATTATAACAATATTTTAATCACTTCTTAAATTTATAAACAATTTATTTCAATTGTTTACGCTTTACCATATAATGCATTTAATCATTCAAAATGCCATACTCATAAGATATCATCACCAATGATCAAATCTCTCATCAAAAAATATGCATATACTCTATATAGGATTCTCTAGCCATAAAATCCTAATTTCCAATTTTGTTACTTCACATAACATATTTAACTCATATGTTAAGTAACTAAACTATTTTCATGAAAAATACCAAATCAGTCCCAAAAATATTTCTTTTTTGGGATTTAGCATAATATAGTCCCATAATGAAAAATATATTTTCTCAAAATTTTTAAAATTTATTTACTATTTTTCAAAAATCAAATTTCTAATTAATTCCTTAAGAAATTTGCTACCTCAAGTTTAACTCCAAAATTCCCAAATCTTGGCGGGACCTTACACATGTTAATGTGAGCCTCGATTTAAATTTCATGGTCATTGAGTTGTAGAACTTCGATTATAGCATTTTAAATCGAGAAAATCCTAAATATTGAAATGGTCATAACTTGCTCATTTTAAGTCGGAATGAGCTCATTTTTGGACACGATGTTCTTTATACCATATACTTTTATGTCCCAAAAGGCCTGAATTTTTCTCACTAATTAAGTGGCCGAAACAGCCCTTACAAAAACGTGGCAGTGACTTTTTGGACATTTTGAAGATTTTTTGACTCCTTTGCTAAAATCAGTCCACACGAAAATCTACAACACCTTTTTCGGTGATTCCACTTGGATTAGTTAGGTAACTCATAGATCTAACTCTAGGACTTGACCACACTCAAAATTCAAAATATAATAGGAGATTTGGTCAATTGAATTTCATATTACGTTTTCACCAAAATCGGTTTTTAACTCCTTGTGATTTTTAAGAAACTTTCATGTTTTCACATACTAACCAACATAACTCATCATAACACTTACTAATACCACGTATACCCATGATTTTCATTAGTCCAATGCTTTTATTATGACTTTCATCATAAACCCGTAAACTATTCATTTTAGTTGAAGAAATATTTGAGGTTTAAGAAATGGGTTTTTGTCTTTGGGGTTGATACAAAATTCGATTTCACGCTCTAGGGTAGGCTAGAAATCTTCAAGAATACATCAAGAAATTTATTAATGATAGAAATATCATTCAAAAGCGTGACTCTTATCCAAGACTTGGATGATACGTTACATTGATACTTAACTGTGACTTACATCCTTTAACTAGATAGCACCTCACAATGATACCTATAAACTTGTCATCTTCATTCACGATGTACGCCTATAGAAAGTCGGCTTTGGTGCATTCCACACAAGGAAGTCAACAACGAAAGGATGGGGGGCTCTTTACTTATAAACGATATAATGATGATTAACTTTAGGGTTTGGTTACTTTGAATTAGTATAATGAGTTGGTTATGAATATGAAAGCTAACAACCTTACAAAAAAGAATAATGAGTAGTTAATCAATTGTTTTCAAAAATTACCTCAAAGGAAAGTATTTTCAAAAAGATATGATCGACGAAGTAGCGTGAAAGTGTTTATTTGAATCAAACAAGATTTAAAAATAGTAGCGGTAACGAAGGCTCCTACTAACGAAGTTTTAAACAATAAGTCAAAGTCTAACTTCTAGGAGTCAAATTTAAGCGTTGAGCATAAGCAAGAGAGATAAAATAATGGGTAGAACCCAGGTATCTTATAAGGTATAGACTTACATGATTTATAATTAACTAACCCGTGTTAACCCGTTCGGTTTACTCGCTTTTGAGAAGTCGTGAAAATGCACTTCCTAAAACCAACGACTTTGTTTTTGTCCATATCCACCTTTGGTGCCACCATCCCGACTAGACTTGACTTTGGTGCACAACAAAATTGAGCTAAATGACCTTCTCTTCTTGCAATTTCCACTTCTATTATCTTTTTCATGATTACCAGAAGTGGTTACCATTCTTAGCATGATAATTTCCCCCGATGGTTATCATTGTTACGATAGTCGTTGCCACCGATATGATTATTATCGTGTTGTTGGTCGTTACCTTTTGTTTGGTGAATCAACACTCTCATGTGCTTCATTGCTTATCTCGGCATTTTCGGATGTCATTCTCAAACACTTGTCACAAAACAAGGGTTAATTAACATATCACATATTATTCCTATACTCGTGACCAATTAAATACCAAATAAATTTAGGTAGGTCATACTAGCGAAGGAATTCCCGTCTCTCCCTCCTAGTTCTTATCTCACATCTTAGCCGGGGATCATATCCTAAGCTACGATATAGCTGTTGTGGCGCCCAAAATTAGGTATCGTCACCCATCTTGGGTCGCCACTTACATGGTACATAAATTCAAATACAAACTTAATTATACATACGTAGGTGTAACATACGACAATACATAAAGCCGAGAGTTCTAATAGGAATATTGTCATTTAGACAATATCCATACTCAAGGAGTCCTCATTACATTTATTGTCACACTATTTAACAGAATAGTGAGGACTACTAATGCTATCTTTGGGACCATCACTCTTTTCCCCGACTCGTCCCAGCTATATTCTCATTTCCTAAAGAGAACAGTGAAAGAAAGGGTGAGCTCAACTAGCCCAGTAAGAAATATTATAACTAAGATAATGCGAGAATAAATTATCAATAGTCTTCAACAATGTTAAAGCGATAAAATACAATACAACAACCGGTTTAAGCTGCGGTGATGAATATCTGATCCATTAAAAGAGTTAAGTAGAAAATAAAGTCTACTATCTTTTAGGTTTTAAAAGGTTTTCATCAATTTTATCACTAAGACTCGGTTTAATGAATAAACCACAATATCTAATCATCCACTGTACCACGGTCAAGGATTTTCATCAAATTATCAATGGTCATGACTATCTTAGAATCACCCCTGGTCATAATCATACCAAAAACTATCCATCAACTGCATTACGAGCCCCTTTGAGGACTTTTGTCACATCATTTATATCAAGCCATGATTATCTAGAATGATCCACGGTCATAATCATACTAAGTTCATCTATATGCGTAAGCGAAGAAGATAACATAATATAACATGAGGATGATGACAATGATATAATAATTTGATAAAACAAGTTCAAGAATTAATTTATCTAGGAACCAATAACATCAAATTGTCGACATGATCTTGCTTTGTAGAGTAAAATTCAAGAATCTCGAGAAGAATATTTTCATGAAAGGATCTTTGGATGAAGCGCAAATATCAAGGATATTCCTCTAATTTCATGGAGTATAGAAGTCAAAATTTTAACCAATTTGAGTATAATAAAGAATAGAATAACAAAAGAAATCACCATGCATGCGGTACTTGCCGCATAGGCGAGTTATTCAGCAGAATAATAATAACGGAACTAGGTCGGTGAAATTCACTGCAAGCGAGGATGTTCCAACGAGAAGAATAATAAAGATGGAACCGGATCCGGTGTAAAACACGCGATAGGATATTCAGCGAGAATGATAAAAGGCGGAACCGAATTAGGTGAAAAACACATGAACGAGGATGTTCCAGAATAATAATAATAAAAAGCGGAACCGGTGGGTGTAAAACACACAGACGAGGATGTTCCAAGAGAATAATAGAAGAATGTCACCAAGTATAGGGTAAACCATGTATCTGATTATGTATAGGGTATGCCAGATATCTGAGTTATTCAACGAGAATAATAAAGAATGGAATAATGAGAGGATTTCACCAAGTATAGTATAGGGTATGCGTAGCGTATCTGAGTTATTCCAATGAGAATAATAAAGAATGGAATAATGAAGTTCTCTTCATGAATAAGAAAGAATAACACCCTTACAGGTACAACAAATAATACCCTTACCTTTGAAAGAAAGCTGGATATAGAAGTAGTAGGGAAGCGGACTTTTCTTCTTCTTTCTCTCTATAGATTTTCTCTCTATAAGCTTCTCTCTATAATTTCTCTCTATAATAATGGCTCTAAAGCTTTGGTGAATTGGTGAGAAATGAAGAAGAATGAGCTTATTTATAGAAAAGCGAAAGTGGCTCTTGGTCTTAATGAAGGGTCAAAATGACTCTTGGTAATATCGAAGAGAGACAACTACTATTTGTGAAGGGTAACTCTTGGTAGTATCTAGAAGGGACAAGTTACTATTAAAATCTTAAATCAACGATCCTTATTGATTTTTACTATTATAATTTCATCAATGAATTTGAGAAATTAGCACATGAATAGTAGCTCGTGAATAGTAACTTCATGAATAGTAACTTCGTGAATAGTAACTCATGAATGAATAGTAACTCAGACACAAAAAAAAGTGTCCCAAATACTCGAGTGAACAATACTAGAGTGAATAGTAATTTTGGTGAATAGTAACCCGTGAATAGTAACTTCGTGAATAGTAATTTAAACAAGCGCGCCCGAATACCCGATTGAACAATATAACCTCCGGACATCAATTACCATCGAAATAAATGTTTAACACAAATAATTTCAACCTGATGGAACTATCAAATTCATCTTTAATCAACACGAACTTATCCATCATTAATATCATAACTCACAATATTTAACAACGGTCGTTTCGGGAAAGGGGCTTTCAATAAGGATTTCTCCTATTGGTAGCGCTTGATTAGGTGACCAAAACTCTCCTTGTGAGAACTTCTAGACATTGTAAATATTGCAATTTAATAATGTGAATAACTTTGTCGTCTCAATTATTGATTTAATAAAATAACATATTATGCACATGATCAATTGTGACAATAATTGAATCGATAATATGAGAGATATGATGACGTGCAAAATTCTTTGTAGCAATAATGCGGTATAAGCGAGTGACTTCTTACGTAAGCATCGATAATCAATACTGGTGTGCTCTTATGCAACCACAGCGTATTCTTTGTACTTTTACTACTAGGGTAGTTCAGCGATATCAGCGGTAAAACCTCGTAGTTATTTTCATAAAATATTTTTGTCATTTTCTAACTCTGACGGTTCTTACATTGTGGGTCCACGATGATGATTGTGTCGTAAATACGAATATTCCCCGACAAAAAGAATATTCCCCGACCAATCGAATATTATATAACAACTTCAATACTTTGCAAAATTTTCAAATACTACCCCCAACTATAACATTATCTCAAATCCACACCTTAATATTCAAAAAAAATATTTCGAGAAATTTAAATCTTTATTTATAAAATCTGGGGTCTCACATTTGGTACCGATAAGGTTAAAAGAATTCGATGTAATTCTTGGTATGGATTGGTTGGTTAACCATAAGGCGATAATAGATTTCCATAGGATAAGTGTAAACCTTCGGCTTTCTAAGAAAACCAAGGTAGTGTTCTTCGGTAGTAAATCACCGAGAAGCTCTTGTTGTCTGTCGATGACACAAGCTAGGAAAATGTTGAGAAAAGGATGTGTAGGTTATCTATGCCATGTTGTGGATACCTAGAGAGTGGGAACATCCTTGGACCAGATACATATAGTGCAAGAGTTTGCGGATGTATTTTTAGAGGAGTTACCGGGTATTCCACCAGACAGGGAGATTGAGTTTGTAATTGATCTGTTACCGGGAACGACCCCAGTTTCAAGGGCACCATATCGAATGGCGCCAGTAGAGATGGAGTTAATGGTTCAATTACAAGAACTATTAGATAGAAAGTACATTCAACCGAGTGTGTCTCCTTGGGGAGCACCGGTGTTGTTTGTTAAGAAAAATGATGGGTTATTAAGACTTTGTATCGACTATCGAGAGTTGAACAATTTGACGATTAAGAATAAATACCCGTTGCCCAGGATCGATGATTTATTTGATCAGTTGAAAGGGGCAAAGTATTTTTCTAAGATCGACTTGCGCACGGGGTATCATCAGTTAAAGGTGAGGAAGGAGGATGTACCTAAGACGGCATTCAGAACTCGTTATGGTCATTACGAGTTTCTGGTGATGTCATTTGGGTTGACTAATGTGCCAGCCGCATTTATGGATATGATGAATAGAGTGTTCAAACAATATTTGGACAAGTTTGTCGTAGTGTTCATTAATGATATTCTAGTCTATTCATAGACGCCAGAAGATCATGTAGAACATTTAAGGATAGTGTTGGGAACACTAAGGAAGGAGAAGTTGTATGCGAAATTCACAAAGTGTGAATTTTGGCTTGAGAGAGTGCAGTTTATAGGACATGTTATTGATAAAGATGGCATTTCCATAGATCCGGCAAAAGTAGAAGCAGATAATGAGTGGGAGCAACCGAAAATGCCAATCGATGTTCGAAGTTTTCTAGGGTTAGCGAGATACTATAGAAGGTTCATTCCGAACTTTTCTAAAATAGCTACTCCATTGACAAATCTGACAAGAAAGTCGGTGAAGTATGTGTAGACTGAAAAATTGAGAATAGTTTTCAGGAGTTGAAGAAACGGTTAAGTGAGGCACCTGTATTGTCTTTACTAGACGATACAGGGAATTTTGTAGTGTATAGCGATGCTTCGCGTAAAGGACTGGGTTGCGTGCTCATGCAGCATAGCAAAGTCATTGCGTATGTGTCACGTCAATTGAAGATTAGGAGAAGGTCTATCATACTCATGATCTGGAATTGGCAGCTGTAGTTTTTGCCTTGGAGATATGGAGGCATTATCTATATGGTGAGAAGTGTGAAATATACACGGACCACAAAAGTCTGAAATATATCTTCACACAGAAGGAGTTGAACATGAGACAGAGAAGATGGTTAGAGCTGATAAAAGATTATGACTGTGATATTTTATATCATCCGGGGAAGGCAAATGTAGTAGCCGATGCGCTAAGTTGAAAGGGTAAAGAGAAACTATTAATGTTAACAACTCAAAATGAGTTGGTAACCGCGATGGAAAGAATGGAGTTAGAAGTTAAGTTACCGGAGGAGGCGGTGGAAATGTTATTTTCCATGGAAACCCAACCGACCATAGTGGAACGAGTTAGGAGAGTACAATCGAGCAATGAGGAATGCAAGTAGATGAAGAAGAGGGTAGAAGATGAAGAGAAGACTATGTATAACCTCGATAAGGAGGGATTACTTCATTTTGAAGGAAGAATTTGGGTTCCAAATGATCCTAAATTAATAGAGGAAATAATGATGGAGGCTCATAGTTCGAGGTACTCGATACATCCCGGTAGTACGAAGATGTATCAAGACCTTCATCAGAACTTTTGGTGGCCGAACATGAAGAGGGAGATAGCAGAATACGTTAGTAGGTGCTTAACGTGTCAAAAATTTAAGGCTGAACACCAACGACCGAGTGGGTTGTTGCAACCGTTAGAAATCCCAGAGTGGAAGTGGGAGCACATCACAATGGACTTTGTGGTGGGACTTCCAACAACAAGAAAAGGATACAATGCTATTTGGGTGATAGTGGATCGATTGACAAAATTGGCTCATTTTCTACCAATAGGAGTTAGGTATAACCTAGATCAGTTAGCTAAGTTGTATGTCAAGGAAATTATTTCCAGACATGGAGTACCTGTTTCGATTGTGTCAGATCGTGATCCACGATTCACATCGAACTTTTGGAGGAGTTTGCAAGAGCAAATGGGAACACAGTTCAGATTGAGTATGGCGTATCATCCTCAGATGGATGGTCATAGTGAACGGATAATTCAAACGCTTGAAGATATGTTAAGATCTTGCGTTATGGATTTCAAAGGGAGTTGGGACGAATATCTACCGTTGGTGGAATTTTTGTACAACAATAGTTTTCACGCTAGTATAGGCATGCCGCCTTACGAAGCGTTGTATAGAAGGAAGTGCCGAACTCCATTATGTTGGGATAAGGTGGGTGAATGTCGGATGTTGGGACCTGAGATGGTACAGCAGACGGTAGACGTGGTGAAGTTAATACGTACTCGATTAGTTACTGCTCAAGATAGGCAGAAGAAGTATGCAGATCCTCACAAAGAAAAGAGAGAATTTAATGTAGGATCTTTTGTTTTTCTAAAAGTATCGCCTTGGAAGGGGAAGATACTTTTTGGGAAGAAAGGGAAGTTGAGTCCAAGGTTTGTAGGACCTTTTGAGATTTTAAGAAGGGTAGGAGAGCTGGCTTATAAAGTAGCCTTACCTCTAGAAATAGAACGCATTCATAATGTGTTTCATGTGTCAGTGTTTCATCCTTATAAACCGGACTATAAACACGTAATAGAGTATGAATCTATCCAAATAGAGAAAGATTTATCATATGAGGAACTTCCGATTCAAATTATTGATAGGAAGGAGCAAGTATTAAGAAATAAGGTAATACCTTCAGTGAAGGTGTTATGGAGAAACCACAATGCTGAAGAAGCAACGTGGGAGCTCGAGGGGAAATGAAGGAAGATTTTCCTCATTTGTTTATGTAATTATAAGCTAAGATTACGGGGGAGAATCCTTATAAGGGGGAGAGAATGTAACCCGAGAAAGTCGGATTTTTATGACAATTAAATTTTTATTTGATTATGTGAATTAAATGAATTTAATTGATTTATTATGTTAGTAAGCTATGTGAAGGTCGTTCTATGACCTAGAATGTGCTAATATGGTTAGTAATCTGGCTACGTGCAAGAATTAATTGTTTGGAATTTCCAAGATGAAAATATTTGTTTTCCGAGAAATTTCCGTAAAAACACTATTCATTCATTTCTGTTCGGGGAATTATTTTGAAATTCCGAGAAACGCGTAATGATAGAATATCGAGATAAGATGGAATATCTGATAATATTTTATTTATAGCAAATAGAGTTTTTGTCTGCGGACTTAAAACCTAAGGGTTGAGTATATTGATTTCCGAGAAGAAAATGAAATGCGTAGTAGTTCAAGCGAGTGTTATACAATTATGGTACTATTTAGTATCTATATATAATATGATGAGTAAATACGAAGTATAATACGATTGTTGTACGAGTAGTATACGGAGAGAATACGTGAATTGTACGTACAAAATATGATTCGTATTATAGAATTAAGTTAAGTCTTAATGTTAATTCATTTGAGTTGGTTTATAATTAGCCCAATTATTTGAATGAGCAAGCCCAAGTGATTAGTGGGTTAAGCCAAGTCAAGGCCCAACGTTAATTTAGTTAAGCCCAATTCATGAAAACTGAACCGTGGATCGAACCGGTGGGTCACCGAATGGGTAAAACCCATGGGGCAACCCATTGGATGACCCATGGCATGGGTGGGCCGGCCACCTTGGTGTGCAAGCCAAGAATAAGGCTTGGTCACCAAGCATTTTACTTGGTGACTAAGAGTGAATAGTAAAGAGGTGTTGGTAGTTTGTCCAAATTGCCCTCCATTCTATTTTCCTATAAATAAGAAGCTAGGTTGGTGCATTTGT
Source organism: Panax quinquefolius (assembly GCA_020205615.1). Lineage (NCBI taxonomy): Eukaryota > Viridiplantae > Streptophyta > Magnoliopsida > Apiales > Araliaceae > Panax > Panax quinquefolius. The sequence continues at coordinate 115,456 of JAINUW010000330.1, forward strand.
GAGTTTTTAATTGCCCAACTTAGATTATTTGAGAGAGAAAGAGAGCTAGACTACACAAATCATACACTTTGGAAGCTTTGACTTAGAGTTTTCAAGAGAGTTCATAAGAAGTTCTTGAGGTAATAATCCTTATCTTTCATTTCCATCTCTTTTGATTTTCTTTTATCTTGGAGAATCATAAAATGGGTGGTATATGTCTTGTATAGTGGGTTAAAGATGACTTACCATAGATTCAATCTCTATAAGTCATGAGATCGTAAGAATCATAGGGTTCGTTATAGTTTCAAACCATGAAAATATTGTTTGTTGAGATCGATTGTTTTTAAAGGATTAAACTCCATCAATACGTTAATATATGCATCTTGCTTAGTTAGGATGTAGATATGAAATCCATGGAGTATTCCATGAGATTTGGCTTAGAGAACATTAGTAACGAAGTTATGGCGAATTTCACGGAAATAGACGTTAAACGTCGAAAACGTTGAAATTCCAGATTGGAGGTCAAAAGTTTCTGTGAGACTTGAAAATGTTGTTTTTCAATGTCAACACGTGAGATAGGGTAATTAAGAGTTGTGGGTTCGAGAATCGTCGAATTCCGACTTAAAAAGAAGAAAACGAGTATTGAACGCTCATTAACGTTAACGAACGTTTAGAAATTGAACTCAATAGTGAATTTTGAGTTATTGGATTCAAAAGTGTTGAATTCTTATATAAACGTGTAGAGTATCTCATTTATGACGTGTAGGCTTTTTAACGGACCAAATCGGGCTTATAACGAAGAAGTTATGACCCCGGGAATTCAACAAAAATTTTCAAAATTGTTGAAATTACGTGATGAAAGTCAGCGTGCTGCTGCGCCAGACGTAGTGTTAAATGCCATGTCTTTGCCTTGCCGACACGATGTATTTAGTCCTTTGCTAAATGAAATACTGCATGACGCCATCTGTTGAAAGTAGAGTCTCGCGTATGTAGAGTAGAGACCGAAAGTTAACTTACTGCTAGCTAGTAGCAGACTTGAGTCTAATCTTATAGAGGTCGTAGCCAAGCCTTGAAGTGCAAGGCTTTGGATAGTGACTTAGGTTTTGAACTTCAATTATTCGTGAGACTAAAGGGGTAATGTTTGTACACTTCATAAGTGTGTTAAAGCTATTCTATACTACCTATACTAGGTATATGGTATTGAACATAGGAATGGAAGGCATGTTAATAAGTTATGAATGATGACCAAAGTTGGTACTTTATCAACAATGTTCGAGTTCGGTTAATAACGTTAATTGAGTAATGAGCCGGGACGAAGGGTAATGAGTCGTGTTGACTTTATTAGTAATATTAAGTTAACTAAGACATAGAAGAGGAAGAAGTTGGTAAAACAATGTGAACATTTGTTTGTTAGCTAATTACAGTGTCCTATGTGAATATATCATGTAGATTCTGTGAAGGTTGTGGTCAGTCGATTAAGTTATTTGAAGACGCTGAAAGGCACGTTTTCTTAACGCTTATCTAACTTCCAAGTTAGCCAAGTTTTATGTGATTCGTTGAACTGAATTGCGATTGGTTTTAAAGAAAAAATTCGATGCGATTTTAACTTTCGGCTAGACTATTCGTGAAGATATAGATTGATTATGATTCATATCTTTCTATATAGAAATGTTAACTTATTTATCCTATGCCAAGTAATTGTAGTGCAGACGTGAAGGTAAGGTTTGTCTATGAATAAACAAAATTATTTTTTCATCGATTATTCGATGGGCACACGAGTTTGCCAATAATATTAAACGTAAATACGTTTAATGAATGAGTGTTGATCAACATAGAGTACTATAGGTTGATCACCTAGAAGTGCTCGTAAGTAATTCGGACGTAACAGCCTTAGTGCTGTGAAATCCTTTTCAAGTATGAAAATTGAAAGTTACTATTCATGGTCTATCGACCGGTTCAGAATTCCTAATCTATTCTATACTTTGGGAATTGATGTTATGAACTGTTAAAGTATTGTTGTTTTATGATACTTCATAACTATTGTTCAGTTATGTAGGAATTGTTATATAATTCACGAACGTGGTATTACTGTTATCCTTTGTTAAAACTTACTGAGCTGTCATGTTCACTTCTTGCGTGAATTATATAACTGCAGTAAAGAATGAATGTACTGAGAATGCCAAGAGAGATAAGGGAAAAGCTAAGATGGATGTTTAGCCATTGTGTAATAGATTAGTAAGTTTGTATGTATTATACATTATGAACAACGAACGATGTAACCGGTTTATGAACCTGGGAAGGATTATACTTTGATTGTAATAAGAAGATAGTAATTACCTTCATTTTATTGTATTTCAATGGAATGACTGTATGTATATTAATGTAGTGGAGCACCATAAGTCGGGTTGAAAGATACCCGAATTTGGGGGCATCACACCACAACGGATTTATTGTCGAATCGTGAAAACGACAAAAATATTTTATGAAAATAACGGCGAAAGTTTTACCGTTAACTGTTGAAACACCTGGTGTTAAAAGTACAGGAATACGCATGGTTGCATAGTAGCACACGGTATTGATTATTGATGCTTATGTGAGAAGTCACTCAGTTTTGTTCAATTATTGCTTCAGTAATTGTTGCATAGTATCTCACGTTAATTGATTCAATTATTGTCGATATTTTATATATTATTAAATCAATAATTGAGATGACAGAATTATTAATATTATTATTTGCAATATTAACGATGTCTAGAAGTTCTGCCAAGGAAAGGTTTGGTCACCTAATTGCGCGCCAATAGGGAGAAATCCTTATTGGAAAGCCCCCTCTTTCTTGGGAACGACCTGGTCGATTAATATTATGAATTATAATAATGATGATAAATGTTGTTAAATTTATTGAGGTGTCTTTTTATGAATTCATGAGAGTTTATATATATATATATATATATAAATTCTGTTTTATTAGTATTATTAATGTAATAAAACAGAAAAGATTTTTATATAAAACAGGATACTTTTATAAAGTTATTTATTTTATAAAAGTATAAATAGAATATATTATATTCTATTATGCGATTGTTTTGCATAGTAAAATCTTTTTATATAAAACAAAATATTTTTATAAAGTTATTTATTTTATTAGACTATAAATAGAATATATTATATTTTATTATGCATAGTATTTGCATAGTACTTGCATAGTGTTTGCATAGTAAATTTTTTTTTATATAAAACATAATACTTTTATAAAGTTATTCGTTTTATTAGATTATAAATAGAATATATTATATTTTATTTAAAGGATTTTGTTTTATTATAATATTTTATTAATCTGCATAGTAAATCAATCTGGACCCTTCATGAATTAGTTACTATTAGGTCCATTCTCCTATAAATAAGCTCATTCTTTCTTTATTTCTTACTTAATTCTTTGAAACTAGAGAGAGAAACTATAGAGAGAAAGAAGAAAAGTATTCCGCTACTTCACTACTCCTATATCCAGTTTCTTCTAAGGTAAGGGGTATTATTTCTTTCGTATTTATGAAGAGAACTTCTGTTATTCCATTCTTTATTATTCTGTTGGAATAACCTGTATACGCGAGTTACCCTATAATTGGTAAAATTCTTCTATTATTCCATTCTTTATCATTATGTTGGAATAACCTGTCTATACGAAGTACCACATACATGGTGAAATTCTTCATTGTTCTCTTCAGGAAATGAGAACGTAGCAGGGACTAGTCGGGGAATGGAATGACGGTCCAGATGATAGCATTAGTAGTCCTCACTATTCTATGAAATAGTGTGATAATAAATGTATTGAGGACTTATTTTGAGTTTGAATAATCATCTAGAAGACAATATTTGTATTAAAACTCACATTTCATCATGTATATTTAAGATTGTATTTGTATTCCGTACCATGTATTTGGCGACTCAGAATAGGTGATGTATACCTATTTTGGGGGCGTCACATTCTGCGTTCTCCTACCTCATCCCAATACAATGGTGTTCTGCATTTCCTTCCCTACAAGGCTTCGTAAGGCGGCATACCTATGCTTTCATGATAACTATTGTTATATGCAAACTCTACTAATGGTAGATGATCATCCCAACTACCCTTGAAATCCATGACGCAAGATCTTAACATATCTTCTAATGTCTAAATTATTCTCTCGCTTTGTCCATCAGTTTATGGATGATACGCCGTACTCAACTTCAACTGCATTCCCAATTGCTCTTGTAGACTTCTCTAAAAGTTTGAAGTGAATCGTGGATCACGATCTGACACAATCGATACTGGTACTCCATGTCTAGAAATTATTTCCTTAACATAAAGTCTAGCTAACTGGTTTAAGTTATACTTGACCCTAATTGGCAAAAAGTGAGCTGACTTTGTCAACCGGTCCACTATCACCCAAATCACATCATACCATTTCGTTGTAGTCAGAAGTCCCACCACAAAATTCATTGTGATATTCTCCCACTTCCACTCCGGGATCTCCAATGACTGTAACAAACCACTTCGTCGTTGATGTTCGACCTTAACTTTCTGACAAGTCAAGCACCTACTCACATACTCTGCTATTTCTCTCTTCATGTTCGGCCACCAAAAACTCTGTTGAAGGTCTTGATACATCTTAGTACTACTAGGATGAATCGAAAACCTCGAACTGTGAGCCTCTTGTAACACCTGCTCCTTTAATTCTGTCTCATTCGGAACCCAAATTCTTCCTTCAAATCTTAATAATCCCTCATCATCAAGATTGTACTTAGTATCTTTTTCATTGGTTAGCCGCTCCTTTATCCGGTCACACTCATCAGTTTTGAGTTGCACCTCCTTAACTCTCTCTATGATGGCAGATTGCATCTCCGTCACAAACAGTATTTGTCCTGCTTCACTCGACAGCTTCACTTCTAATTCCATCCTAGCCATCTTTGTTATTAACTCAGTTTGTGCCATTAAAAAAGACAACTTTTCCCGACCCTTCCTACTTAAGGCGTCGGCAACTATATTTGCTTTTTCGGGGTGATACATGATTTCACAATCGTAATCCTTTATCAACTCCAGCCATCTTCTTTGTCTCATATTCAACTCCTTTTGTGTGAAGATATATTTTAGACTCTTATTGTTCGTGTATATCTCACATTTTCCCCGTAAAGATAATGTCTACATATCTTTAAGGCAAAAACTACTGCGGCCAGTTCCAGATCATGAGTAGGATAAACTTTCTCATAATCCTTCAACTGCCTTGATGCATACGCAATGAACATGCATTCTGCATGAGCACGCAACCAAGTCCTCTATGCAAAGCATCGCTATAAATGTTGATCGATTTCGCAATCAATGAATACGTGCAAGTATACACGGTCAACAAGTAATAAAGTGAAAGTAGAGTATCGTTCCCACGAGGAATTATTTAATAAAAATTACCAAATACTAACTCTTAACCAAATCAATTTTATTTAAACAACCAATAATTGTGATTTCTAGATTTAAGAAAACTAAATTAAACAAAACAAAAAGATTATTCTAAAAGAAAGCAAATAAACAACTAAGAATTGATGGAATTTAGATAAATAAGAATTAAGACTCCAATATCCCCAATTATGAATTATAAATCAATTATTCAACTATTCCAATTATTATGTCTACTGAATTGTTAACAGAAATTCTCAAATGCCAAAAGCCCTTTCTCAAGTGATCCTTTGCCTTCTATTTAATCCAAGTTAATTTTGCTATATCCCTATAAAAAACAATTGAATTAAACTCACTACAATCCCAATTCCTTATGTGTTAAATGCGGCAAATAGATATTCTCATTCTATTCACAAACCTAATTATTCACTGTGCAAATAACTAAGTCACATGTCACCATGCCTCAGTTCTAACCTTAGAATTCCTTTCCCAATTCCTTCTAGAGTAACAAGGAAATTACTAATCAGATAATTAATCAATAAGCATAAGGCAAGATAAACAACTCACTTTAACATAAATAATTGGAATAAATTAAATAATTAATTTATAGTCATAAAAGGTTCAATTGAAATCTTAATAAAAGAGTTAGTTCATAATTAATGAATTAAAACCAAGAATCCACAATTGAATAGACATTAAAAGATAAAAGTATGATAAGAAAAGAGAATAGAATCTGTTGTCAGCAAATCTGATGCTCCCCTCTTGCTCTTGCTCTTGATCTTTAGTGTTCTTCAATTTGCTTCAATCTTCAATGGCTAATTAAGAACTAGGGTTTAGATTCTAATTTAATGGAGTATTTAATCTAGTCTAATCTATGTATTCTCCCTTTATTTTATGCCTTACATCATATATTTATAGGTTACAAGTCCAATTTTTAGCTTAGGAACAAACCCAATCCAATTGGAGTCTAAAAGGTGTCAAAATTCGCCCAAAATCGCGTCTAGGCCATCACCAAGCCCTTCCCGAAGGTGCCCAGTGCACTGGCTTGATCTTGTAACACTGTCCCCAGCGCCTTTGCTAGGCATAAAGCTAAAAATGGGCGCCTGACGACGCCACTTTTTCTGACATTTTCTACTTCGACGTCCTTTGGGAAAATGGCCATAACCTCTTCGTCCAAACTCCGATTTTGATGATTCAAGATGATACGGAAAGAGGAGAAGTAGATCTACAGCTTTCATTCTTTAAGTTTTTCAAAATAAGGTCAGGAGCTATACTAAAATTGGCTCTGAAGTGACTACTGTGTAAATGGCAAGTCGAAAATGCGAATCTAGCCACCCCAAACGTCGATCCAAGTAACTTTTGTCCCAATTCCTACAAAACAACATAAAACATGCTTGAATAGACATAAACACATAAAAACTATTCTAAAAGACTTGAGAACAATAATAAATTAAGCCCGAATGTATCCAATTCATGTGTATAAAACTCACTCCTCAAATACCCCCAAACTTAAACCTTTGCTTGTCCTCAAGCAAAAATATAAAAGAACTAAAAATAAATAAACTAACTCAACTACATGAATGCATATGCATGATCTACTTTCTAGTATAACTACGAACCCAGTAATAGATCAATATGATATATAACAATAGGCCTCAAAGATACCATTGATACTCAAACAATATATCAAATCAAAACAAAGTCCATAACTCTAACCAATTAGTCAATCCAAACCTGTCATCACCCATGTTGTGCGTGTGTGCTTGTTAACCATTCTAACCAACCATAGTTCAAGATAATCACATAACAAACTTCTTAGAAGGAAAATTTCAGTTCCAATTCAATTACTTTTGTGAACATGACAACTCCGGTTAAAACTAAGCAATTACCAAGTCTTAAGGTAAATACAGGATTTATTTATACTTTTATTCAATCACGAGGGTATTTTTTTCTCTTTCTCGTGTTTTATTCATTTTTTTTTTCTCATGGCTGTGCAATGTCTTATTCTCATAGGCTTTTCAGTGCTACCTTAACGAGCTTTCGACCAACGACTCCCAAGCCATTAAGACCTTAGGGCACTAGGTGTAAAGACAATCCCCTCGGGCTTACTTACTCAAGTAACAAAGGCCACAAAACTAGACAAGCATGTCATGGTGTTTATTCTTTTTTTTTCTTTCTTTCTGGATTTTTTTTCTCTTTTTTTTTTCTTTTCATCATTTCCTTTTTTTCTTTTTTTTTGTAATATATATATCTCATAGATTCCCCCAAACTCAATCTTTTACGTCATTCCAACCTTTACCGCCAGTTCACTAATTTCCTTAAATTTTAACAAAGATTTTCCCTCAGAAACAAATTATGAAGCCCTTGAACCAAGTGGATTAAAAGCAGTTAAATTTTAAGTGCTAACTTAGGTTACATAAGTTTCAGAACGGGCTCAGATTATCATCGTGATTAAAATTAGAACTCATCATCAATTATCAACTTTATTCGAGTTAACATTTAATACCAATCTTATCATAGGCGGAGATAAGACCACACCAACCGATCACACAAATTCATGCAAAAAAATAAAAAAAATACAATTATACTAATGCAACACATATATGAATAAACAAATAACTACCATGTATTATATGCAACCTAAAAAAAATAATGCTAACACAAAAAAAACAACTATGCAGATAACTAACTATATGCAATACGACACTAAAGTACCCCCAAACTTAAACTAGACATTGTCCTCAATGGCTGAAATATAAAAAATTAAAGCAGAGGACTTCCCTAAAAATATAGCAATCTTCCTCCTTGTCCGCTAAGTTTGGAGAATATGCTAGGCACATGGAACAAATTGGGCACCACACTTGAATTTGACTTGAATAACCTGTAAAACCATGATAGAAGCAATTTTATTAAATCCTAAATAAATGCAAATTCAAAACTACTAATATAAAACTTAATAAAAACTAAAAATAAAAATTAAACTTGGGTTGCCTCCCAATAAGCGCTTGTTTTATAGTCTCAGCCTGACTTCTTCAATTCTCTATCCAATTCCCCTACGAAAATTGAGGAACCCTCCATCCATCAGAAGCAATGTCTCTTTTGGGAGGTTCCCATTCATAAAAACCCTTGAATTGAAGTCACCTAGCATGCTCTTTGTAGATAGGTTCTCTATTAAGAACGTCCAATAACTAGGTGTTTTCTCCATTATGTCGATGATCAGATTGGGGCATTGAAGCTTAATAAATATAATGGAATCTTCCTCTATCTTCTCCTTTTTATCCCACCATGACTCCATAACTGTACTAGCTCTTACATCACCAAGAGCTTTGCTAACGACATGACTTCCAATTGGGCATGGTTTTGCAAAACAGCCCGGATTCTTGAACTTTGGTGGAGAAGGTACATGGGACACTATCAAAATTAGCTCATCTTCGTTGGTACTCAAAGTTAGATCTTTGTCGATCTCCTTTTGTTGGTCTCCAAGTCTTTCCTCTCTTTCAACATCTATATCATTTGGTATATCCGGTTGCAGATTTGGTTAGGGCTCATCATCAGTCTCGTCATCCATGTCATAGAGCCAAGTGTATTGAGGACGGTTGTTCAACGCATGTGCTATCTGTCCCACTTGATTTTCCAGATTCTTTATCGACGCACCTTGGCTTTGCAAATTCAGCTCTATTTGATTTAACTTTTTTTCATTTTCCTCATTCTTTTTTTCAGAAGCTTTAATAAATCTATCCAAGGCTTCGTCAAAACTTGATTTTTGATCTGGTTGTTGTGTCTGATTTTGAAATTCGGATGTATTTTGTTATCTCGGCGTTTGAGCTTGATTGTTACTCCATGAAAAATCCGTGTGATACCCCCAATCCTGATGATAGTTGTTGGGATAGACATAATTGTTGGGGTAATCACCACTATATCTTTATCTGGCTCGGCCCGATGGCGCGTTGATGGCTCATATGATTTCCAGCACAATAATCACAAGTAACCACCACACTTTGACGACGTTGAGCTTCAAAAGCTTCTAAACTCCTCGAAAGTGTCTCAATCTGTCTTTGTGACAATGCAAAAATGTATTAAGTCCATCAATCCCTATTTCCCTTGGTTGAGTCATGTTGTGTATGGCCATTGATACGCAAAGTCATCCATGGTAGATGAAAAGAGAAAATATAGGAAGAGAATTAAAAATAAAAATAAAAATGTTTAAATTAAGACTAATTTGATTGAAATTAATATTGGTAAATAATTATTAAATTAATTCCCAAGAATGGCGCCAAAAAACTTGTTGATCGATTTCATGATCAATGAATAATGCAAGTATACGATTCGACAAGTAATAAAGTGAAAGTAGAGTATCATTCCCACGAGGAATTATTTAATAAAAATTACCAAATACTAACTCTTAACCAAATCAATTTTATTTAAACAACCAATAATTGTGATTTCTAGATTTAAGAAAACTAAATTAAACAAAACAAAAGATTATTCTAAAAGAAAATAAATAAACAACTAAGAATTGATGGAATTTAGATAAATAAAATTAAGACTCCAATATCCCCAATTATGAATTATAAATCAATTATTCAACTATTCCAATTATTATGTCTCTTGAATTGTTAATGAAATTCTCAAATGCCAAAAGCCCTTTCTCAAGTGATCCTTTGCCTTCTATTTAATCCAAGTTAATTTTGCTATATCCTATGCAAAACAATTGAATTAAACTCACTCAATCCCAATTTCTTATGTGTTACATGCGGTGAATAGATATTCTCATTCTATTCACAAACCTAATTATTTCATGCAAATAACTAAGTCACATGTCACCATGCCCGATTCTAACCCTAGAATTCCTTTCCCAATTCCTTCAGAGTAACAAGGTAATTCTTGATCGGATAATTAATCAATAAGCATAAGGCAAGATAAATAACTCACTTTAACATAAATAATTGGAATAAATTATATAATTAATTTATAGCCATAAAAGGTTCAATTGAAATCTTAATAAAAGAGTAAGTTCATAATTAATGAATTAAAACAAAGAATCCACAATTGAATAGACATTAAAAGATAAAAGTATGATAAGAGAAGAGAATAGAATCATTGTCGAAAGAAATCGATGCTCCCTCCTCTTGCTCTTGCTCTTGATCTTCTTGTTGTTCTTCAATTTTCTTCAATCTTCAATGGCTAATTAAGAACTAGGGTTTAGATTCTAATTTAATGGATTGTTTAATCCGATCGATCTATGTATTCTCCCTTTATTTTATGCCTTACATCATGTATTTATAGGTTCTGAGTCAAATTTTAGCTTAGGAACAAACCCAATCCAATTTGGAGTCAAAAGGTGTCAAAATTAACTAAAAACGCATCCAAGCCATCACCAACCCTTCCCCCTGGCTCAAACCTTTGGGCTTGACGCTCAAACCCTGCCCCCCGACGCCTTGAGATTGGGCATAGGCCAAAAATGGGAGCCCCAGCGCTGCCACTTTTTCTGACATTTTCTACTCCGACATCCTTTGGGAAAATGGCCATAACTTCTTCGTCTGAACTCCAATTTTGATGATTCAAGATGATCCGGAAAGAGAAGAAGTAGATCTACAACTTTCATTCTTTAAGATTTTCAAAATAAGGTCCGTAGAGATACTCAAATTGGCTCTGAAGTGACTACTGTGTAAATGGCAAGTCGAAAATGCGAATCTAGCCACCCCAAACATCGATCCAAGTAACTTTTGTCCCAATTCCGACAAAACAACATAAAACATGCATGAATAGACATAAAAACATAAAAACTATTCTAAAAGACTTGAGAACAACAATAAATTAAGCCCGAATGTATCCAATTCATGTGTATAAAACTCACTCATCAATAAACTACAAAATTTCCTGTGTCATCGGGCAATGACAAAACAGGTGCTTCACTCAATCTCCTCTTCAGTTCTTGAATATTGTCCTCGCACTTATCAGTCCGCGCGTATTTCACCGTCTTCCTTGTCAAGTTAGTATATGGAGTAGCTATCTTTGAAAAATCCTGGATGAATCTCCGATAGTAACCCGCTAACCCTCGAAAACTCCGCACCTCAGTCGGCGTTTTCGATTATTCACAATTTATCATAGCTTCTACCTTCGCTGGATCTACTGAAATCCCCTCATGGTCAATGACATGACCTAAAAACTGTACATTTTCCAACCAAAATTCACACCTAGTGAACTTCGCATGCAACTTCTCCTTCCTTAGTGTTTCCAACACTAATCTTAGGTGTTCAGCATGATCTTCTGGCATCTTAGAATAGACTAGAATATCATCGATAAACACCACAACGAACTTGTCCAAATATTATTTGAAAACTCTGTTCATCATATCCATAAATGCAGCTGGTGCATTAGTCAACCCAAATGACATCACTAGAAACTCGTAATGACCATAAAGAGTCCTAAATGCTGTATTTTGTACATCTTCCTTTCTAACCTTTAACTGGTGATACCCCGTTCTTAAATCTATTTTAGAAAAATACTTAGCCCCTTTCAACTGATCAAAGAGATCATCGATCCTAGACAATGGGTATTTATTCTTTATCTTTAACTTGTTCAACTCTCTATAGTAGATACAAAGTCTTAACGATTCATCCTTCTTCTTGATAAATAATACTGGTGCTCCGCACGGCGAAACACTCGGCTGTATGTACTTTTTGTTCAACAGTTCTTGTAACTGTACCATCAACTCCTTCATCTCAACTAGCGCCATATGATACGGTGCCCTAGAATCTGGTGCCGCTCCTGGCACGATGTCTATTACAAATTCAGTCTCCCTATCTGGCGGAAGACCCGACAACTCACTCAGAAATACATCGGCGAATTCTCTAACTATAGGTATTTGTTCCATGGTTGCTACCACTCTCTGGGTATCAACAATATGACACAGATAACCTACACATCCCTTCCTCAATAATTTCCTAATTTGTGTCATTGTTAGACAACACGAACGTCCCAGCGATCTATTCCCATAAAATACTACCTGAGGTTGTCTTAATATTTTAATGTTCACACATTTTGTTAGTTCTCAGTAGGCACAATAGATCTAGAAGGGGGGTTGAATAGATCCTTTTTAATTTCAAATACTTTTCTGGTTTATTTTGTATTGCTAATAATTTAGCATATGACAAACATAAGAATCTTTTCAAGCACATTGGAATAAGTAAAAGATCCCCTTCATTGATATATTCATAATCATACATACATTGTTCGTAGAGTTAGTTCAGTGGTAAGCAATTAAAATATATATAGCAGTTATATATGACAGTTAATGTACATAATGTAAATGACATAAAGTAAAAGACACAAGGGATTTTAAGTGGTTCAGAGACTCAAGCTCCTAATCCACTCTTCTACTTTCAACTAGCAGGATTTCCACTAAGGAAAGGCAAGACTACGAATCACTAAGATTCCTTCAAGGCCGTGACCTTGGAACTTGATTCACTAAGAACTCTTGGGCCGTGACCTTGGAACTCCTCTATTTCCCTAGGAACTCTTCAAGCCCAGCAGGCTTGGAACTTCGTTTAGTCCCTCCGGACAAGGACCCCTCAGGCCCTGGCTTCTTGTTGTTGAGTTGTTTGTTTGTTTGTTGGAGTTGGTGCTGAGCTGCTAAGATGTCTTTAAGCTCTGAACATCTTCTATACTTAGCAGCTTGGCATGATCATCCTTGAAGTGCAGTTGAGTGTTGCATGATGCATAGCTTCTTCAGTTACTCAACCACTTCTGATGATCCCTTGATGAACTACCTTGAAGATCATTCTTCTAGATACTTGATGGTTTCACATGATGGATTTCTAAGATGACTGTAAGCTCTTCTTCTAGGTTCTTAGAAACTTTCTCATGTTTGACACCATGATAGCATTGGTGATCTTCTTTTTTGATACTTAATGCCTTCTCATGATGGACTTGCTAAGATGACTGTAGGCTCTTCTCTCTGGTACTTAGAGTCTTCCCATGATGGACATCAAGATGACATGATGCTCTTCTTTCTCTCGGCAGTTCAGAACACTCTTCTTATAGTAGAACTCTCACTTCTACATTGTAGAACTCTCACTTATACTTCTTTCTTTGTCTGTCTCTAAGTGTTTTTAGTGGATCGTAGAGTGAGCCTTCAGACCTTCATTGGTCACTCACTATTTTACGTTTGTTAGATCAATCCACCATTTCTCCAACCTCCGCAACTCCAGCCTCCTTTGATCTTTGAAGCTCTAGCTGATTTATAATCCTTCCCAATCTTCCCGTTGGAAAGTAGCCATTGAGAGCTCTTTGAATTGCTTCACAAATCTCGAGTTGTTTGGTGCAGACTGCAGATGTGACATGACATGACTTTCTGACACTACAGTCTATTGTTTCACCTACCCCGTCAGAGATGTTACTTTGATGTCTCCGTCAGGTCGACGACTTTATTTCCCCCTTCTGATTTCTCAATCAGAGGTTGTCCTTTTGCATTGATGCTCTCAATAAGCTCTTATCCAAATACCAACCTTCAGATTGAACCGTTGTCAATGCTTCAATCATCGAATAACCGAACTCTACAATTCTGATGCACATCTTCTTGGACATGATCGCAGTGTCTAGTTGACGGTAGAGACAACACTACGATCTTTAAGAGTGTTCATTGGATCTGTAATGTAGAACACTTCTTCCATCTCTTGTATAGTGCTTCAACACTTCTGTTTGCTTCGACTGCTCTCAGATACTGATGACTTGACTCTTTGTTCTGACCCCTTCTGAATAGCAAGACACATCAGATTTGTGGTGTGTCCAGCTCGCTTTCTCCTTGTGATTTCCCATTCACTTATCATCAATGGACTGGCCCAATGCTTAATCACTTTAGCCTTATTCTTCAGAGGCTGACCAGTATCTTAGTGTACACTCCATCAGTTCTTTCTTTGTTTGGCAAACACTACGATCCTGGTTGCTTCCAAGATCGATGTCTTCTATTTACTTGATAGCAACTGCACTAGCTGACTTTCCTTAATCAGTTACTGAAGTCTTCTTATGATCAACTTGTGAAAGACTTCATCTCGAATGGGTTCACAACTCAATCTGGATGCTGATTGAGTTGATGCTTAGATCTTTAGTTAGCTTGCATGCCATTCGTTGAGTGCTCTCTAGTTTCCTTCAGGTGGGATGTTTCTTTGTAGTACCAACAGAGGCTTCATTCCTTTGGATATTCTGGGAGTGCTCATTTGTTGAGAATCATATTTGCTCTATGATTCTGCCTTGGCATTATGAGCACATCTGTTAAAGTCTCAGTTCTACACTCTATGATTCAGTTTTGGCTGTGTAGACACTACGACTCTGAGATCAGATCTTGACACTCTATGATTTCTGTCGTTGTGCTTGTTATCTTCATCTGATCTTGCTCGACTATGATCTCTGCCTCTAATATGATCAGTAGACTCTACGACTCTAAGTGTAGTCTATGATTCTTGACTTGGCTTCAACATCAGTAGACTCTACTACTCAAAGTGTAGTCTATGATTCTTGACTTGGCTTCGGCAGATGCTCGGTCGGCTCGTAGGCAGGCTGTCTCTACGATTCTGAACATGACTTCTTCAGTAGACTAGGGCTCCGAGGAAGTGCTACTCGTCATACTACGATCCTTCCTCATCTCTCCTGGCAGTCTACGAACTCCGACATCTACTATCTTGCAGACTACGATTCTGCCTTGATAGCTCTCGAGTTATCCTTGACTCTCCTGGCAGACTACGATTTTTAGTGCAGTGCTCGACGATCAGACTAGCCTATCTATTACATCATAAGATCAACCTAACATGCTTGATCTTTCTATATTTATAGTCTTTATACATCATTTCTTTTTAAGGACTTTACAAAGCTATTTTTGCTTATGTAGGATCAACCTAACATATTTGATCAATTCATTCTAAGTCCTTGTACATATGTTTCTATTATCTATCAAGGGACTTTACAGCTTTTCTTAATATAAGCATACTTTCATATTCATTAATATATATTATAATCAAATCATATGTAAATATGAATATCATTCACATGTTTATTCCTGACAATCTCCCCCTATTTGATTATGACAAAAACAATAAGTGCATATACATGTTATGAATGAATCTTATATACAGTGAGCAACTGTATTTCTAAAACAGATAATCATGAATGTCATTTAATAATATGGAATTTAATACACTATGACATTTTACATCCTTGATCCAGAACATACCTAACTAGTTAGAGATGTACCTCTTTGTCTCCATGTATGCTTTCAGGATTTGTGTTGATCATCTATCCATTTGTTTGATTTCTTTTCTCCTGCTCCCCCTGGGATGTTGACTTCATTTCTTTTTTCTGCTCCCCCTTAGCCGTTGCAGACACAGGCTCATCATCCTTTGGCTCCCCCTCAGATGATGACCCAGCTTCTTCTTTTGCTGCCTTCTTCTCTTGTTTCTTTCTGTTCTCCTTGCCCTTTCTTGAATGCCTCTTACTGTGCCTCTTTCTATGCCTCTTTTTCTCCCCCTTTTTGTCATTAATAACTTGAGAGAGTTATTCCATGTTAGACATAAGCTGCCCCATCAGATAAGAGGAGTTACCAACTTCAATCTTGAGTTCTTGTTGACTTAACTAAAGATTCATGTTGTCAACCTTATCAAAGAGGACTTGAAGTTGTTCTTTATTTTCCTACTGCAATCATAGTACATCTACCTTCTGATTATTCATAGCCTTCAGATAGATGTGATCTCTCCCTTTGATTTTGAGAGATACATCAGCTATGATGGCTTGTAATCTGTCGTGAACTGAGTTATCTTCTGTTGCTATCAACCTCTTTGACTCTTCAGTGATTTGAGATATCTTCTTGATCAGCTCATCATAATTCTTCAATAGTTCCTGCTCCATAGGAATTTGGTCATTTGGTTGGGCAACCTCTTCTTGAACACCCGATTGGACTCTACGATTTTCATCCTTGGACAGATTTTAAAGGTGTTGAGAATCTAAAAAATTGTTGAGTACCAATCGCTATTAGAGGATGAAGGAAGGTCAGATAGCTGAGCTTAGGCAGATGGAGGCTTTTCAATTTGGATTTGAACACCATCAGCGGTAGAGTGAACCAACTCTACGATTATTCCCTTGGCCATAATCCTTCTGCCTTCAGTGTCCACTCTATGATCAAAGGGAATATAGTGGTTGCCAGCATGTCTATAGACTTGGTAGTGGGGTTGGTCTTTGATCATCATTGTTGCATGACTCTTCACCCTTGGGAAGTTCTGAGCCACCAACTCAAGGCTTGGATTTTCTGGAAGTACTTCTGGTTGTTCATTCGAGACTTCCTCTGTTATTCTCCTCTTAATCCTAGCTGGGGAGAGAACATGGTAGTATTCTGGTTCCTCTGATTCCTGATGTACAGAATCAGAATCTTTCTCCATTTCTTCTCTTTCTGAGCCTGAAACATTTATCGTAACTACGGTCACCGGATATCGGTTCCATAATCTACCGCTTAAATTCTCTGTCTTTTAATCTTGTTTAATCTTTCTATTAAACCTTCATTAAAGGTTTAATTTACTAGATTAAGTGTTACATTTAATGAACCCTATGTTCTTTATCTTCACTTACGTTTCGCCCAAGAGCTGAGCAGTTAAAAGTTCATCTCTGGTTTTTTCCCCACACCGGTGCTATGGCGCCACTCTCTTCCTTTCCTCTCATGCTACCGTGCGACTCGTCAGTAGTTGATGGCTGATCTCGCGTTGTGGCGCCGTCTCCCAAGGCTTAGCTGGCGCTGTGGCGCCGAGCACAAAACCTAGAAACTTTTCTAAGTCTTGAATCAAATTTGAGATGCGTACTTTGCGATCTCATATCTTCTTCGTTATAACTCGGAACGAGGTCGTTCCAAAGCCATTCCCTTCCTTATATTATGTATTTCAATACCCGTTGGATAGAACTTCATTCTGAATCTGTTAACATGCCATTCTTATTTTATATTTTTAACGTTCTTCGTTCGTTCGTCCGTAATTCGATCATCCGAACTCGAAACTCATTCGTTCTTGAGTCCACGACTCATGTTTTCTAAGTTCTCTTACTTTCTTAAGAAACCCTACACCTTCAGGTTCATTTACATACTTTCAAATTCCCGTTCGTCTTTTACGAAATTTTTGCCATAACTTCTTTATAGCTCAGTTTTAATCTGTTCTTCATGAACGTTTCTACCGTTCCTAACCAAGCAATAAGCATCTAACATATACACGATGATTTTAAACTTGTCCATCAACAACAATTATCCTACGATGGTTTTAAATTTGTCCATCAACAACGTTTTTCGTGTTCTTCGCGTGTTCTCCGTGTTCTTCTTTCGTTCTTCATTTTAATCGATATTTTGGATTACGATTTCACTTTTTATTGGAATTTGATGTTATAGAACATTATTCCTTACTTATTTCACCTACTTATCTATATAATCCACTCGGATCATTCTAATTCATTACGAATCTTATACTTCCTTAAGAAATTTATAAACTAAACTTTTAATTCTTATTTCTTCATTTTCTTACGATTTCAACCATATGAAATCATTTCTAACATCATTTACTTCTTATTCTTATTAATTTATGTTATTAACATATAGGACTTAAAGAGAAATTAAATTCGACTAGGTTTTAGGTTACCTCTCTTCTTTATTTTTCTTCCGCTAGACAAAATCGGCGATTCGCAAGCTTTTCTATTTCACGATCACCTTCGATCCGATCATTCTTGCTCACTCTCTTCCTTCTCCATCTTCTCCAAGCTCTCAACCTCTCTCTCTCTCTCATGTTATAGGATTTTCGAAAATCGCATTTAAATGAAAGTTAGCTTCCTATTTATAGAAAATCCAAGGCTAGGGGCGAAATAGTCATTTTGACCCTCAAACCTCCTTACTATTCATGAGTTAAGCATTAAGTTAACTTAGCCCTTAAGTTTACTTAGCTCTTAAGTTTACTTACTGCTTAAGTTTACTTAGCCCTTAAGTTTACTTACTCCTTAAGTTAACCCCCTTACTATTCACGAAACATAGCCCGTAAGTTTTGTGGATCCGCCTTTCGGGTTTCATCCGACAGTTTTAAAAATTGCTATTCTAGGAATCCAAATATTTTTGGATATTTCGTCTTTCCTTTATCAATTAACTTTTATGTATTCTTCAAATTTCTAAAAAACTGAAAAACACTTTTTGGTATTAAGCGTTTTCCTTCACATTTCCCCCTAACGTAGTTAAATGAGTGAAAAGTACATAATAATACTTTTCGTCGCTTTTATTTCGTCCGATTTCTACACGTTTTTTGAGAAAAACTTTTATCAGCTCACTTAACTTTTCATGATATATTATCATCAAATCTTTCGACGGAATGTCATTTCAACATACCGAACTCTTGGAAAGGCTTAGGTTATTCAAACCCTAACCCATAGGTTTCGTCGGGTGAATAATGCATATTTCGTCTTTTTCCCTGAAAATATTTTTGTTCTCAAAAAATTTTCATTTTTGTCTTGAAAATTATTACTCGTTCAGTCTAGCTCGTAGCCAGAATCCTCCTAACTTATAATCATCCTAGGTTCTAGAACGATTAATAAATACATAGCACATAATATTATTAAGAAAATTTTAATTTATTAATAACTAATTCTTTAAACTTAAATTCTGGACAATCCGAATTTTTGGGTCTTCACACTCTTCCCTCCTTATAAAAATTCCGTCCTCGGAATTTCTTAAAACCACACCCTTACCCGGGTCATCACATTCACCCCTTCTTCACAAAATTGTGTCCTCGAAATTTTAGCTTACCCTTCTTTTCAACTTCCCTTCAATAGAGTTCTTATCTTTCCATCATTCCTAACCTCCATAACCTATCAAGAATCATGAAGTAGAAAGTATCTAACTTAGCTTACACGCTTTCTAATTCTCGTTTGTCTTTTACAAAATTTTTGCCATAACTTCGTTATAGCTCAGTTTTAATCCGTTCTTCATGAACGTTTCTACCGTTCCTAACCAAGCAATAAGCATCTAACTTATACACGATGGTTTTAAACTTGTCCATCAACAAAAATTATCCTACGATGGTTTTAAATTTGTCCATCAACAACGTTCTTCATGTTCTTCACGTGTTCTTCGTGTTCTTCGTTCGTTGTTCATTTTAATCGATATTTTGGATTACGATTTCACTTTTTTTTGGAATTTAATGTTATAGAACATCATTCCTTACTTATTTCACCTACTTATCTATATAATCCACTCGGATCGTTCTAATTCATTACGAATCTTATACTTCCTTAAAAAATTTATAAACTAAACTTTTATTCTTATTTCTTCATTTTCTTACGATTTCAACCATATGAAATCATTTCTAACATCATTTACTTCTTATTCTCATTAAGTTATGTTATTAACATATAGGACTTAAAGAGAAACTAATTTCGACTAGGTTTTAGGTTACCTCTCTTCTTTATTTTTCTTCCGCTAGACAAAACCAGCGATTCGCAAGCTTTTCTATTTCACGATCACCATCCATCGATC
Source organism: Panax quinquefolius (assembly GCA_020205615.1). Lineage (NCBI taxonomy): Eukaryota > Viridiplantae > Streptophyta > Magnoliopsida > Apiales > Araliaceae > Panax > Panax quinquefolius. Next base: position 135,393 of record JAINUW010000330.1, read on the forward strand.
CATGCTCATCATTCATGCTCACTCTCAGCTCTCTTCTCCTCTCTCTCTCTCTCTCTCTCTCTCTCTCTCTCTCTCTCTCTCTCTCTCATGTTATAGGATTTTCGAAAATCCCATTTAAATGAAAGTTAGCTTCATATTTATAGAAAATCCAAGGCTAGGGGAAAAATAGTCATTTTGCCCCTCAAACCTCCTTACTATTCATGACTTAAGGCTTAGGTTATTCAAACCCTAACTCTTAGGTTTCGTCGGGTGAATAGTGCCTATTTCGTCTTTTTCCCCAGAAATATTTTTGTTCCCAAAAAATTTTCATTTTTGTCTTGAAAATTATTACTCATTCAGTCTAGCTCGTTTCGAAAATCCTCCCGACTTATAATCATCCTAGGTTTTAGAACGATTAATAAACGCATAGCACATAATATTAATAATAAAAAATCATTTTATTAATAACTAATTCTTTAAACTTAAATTCTGGACAATCCGAATTTTCGGGTCTTCACACTCGTAGTGGGAGAATCCATCACAAATGCTGGCAACCTAGAGTCAAATCCTCATTGATGGGAATATCAGTCTCCTCCATAGGCTCCTCATCGACGGAATCAGTCCCCTGCACTGTGGATACTACCGCAGCCGATGCTGTCTCTGTCTCCATCCATGCAGAATACTTTGCAGAACAACCCAGATGGCTGACAGAAAACTCAGCTAGCTCACACTGATCCCAATAGGCATACAACCTAGATCTATCCTCTGCTGATAAGTGGCGAGAAGCGAAGCGCTGACTCAATGCCCCCTTAAAAGGATGAAAATCCTTGAATTGGTCAAATTGACATGTCACGGCCAATGGGTGGTAAGTAATCTTGCCTCTTAAACCAACCAGAGGGAGATAATCCATGCCCGGAGCATGAGTGATGAAGCTGTTGGGTGAGCTGAGCTCTGTACACGATAATATATCAAATGGATCTCCGATCCTTGCCAGGAAAGCTAACCAAGATGCAGCATCTATACACTTCGCAGGCTGAAAGGAGTATGCATGGTTATATCATGGGTGAAACAATACCCATGCCATCTAAAAGTGCTAATCGATCTCAAGTGTGACATAAACCACACGTACAGCATGACCGAGCTGCCTGTAAACACTCCCGTCAGATAAGTGCAGCAATATGTAGCCAACCTCAGAGTCTCTGCTATAATCATCGGTATGATGGTGTGACCCTCCCTGAGAGCTCTCACTGCCATGATAACTCCTATATCCAACTCATCCATGTACTGTGGCATGTAGACATATGACAGTATGCACAATAGTTGTACATCCACTCTAGCCAAATGCCAATGATCCTCCAGTGTGGTGAAGTCCCCTGAATTCCGTGTATAACTATCCTCAGAGCCAAATTTGTCAAACAAAAAATGCTGGGATATAACGTGGCCGGATGTGAGCTCATCTTGCACCCCCCCCTACGCCTCAATTCAGTGACGGTCATGAACTTCCGACTCATGTCTCCAATCGCCATATGCACGCAAGGTCTGTCTAGTGGCAGCATCGTCAAACGTGCATACTCCTCCAGAGTAGGAGTCAACTCCTGGGTCCCAAATTGGAAAACCTACCTCTCCGATACCCAGTGCTTCAGCATGCCCTCTACGAATCCTGCGGGAACCTGAAACATCAATAGGGTCATAATATACTATAACAGCTAATCTACAGTCACCTTGTCTGATGGTGACATACAATCATACCATGATCATATACCAGATACCACCAATAATGATGGGGTATGATCAATAAGGCTAACTGTAAAAGAAGACATATCTACGAGCCGTGTCAGAAGACCATCTAGGGGTAAATGCCAAATATCTCTGGACATACATACATATGCATAACATAATAACATGCATGATACAGTAGATGGCAATATAATATAGGGAATGGAAAATTGTACATATATTCCTAAGTATATCATCATCTAATACATCTTTGTACAACTAGAAATACAGGGAAATGGGGAAAAACTGCCCTACAACTAACAGAGGCCTATCAAAAGATATAGTGAGAATGGGGCAAAGCTACCGAATGTCTAACAGAGGCCTATTCAAAGAGATAACGAGAATATACATCATAAGAAGACAATGGTGTCGATGTCTACATCATCAATCCTGTCCAACTGATGTAATTCCTCCTAAGTCACTAGATCTCTATCCACAGGGATGTCAGGCTTATACAATGGAGGATTTGCATCGACAAAACCATATGGGTCACCTGAGGGGCCAACGCCAGAGCTAGAAGGATCAAAAGTATCTACCTTTGAAGGATCTCTGCCCAAGTGCCGGATAAAGAAATGTGCCCGGTCCAACTGTCGGGTCAAACTGTCAATCTGTGTCAAATGAGTTAAATCTCGGACATAGGCTAGCCAATACATCATCATCACGAATCCTGGAACCATATCCCCCATGAACTGAGTGGCGTGGGTCTGGGCTCCAATGGTACGAGGGAACCACCAATGCTGGAACATCTCCTGAGTGCAGGGACCCTCTAACAGTGCAAAACCGTCAACATCCAGTAATGGGATATCAATAACGGGTAACTATGAAACAGGCTAATAACGCCTTGCAGGAGGCAAGATCAGTATATGAATCTCTCCCATGGTGCTCCTGATAGCACGCTCTCCTAAGTAGAGCTCCCATCCTCCATCTGTAAAGAGAGGAATCATATGGGTGGAAATCATGTGCTCAACTTCAGTCGAGTACCCATCCTCAAATCCAATGCTCAAATGCTCCCCAGAGTAGGGAACCCACGTGATGACATCCCCTATCAACAACTACAACTGTAGGCGACAATGAGTAAAGCCCTCCGTAATATGGACCTCTGCCAGTATGGAATGATGCCATCTCTATCCTCGTGGATAAGTATCTAAGCCTAACACACTCACATGACGCAAACATAGGAGCCTCTCATAGGCCCAAAACTGCCAACACAAAAGCAAACATCTGCTATCAGTCAACGCTCTTAACCTGTACATGGGAAAAGATAAGAGAAATACTCACCAGCGGAAATGAGTAGAATCCTAGCCAAGCCTCGGTCAAGCCCTGCGAGCGCATGTGCATTCCCTTGAGTAAGTAGGCAAAGGTGTAAGAACCCCAATCATAATCTCCAATACGGTCCACGTGTTGAGTGGCTCTGATTAGCGAAGGACACCGTAGAAGAGTTATCTGCTATGAAGTAGCCCCTAATGATCATCAGGAACAATCGCCGAAGAATGCAATTGTGAGACCCCGAATTTTATGAAATAAAAGTATTCAATTTTTCTATTTTGGTAAATAGTTAAATTGATAAAAGTTTAAAGTTAAGGGTGATATGTGAAAAATTTTCAAAGTAAGCAAGTTGTCATAAAATAATCGGTAGTAAAAGTATAGTAATACGTGTGGTTGCATAGTAGCACACGGTACTGATTATTAATGCTTATGTGAGAAGTCACTCATTTTTATTCAATTATTATCACAATATTTATATTATTAAGTCAATAATTGAGACAACAAAGTTATTCATATTATTATTTGCAATATTGACAATGTCTAGAAGTTCTGTTAAGGAGAGGTTACATAATCTAATTGCGCGCCAATAGGGAAAAATTCTTATCAGAAAGCCCCATCTTTCCTGGGAACGACCTGGTTGTTAAATATTGTGAGTTATAATATTAATGATGAATAAGTTCGTGTTCATTAAAGATGAAATTGATAGTTTCATTATGTTGGGATTATTAGTGTTAGTGAAAATCGACATCTATTCCGATAATAATTAATGTCTGGAGGTTATATTGACCAATCGAGTAATTCACCGGATAAATGAGCAATTAATTGCTATTAATTCACATGATTATAACTATTTGTTCACATGTGTACTATTGATTCACATTCATTTACTATTAGGGGAGTTGGTGCAAGATTGATAATACTTGCATGACTAAGTTAAAAATGGAGTTATAGATGTAGGTACTATACTGTAATTTGTATTTTCACATGTCTAGAACTATTAATTCACATGATTTACTATTAGGGGAGATGGTGCAAGTTTGATAATACTTGCAGGACTAAATTAAAAATGAAAGAAAAGTTGAAGGTATTATACTATAATATTTCAAGCCCGAAAATGTGCAATTATCAAAACTATATTTTCCTATAAATAGAAGCTCGTTCCTTCATTATTTTTCATTCACTAAAGCTATAGAGCAATTATTATAGAGAGAAATTATAGAGAGAAAGAAGAAGAGAAGTCTGCTACCTCACTATTCCAGTATCCAGTCTTCTTTTGAGGTAATGGGTATTATTCTTTCGTATTCATGAAGAGAGTTATTTTCTTTCAATACTCGTACGGGTTGTTATTCCATTCTTTATTATTATGTTGGAATTACCAGTCTATGCGAAGTACCGCATACATGGTGAAATTCTTCTATTATTCCATTCTTTATTATTCTGTTGGAATAACTTGTCTATGCGATCTATCGCATGCCTGGTGAATTCTGTTGTTATTCCATTCTTTATTATTCATTGAAAAATATCACATGCATGCGGATTCATGACTGGTTCCATTCTTTATTATTCATTGGAATATCACATGCATGCGGATTACGCGTGACCTCGTTCCATTTTTATTATTCATTTGGAATATCCCGTATATGCGGATTACGCATGACCTGGTTTTATTCTTTATTATTATGTTGGGAATAACATGCATGCTCGGCCTATCGCATGCCCAGTTAATTATTCTTTTATTTCATTCTTTATTATTACATTGGAATAACTCGTCTATGTGGATTACCAGCAGCGTGGTGAATGATCCTTCGATTCATTCTTTATTAAATTATGGAAATGATCTGTCTACGTGGATTACCGCATGGTGGGTGAAAATCCATTTGCAGTTCCGTATATTTTATTATACTCGTATGAGATATCATTTCTTTTGTACTCATCATGGAATATCATTTTCTTTTGGTTTTTTTTACGAGTTACTATTCACGGGTTACTATTCAATCTTTAGCATTATTCACTCTAGTATTATTCACTCGGGTATTCGGGGCACTTTTTGTGTCGGAGTACTATTCATGAGTTACTATTCACGGGTTACTGTTTACCCAAATTACTATTCATCCGAATATTATTCACTTGGGTATTTGGGGTACTTTTCATGTTGGGGTACTATTCACGAGGTACTATTCTCGAAGTACTATTCATAGGGTATTATTGTGGGGTACTATTTACCCAAAAAATATATTTCTTTTCTGTCCAAATTATTTTTGGTACATGAATATTATTCTTGAATTTTACTCCACAAAGTAGTATCATGTTAACAATTTGGATATTTTTAAACTCTGGATAAATTTAAAGTCTTTAATATTTATCCTTGATTTCGTTTAATTAATGCTTATATCATTGTCATCATCCTCATGCTTATATTGTGATGAAAGTAATCTTTGGCTTACGTGCATAGATGGACTGTTGATTATTTGTTTTATAGTTGTATATCTTTGGCTTACGTGAAAAGATGGACTGTTGATTATTGGTTTTATAGTTGTATATCTTTGGCTTACATACAAAGATGGACATGTGTGTGACATGATCATAACCACTGGTGATAATAACGAATATCCTTGGCCCGTAGTGCATGGATAATTTGATGATGTGATTGGCAGGATTATGACCATTAGTTAACAGTAGTGCACTGACAGACAATTGATTGGAATGATCATGACTATTGGTTTTATAGTTGAATATCTTTGGCCCGTAGTGCAAAGGTAGACAACTGATTGTTATGATCATTGTTATTACATTTGAATATCTTTAGGCTTTGGGGTAAGGATATTGAGTAAACGTTCTATTAAGCCTTTATGGCAAGGAGAAACTGTTGATTTACATGATTATAAATATAAATTGTGGATTTAACTATAATCTTTGGTGGTTCAGGTGAAGACAGGTGATGATAGTTCTTTTTGTCTTGGGTATAACAAAGAACTACTGATGAGTATTACAGGAATGAAATATTAACGATGAACTTTTAATCTAGAGGAGATAGTAGACATTATGTTCTACTTGACTCTTCTAATGGATTGCTTATTCCGCTGCAGTTAAACTTGATGTTTATTGTATTTTATCAGTTTAACACTATTGAAGGCTAAGGATAATTTATTCTGCATTATCTTAGTCATAATATTTCTTACTGGGCTAGTTGAGCTCACCCTTTCTTTCATTTTTCTCTTCAGGAAATGAGAATATAGCTGGGAAAAGTCGGGGAATGGAGTGATGGTCCACGATAAATGGCTTTAGTAGTCCTCACTATTCTACGGAATAATGTGATAATAATTGTAATGAGGACACCATTGAGTGTGGATATTGTCTAGATGGCAATATTCTTGTTTAAACTCTCAGCTATGTTTTGTCATATTTTACACGACTGTTGTATAATTAAGTTGTATTTGAATTTATGTACCATGTATCTGGCAACTCAAGATGGGTGATGTATACCTGTTTTGGGGGCGTCACAGCGATCCCTGACTCTCACATCATCGGGTATGGGCTCACTCAACAGCCCGCTCATAGCATTTATGCTCAAAGGACCTACACGTACAGTCCTGCCCTTGAGCGCCTCCGCTAGAACTCCTAGCAAGGATCTGACGGTAGTCGTTGTAATATCCGTCGTACAAGGCATTGGTGCCCCTCCAAACTTCATACCTGTGATAAACTGCCAATCCATCAGCATCATCATCACCTCACAATCCAGCAAATGGAGTGACTGAGTCTGGTTAAACTAGCGCTCAGACAATGCCTTGAGGTAACCCAAGGGACAACGGAAGGGAAGAATGGAAAAGAACGTCCCGAATTCCCAGCTATGTACAATCGCTCTATAGTAATCATGTAAAGCCTAATACATAGAGTGGATATTGAACCAGTTCCCTCGAGGCTGTGTAAAGCTGGGAAACTACATAAAATATAGATCAACATCAGAATCCTTTACTCCTCATCAATAGGAAAGAAGGAAGATTAAGATCTAACTTTATACCTCGTTTGCGTGCAAGTAAACTGAAGGGTGTCGACTTAAATTGCCCAGAAGCTCTGGGTTTGCCACCTGAATGCCTGATAAATTCCTACAGGGAATAGATGTAGCAAGAGCAGGAGCCTCAACTGGTACATCCTCCTCCTCATCCTCGACGTTCGGCACATCAACCTAGACTGGACATATCACCACCTCCACCAAACGACAAGGTTGTCTAACAGAATGGGGTCGAGGCACTTCAGAAACCCTTCTTCGTACACCAGAAGTGGTCCTACGAGAACTACTCGGCTGATCCGGATCCATAATATCTGGAAAATAAGTCTCTAAATCACCTCAGAATGGGTATGGTAAATTCTGACCTTGAGCTTTTCAAAATACATTTTTATGACTACATGCATGCATGCATTATCTTAACATACGTCTACAATAGAGTTAAAAATACATGACTACCCAATGCCAGCATTTTGCAAAATTTATGCCATAGTATCCTTTGTAAAAAGAACTATCCACATGCGCATAGGCATGACTAGGTGGCCATTCAGTAGCACACCAACCCACAGTCATATACATCCTACATGCATTAATACATCATTGTAAAAAATTAGTAAGTGTAGGCTAATTACCAGGATTATTTTGTTTTTCTACCTTTACTCATTTGTTCTAAAATAGGATAAGAAATGACAGTAAAAGGTGCCAATTTGATTCTTTCAAAAGTCAAATTTTTTCACATCATTATGTTCAACATGGTTTAATACTAACATTTACTATGTTGAATATTTTTTTATAAAGTCATATCTGTATGCATATTCACTACTATGTGTTTAGATACATTTCATGTGATAAGTCATTTTCCAACGGATAGAAACTGGAAAAGAATACATGTATACATTACCAGGACAATGTAGAACACTTGTATGGTAGCAGAATTTGCAGAAAGTCGCCCGAAATTAGCAGATCTAAATAACATCTCTCGGATTTCCTTCGTGGTGCAACTTGAAAGTGACTTATGAAAGCAACATGCAGGTTTTACATATTCAAGATTGGCAACAGGTCCACCTGCGGCTACTACAAGTGTACCTGTGGCACCCCTACATGGGTCCCACCCCTCTGGCTCAGTCCAGTTAGAGTTGCAAAGGAGGTTTCACAAGCTGAAAAGGCCAAATCAGGAATAAAAATGCTACGCAATTAAACGGAATAACATGGAATCATGGTTGTCACAAGTCAAATTATGGATTCACATGTCACTCAATGGTATTCACCTAAATACATGGTACACTATACCGATGATCTCATATTTTGCAAATCATACTCGAAAATGCCTCACATAGGTCCGATGCCACCAAATACATGGTTGTAACCCTAAACTGTGACGCCCCCAAAATAGGTATACATCACCTATTCTGAGTTGTCAATACATGGTACAGAAACAAATACAACTTTATTATTACAACTGTAAAACTGTGAGTTTGAATACAAATATTATCTTCTAAACAATATCTATACTCAAATAAATCCTCATCACATTTATTGATACATTATTTTACAAAAATGGTAAAGACTACTAAACAATTCTTTCTAAAACCTTCATTCCATACCCCGACTCGTACTCGCTATATTCTCGCCTCCTGAGAAGAAAAATGGAACAAAAAGGAAAAGGGTGAGCTCAACTAGCCCGATAAAGAATATTATGACTAAGATAATATACAACAAATTACCGTTAGTCTTCAACAGGGAAAAATCTAATAGAATACAATAGACAACAATTTTTAAATCAATATTCGCAATGAAATAATAATTCATTAGAAGAGTTAAGTAGAGAATGCAAACTACTATCTTCTATGTATGAATTTAAAAGTTCATCGCTCATCTTTTATCCCCTGTAACATCAATCAATATATATCGGAATCAAATATTCATCTTTGCACTACAGCCAAAGATATTCATCGATTAAGTCGTGTTCATCTAAACACTGTTCATCTTTTGCACTACTACCAAAGATATTCTTGAGAAATCATTCATCTTTGCACCACACTGGCCAAAGATATTCCATAATATCATCATTTAAGACCTGAAGATGATGAAAATATTTTTAAAGAAAGCGAATCCAAAGTGAAACAAAATGACAAGGATTAAGGATTAAGGATTAAGGATTAGTACTTTGTTTTATCCACGCCCAAAAATACCTCAAAAATAATTCTGTCGTGGTGTAAAATTCAAGAATGATCAAAACATGGATACAATCAAAGCTAGTATCCGAATAGTTATTTTGGATGAAAAGAAGAAATTTTATTTTTCGGTGAATAGTCTTAGTATCGTGAATAGTAACTCAGACACCAAAAGATAGAAATTTCCCAAAAACATCTTCACGCTTCTTCATGAATAGTACTCGTGAATAGTAACTCGTGAATAGTAACTCATGAATAGTAACCACGACATGAAAAAGTTCCAAATTTGATAAAAGTTCCAACCAATATTTCAAAGATAATGGTATTGAAGAAATAATATCATTTGAGAAGAAAATAATATCCCTTACCTCGAAAGATTAGTACTTCTAATTTGGAATCTGGGATATAGTCTTTGAAGGAAACTTGCAAATCTAACAATACTCAAAGTATACTTAAAATACTCACAAGAATACTCGATAATATAGAGAGAAAACTTCAGATTTACGGTGTGATTTTCAATTCTAATCTAAGCACCCTATTTATAGGAAATTGCTTAGAACACCAAAGCGTAAAATTTAATAAATTAATAATATAATTATATAAATTTCCTACGCATGCCTAGAATCTGATTTCAGCCATCAAACACATGCCACATTCTAGAAAAAGTAAGAAAAACATTTTCTAATTTTAAATATTTTAAACTTCCAAAAATCAATTATTTTGAACTTCGAACTTCAATAATTCATAATAAATAGCCCTTTCATCAGAAAATTCGAATCTCACAAATTTTATAGGAAATTCAATTCTCTACAACTTTGCGTAAGAAAGTTTTCCAAATTCCAAATAGAAATTGACCAAATTCACAAGCAAGCGATTTTACAAGCTATAATCAAATTTCAATTCAATAAATGGAGTCCAAGAGCATGTTTAACATGTTTTAAACATTTATTGCAACAAAAATACTCTTCCTCCTCGTATACTCATATATCCCACATTCGTTGTAAAATATCACCATTATTATATTATTAAAATATAATAATATATTTAAATGAATTATTTTATCGTAAAAAGATAAAATTTCAATTTTCAACAATTGTCACATTAAAATTTTCTCCATCTATATCCACATAAAATCAATATTTTCCTCATCATATGAATCAATAATTAATTATTCACAAATAATATTACGAATCACAATATTGACAACCGGTAGTTCCTAGGAAAGAGGGGCTTTCAATAAGAATTTTCTCCTTCATGGCGCGCAATTAGGTGACCAAACCTCTCCTTGTAGACGAGAACTTTCTAGACATTGCCAATAATGTTATCTAATAATATTATTCAGATAATATGAATTATTGCTTCGATAATGAAAAATATTGTGTAATGACAATTATTGAAACAACAAAGAATATAAAATATCAACGCAAAGAATTATTGAATCAATAAAATAAAATATCGAGCAAAGAATTATCGCAACCATTATTGAGTAGTGCCTTTTACGTAAGAATCAATAATTGGTGCAATACTGCAGTGTCTTCTTGTGTTTTAACCACCGAGTATTTTTAACAAGATTATCAGATATAACTACGCTGTTATTTTTAAACAACTTATATTTGTCGTTTTCTTCATCCAATCGCTTTCCGTTATGGGGCCCACACATGGCTACGCCGTCGTACGAATATTTCCCGATAGTACGAATATTCCACGACCAACCAAATATTCCCCGACAACAATGAATATTTTATAACCACTTGCTTATTTTAAAATATTTGCGTATTTTACCCCTAACTATCCACATTAATCACATCAACCCTTACTATTTCAAAATAATAAATAGAGAAAATTTAATTTCATTAATAATAAGTTGGGGTCTTACAACCTCCCCTCCTTATGAAATTTCGTCCTCGAAATTGACGTACGTACCTGGTGTTTCGAAAAGGTGAGGATACCTCGCTTTCATTTCCATTTCCAATTCGTGTCATTTCCTCTATAGCATGATTCCTCCACAAAACTTTAACTTGTGGTATGACCTTTCTTGCGTAGGACATGCTCCTTCCTATCTAAGATCTTGACAGTACCTCCTCATACGTTAAGTCTTGGCTATCTCGTCCTGGGTTCTAACTCAATAACGCGGTTTGGGTCTTTCACATATTTTGAAATACGAGATATGTGAAACACATTATGAACGGAGAGACATACTTGAGGTAACGCGAGTCTATAGGCTACATTTCCTACTCGGTCAAGAATTTGAAATGGACCAATAAATCGTGGATTGAGCTTTCCTCTCTTCCCAAATCTTGTAACTCCCTTCCATGGAGCAACTCGCAATAATACATGATCCCCTACACTAAATTCCACGTCCTTTCGATGAAGATCCGCATAACTCTTTTGTCAATCTTGTGCCGTTTGTATCGTTGTCGAATCATTTGGATCTTTTAAAGTGAGTAGTCATACGTACCAACTCGGGTCCCAACAGTGTTGCTTCACCCACCTCGTCCCAACATACTGGAGAGTGACACTTTCGTCCATATAATGCTTCAAATGGAGCTACACCTATACTTGCCTGATAACTGTTGTTGTAGGAGAATTCCACCAATGGTAAATACTTATCCCAACTGCCCTTGAAGTCTAGGACACAGAGTCTTAATAAATCTTCAAGAGTTTGAATAGTCCTTTCTGATTGTCCGTCCGTTTGAGGATGGTATGCTGAATCGAATCAGAATCCGTGCCCATAGCTTTTTGCAAGCTAACCCAAAATCTTGAAGTGAATATTGGGTCACGATCCAAAACTATGGATACTGGGCATGCCATGCAACCTCACAATCTCATTCACGTACATACTAGCAAGACATTCAAGTGAATAAGTCTCCCGTATCGGCAAGAAATAAGCAGACTTGGTTAATCTATCAACAATAACCCAAATAGCATTGATGCCCTGAGAAACCGTAGGAAGACCCAGAACTGAAATCCATGGTAATGTGTTCCCACTTCCATTTCGGAATCTCAAGTGGTTTAAACGGACCCTTAGGTACTAGATGCTCCGCCTTTACACATTGACAAGTTAAACACATTGAGATAAACTTTGCAATCTCTCTCTTCATATTGTTCCACCAAATGTATATGTATAGAAGATCACGATACATTTTGGTACTTCCGAGATGGATTGCAAATGGTGTATTGTGTGCCTCCATCATAATCTTGTACTTCAAATCATAGTCGTTAGGAACACAAAGTCTAGAGTGGACTCAAGTATTCCTTCTTCATCAATTCTCGCTTAGGAATAGCTCCTTCTTGTACTTTCTTCTTCATACGCATCACTCGATTGGTGGCTTGAAAGCAACCTTAACTTTTTCTATTAAAGTTGGCTCTGTCGTATACTTGACATCATCGCTTTTCGTTTCTACATATGATCTTCTACTCAACGCGTCGGCTACCACGTTCGCTTTTCGGGATGGTATTGAATAGTGTGGTCGTAGTCTTTCAATAGCTCGAGCCAACGTCATTGCCGCGTGTTGAGTTCTTTTGAGTGAAGAAATATTTAAGGCTTTTATGGTCCGAATATATCTCCACTTTCTCCCCATATAGATAGTGCTCCATATTTTTAGCGGCATGAACGATCGGGCCGCTAACTCTAGATCATGAGTAGGATAATTCCTCTCATACTCTTTAAGTTGTCACGAGGCATAGGCTATGACTTTCCCACGTTGCATGAGAACACATCCTAACCCTTTGCACGAAGCATCATCGTAGATAACAAATCCATCCGAACCGGATGGTATTGTTAGAACAGTCTTAGAAATAAGTCTCCTCTTAAGCTCTTGGAAACTCTTCTCGCATTCTTCGCTCCAAACGAATTTTGTATCCTTCGAGTTATTTGTGTTAATGGAGTAGCGATTCGAGAAAACCCTTCCACGAATCTCCGATAATAACCAAATTAAGCCCAAAAGCTACGTACTTGATACCAACCGACTTGGTTGCTCCAACTTTGTATTGCTTCAATCTTCACGGATCCACGGATACTCCATGTTTTGACACCACGTGCCCAAGAAATGCTACTTCCTCAAGCCGAACTCGCATTTCTTCAATTTGGCATATAGTTTGTTTTCACGAAGCCTTTGGAGTACCGACTTCAAATGGTGCTCATGATCTTCACGACTTTTGGAATATATAAGGATGTCATCAATAAAGACAACAACGAATTGATCCAAATATTCCTTGAATACTCGGTTCATCATATCTATGAAAGCCTTGAAGCATTAGTTAGTCCGAAAGACATGACTAAGAATTCATAATGCCCATACCGAGAGTTCAAGGCGGTCTTTGGAATATCCTCAATTCTAATCTTCAAATTGATGATATCCGAACAAAGATCGATTTTTGAAAAGAATTGTGCCCCTTAATGGTGGTCAAACAAGTCATCAATACGAGGAGGTGAGGATACCTATTCTTGATGGTGACATGGTTCAATTCCGATAGTCAATACAAAGTCGATACTCCGTCTTTCTTCTTTACAAATAAAAAGGAGCACCCCAAGGAGATGTCTTACTAGAACGAATGAAACCGATGTCCAACAATTCCTATAGTTGGACCTTTAACTCTGAAGTTCAATAGGAGCCAATTGATATGGAGTTTTAGAAATGGGCTTTGTATGCGGTTCAAGATCAATAAAGAATTCAACTTCACGTTCGGGGTAGGCCGGAAGTTTCTTGAAATACGTCGGGAAAGTCAATAACAACAGAATATTATTCAAATTTGACGTGTCTTTATTCAAATCCATAACATGGGCTAAGAAAGCTTGACATCCGTTTTTCAATAAGCGAATAGCTTTATGATTAGATATGAGCGGTGATTGATTTTAATGGTTTAGTTGCTTGAATTGCATAACAACAGGTTGGTTAAGAATATGAAAACTAACAACCATACGAAAACAATCAATTTTGGCATAATGAGTAGTTAACCAATCAATCCCTAAAATCACATCAAAAGCAAGTATCTTTAAAGAGATAAGGTCAACGGGTAAGGTGATGGTGCCAACTTGAATCAAACAAGATTTATAAGCAGTGGATGTGATGAAAGTTTCTCTAACTGAGTTTCCACAGATAGGTCAAAGTCTAATTTCTCCTGAGTCAAGTTTAAGCGTTGAGCACATGCAGGAGAGATAAATGAATGGGTAGCTTATTTGGTATCAAGTAAGGTATAAACTTCACAAGAATTTATAAATAGCTTACCGTGATCACCTCGTTTGGGTTCCTCGCATTATGACGATCACAACAAACGCTCTTCCTAATCGTTGACTTTGACTTTTCTCGGGACGATCTTTGAGTGAGTCACCGTCCCCATTGAACTAGGTTTTGCTACTATACAATCTCGAGCGATATGTCCTTCCTTTCCATAATTATAGCATACCTTGAATCTGTTGTTGGGGCGTTTGTTTGGTGATATGTCCCTCTTTTCCGCATTTGTAACATATATGAATGGGTGGTCGTTCTCCTCCCTTAGAACCGATTCTTCTTGCCAGACCTTTGTCGTCTTCACTTAGTCATTGTTAAATCTCCTCTTTTAAAATCTCCTCGACTCGCTTCTTCTATTTTCATGGCCATGATTACCACCAGAGTGGTTACCATTTTGTCCGTCTGTTTCTTTCTCCATTGGTTATCATTATTATGTTGATCGCTATCTACTGAATGCGATCCTGGTTGTGATCCCTCAGTTGACCGTACTCGTTATCTCGCTCTAATAATTGAGCCCTGTTCTTACAACATCTGAATAGAGAAAATTTATGAGAAATGAAATATTGACGTATCTGGGTTTCAAACCTCTAAGAAACATCCGCGTCATCGTTTCTCATTCTCCACCAAATGAGGTGCAGCACGGATAACTCGCAAACTTTGCCTCGTCTTTGAGACACCGTCATGTTGTTCTCGCTCGGTCTAATAAACTCCACTTCCTTCATATGACGAACACTTTCGGGAAAGTATTTGTCATTAAATAGTTTCAAACGTCTCCCAAGACATGCCGAAAGCGGTGGATGGAGTACGCTTCACGACTCCCACCGATGAGTCCGCCTCGCCACGGAACATAAAGGTGGCGAATGGAACCTTCTGTTCTCCGTGCATCCCAAGACATCGAATATCTTGGTAATTTGCTTGACTCATGTTTCCACCATGATCGGATCGGCTTTCCCTTAAATTCTAGTGGTCCCAACTCTTTGAACTTTTGGGTTGTGACAACCCGTGAATTGCTATCATTTCCTCCTATATTTTGAACACGAGTCTCCTCAAATCGATTTTTGCATGAAGCTCGCAAAAAGCTTCTAAACATCCCCTCGTTCATCATACGCTTTCGGTGGTGTTGTTCACGGGAGGAACATTGCCAAAGATGTTGCACGTTCTCCTCATTGGTGAGTACAAGCGTCTCCACGATCTCATTTCCATTGTTAATATTCTCAATCGACATTCTCAAATCATCGTCATAAAAACAAAGGGTTAATTAAGGAAATCAATATATCACATAATATCCTTATATCTTGACCAACTAACAAATAAGCTTAGGTAGGACACACTAGCGAAGGATTTACTCGTCTCTCCCTCCTAGTTTTATTCCCCGATCTCCGCCAGAGATCATATCCTAAGCTCGATACCAATTGTGACGCCCCAAAATAGGTATACATCACCCATTCGAGTTGTCAATACATGGCATGTAAACAACTACAACTTTATTATTACAACCAGAAAGCTGTGAGTTTGAATACAAATATTATCTTCTAGACAATATCTATACTCAAATAAATCCTCATCACATTTATTGATACATTCTTTTACAAAATGGTGAGGACTACTAAACAATTCTTTCTAAAACCTTCATTCCATACCCAGGCTCAAGTACTCATTTATATTCTCGCCTCACGAGAAGAAAAATGGAACAAAAAGGAAAAGGGTGAGCTCAACTAGCCAAATAAAGAATATTATGACTAAGATAATATACAACAAATTACCGTTAGTCTTCAACAGGAAAAATCTAATAGAATACAATAGACAACAATTTTTAAATCAATATTCGCAATGAAATAATAATTCATTAGAAGAGTTAAGTAGAGAATGCAAACTACTATCTTCTATGTATGAATTTAAAAGTTCATCGCTCTATCTTTTATCCTGTAACATCAATCAATATACATCGGAATCAAATATTCATCTTTGCACTCACTGGCCAAAGATATTCATCGATTGGTCATGTTCATCTAAACACATTTCATCTTTTGCACTACTACCAAAGATATTCTTCGAGAAATCATTCATCTTTTGACTACTGGGCCAAAGATATTCCATAATATCATCATTTAAGATCGAAGATGATGAAAAATATTTTTAAAAAGCGAATCCGATTGAAACAAAATGACAAGGATTAAGGATTAAGGATTCGTACTTTGTTTTATCCACGTCCAAAATACCTCAAAAATAATTACGTGGTGTAAAATTCAAGAATGATCAAAACATGGATACAATCAAAGCTAGTATCCGAATAGATATTTTGATTTAAAAGAAGAAATTTTATTTTTCGGTGAATAGTGTCGTATACGTGAATAGTGCCGTATACGTGAATAGTAACTCCGACACCAAAAGATAGAAATTTCCCAAAAAACATCTTCACGCTTCATGAATAGTACTCGTGAATAGTAACTCGTGAATAGTAACTCATGAATAGTAACCCTGACATGAAAAAGTTCCAAATTTGATAAAAAGTTCCAACCAATATTTTATCATAATGATATTGAAGAAATAATATTATTTGAGAAGAAAATAACATCCCTTACCTCGAAAGATTAGTACTTCTAATTTGGAATCTAGGATATAGTCTTTGAAGAACTGCACCGTCTAACAATACTCAAAGTATATTCAAAATACTCACAAGAATACGCTCGATAATATAGAGATAAAACTTGAGTTTACGGTGTGATTTTCAATTCTAATCTAAGCACCTATTTATAGGAAATTGCTTAGAACACCAAAGCGTAAAATTTAATAAATTAATAATATAATTATATAAATTTCCTACGCATGCCTAGAATCTGATTTCAGCTATCAAACACATGCCACATTCTAGAAAAAGTAAGAAAAACATTTTTCTAATTTTAAATATTTTAAACTTCCAAAATCAATTATTTGAACTTGAACTTCAATAATTCATAATAAATAGCCCTTTCATCAGAAAATTGAATATTGCGAGTTTTTATAGGAAATTCAATTCTCTACAACTTTGCGAGAAGAAAGTTTTCCAAATTCCAAATAGAAATTGGTAAAGAAATCCACAAGCAAGCGATTTTACGGTATAATCAAATTTCAAATCGATAAATGGGGTCCAATGAGCATGTTTAACATGTTTTAAACATTTATTGCAACAAAATACTCTTTCTCCTCGTATACTCATATATCCCACATTCATTGTATAAATATCACCATTATTATATTATTAAAATATAATAATATATTTAAATGAATTATTTTATCAAAAAAAAGATAAAATTTCAATTTTCAACAATTGTCACATTAAAATTTTCTCCATCTATATCCATATAAAATCAATATTTTCCTCATCATATGAATCAATAATTAATTATTCACAAATAATATTACGAATCACAATATTGACAACCGTGTAGTTCAGTGAAAGGGGGCTTTCAATAAGAATTTTTCCTTCTTGGCGCCAGCAATTAGGTGACCAAACCTCTCCTTGAGATGAACTTTCTAGACATTGCCAATAATGTTATCTAATAATATTATTCAGATAATATGAATTATTGCTTCGATAATGAAAAATATTGTGTAATGACAATTATTGAAACAACAAAGAATATAAAATATCAACGCAAAGAATTATTGAATCAATAAAATAAAATCTTGAGCGATAATTATCGCAACCATTATTGAGTAGTGCCTTCTTACGTAAGAATCAATAATTGGTGCAATACCGGTGTCTTCTTGTGTTTTAACCAATAGAGTATTTTAACAAGATATTTGCGGTACTAACTACTGTTGTTATTTTTAAATAACTTATATTTGTCGTTTTCTTCATCCAATCGCTTTTTTAGTTATGGGGCCCATACATGGTCTAGGCAATGCATACGAATATTCCCGAAGCGATCTGAATATTCCACGACCAACCGAATATTCCCTACAACAATGAATATTTTATAACCACTTGCTTATTTTGAAATATTTGCGTATTTTACCCCTAACTATCCACATTAATCACATCAACCCTTACTATTTCAAAATAATAAATAGAGAAAATTAAATTTCATTAATAATAAGTTGGGGTCTTACATAAATAAATTACTTTTAGAAGCCCAAGTCACGTGGCCGATATCATTGATAAAGTACCCTGTGAAATCACAACAAAGATTTCATTCATCCACGTATCCTGGCGGGGTTCTGATGCATTCTTAAATCATGAGCGAATCCTCTGGCGGGGGTTACAATTCAATTCAACCATTGATACACACATCAATGAATGTTAAGCAGCCTTGATAGTTCACCCGATAGGGATCTATCCATTGATACACACATCAATGAAGGTCAAGCAGCCTTGATAGTTCACCCAACAGGGATCTATCCGGTGATACACACATTAGCGAAGGTCAGGCAGTCCTGACAATACATACTATTGGCAGTAACTCCAACAGAACCATGGTATATACTGGTGACACAAACTAGAGCACACGGTATTGATTATTGATGCTTACGTGAGAAGTCACTCAGTTTTGTTCAATTATTACTTCAGTAATTGTTGCATAGTATCTCACGTTAATTGATTCAATTATTGTCGATATTTTATATATTATTAAATCAATAATTGAGATGACAAAGTTATTAATATTATTATTTGCAATATTAACGATGTCTATAAGTTACGCAATGAGAGGTTTGGTCACCTAATTGCTGGCGCTTGATAGGAGAAATCCTTATTGAAAGCCCCTCTTTCACAGGAGCGACTGGTCGATTAATATTGTGAATTATAATAATGATGATAAATGTTGTTAAAAATATTGAGGAGATTTTTTTTTTATGAAGAATTTGATGTAAATTTTATTTATTTTATTGACCGACATTTACCCATTTTTCAAAATAATCAGTAGAAAGTTATATATATATATATATATATATATATATAATAGGGGGCCCACTGTGGGGTCCATGTTTGAAATTGAAGGAGGAAGGTGGCTGATTTGTTGTCACGGGTTTTGGTGGAAAAGTAAGTTTTTTGTATTATATATATATATAAGGTGAAAGATTTGTCAGAAGTTCACGGGATTACAACCCGTGACTTTATTTAGTATATATATATATATATAATATTATATTTTATTTAAAATTTTTTGTTTTATTAGAATATTTTATAGTAAACCAATTTGGACCGTCCATTTAAAAGTAAATCAATCTAGACCGTTCAGGAATTAGTTACTATTCAGTCCATTCTCTTATAAATAGAATCTCATTCCTTCATTATTTCTTATGAATTCACTGAAACTCTAGAGAGAGAAACTATAGAGAGAAAGAAGAAAAGTGTTATGCTACTTCACCACTTCTATATCCAGTTCTTCTAAGGTAAGGGGTATTATTTCTTTCATATTCATGAAGAGAACTTCTGTTATTCCATTCTTTATTATTCTGTTGGAATAACCTGTATTCCATTCTTTATTATTCTGTTGGAATAACCTTTATTCCATTCTTTATTATTCTGTTAGAACATCCTGTCGGTGCTAATTTCGCCTGACCTGGTTCCGTTATTTATTATTTTGTTGGAATATCATATACGTATGTTTTACGCATGACTGAATTCCGTTATTTATTATTACATTGGAATAAACATGTCATGCGATCTATGGCATGCCTGGTGATTTCTTTTGTTATTCCATTCTTTATTATACTCAGTTGGTTAAAGTTTGGACTTCTATACTCTATGAAATCAGTGGAATACCCTTGATATTTGTGCTTCATCCAGTATCTTTTCATGGAAATATTCTCCTGAGCATTCTTGAATTTTATTCTACAAAGAAGTATCATGTTGACAATTTGGACGTCATTAGTTCCTGGATAAATTAATTCTTAAACTTGTTTTATTGAATTCTTATATCATTGTCATCATCCTCATGTTTATATTATGTTGAAAGTCATCTTTGGCGTGTAGTGCATAGATGGACTTGGTATGATTATGACCAGAGATTTATCGGTATAATCATGACCGTAATGTTACAAATGATGTGGTAAAAGTCCTCATTGGCCCGTAGTGAATTGATGGACAGTTGTTGGCATGATCATGACCATTGATGAATACACGAATATCCTTGGCCCGTAGTGCATGGATAATTTGTGGTTGTGATACTAATGAATATCCTTGGCTGTAGTGCAGGGATGATTTGGATTATTTATTAATCTGAGTCTCAGCGATAAAAGTGATGAAAAACCTTTTAAATCATAAAAGATAGTAGATTTTATTCTCTACTTGACTCTTTTAATGGATTGCTTGTTCCGCTAGTTAAACTTGATGTTTGTTATATTGTATAAGTTTAACACTGTTGAAGGCTAATGATAATTTATTCTGCATTATCTTAGTCATAATATTTCTTACTAGGCTAGTTGAGCTCACCCTTTTACTTTAATTGTTCTCTTCAGGAAATGAGAATGTAGCAGGGACTAGTCGGGGAACGGAGTGACGGTCCAGATAATAGCATTAGTAGTCCTCACTATTCTATTAAATAGTGTGATTATAAATTTAATGAGGACTCAATTGAGTGTGGATATTGTCTAGATGAAAATATTTGTATTAAAACTCACAGGATATGTTTTGTCATATTTTACACGACTGTTGTATAATTAAGTTGTATTTGAATTTTGTACCATGTATTTGGCGACTCAAGATGGGTGATGTATACCTATTTTGGGGGCGTCACATTTATCCCCACAGATCTCTTGCACACGAGAGGCACATCTTCAGAGTAAAGTTTGTATCAAGTGTAACGCCCCCAAAATAGGTATACATTACCCATTCTGAGTCACCAAATACATGGTACAGAAAATAACTACAACTTTATTATTACAATTGTCATGCAAAATACGACAACACATACTGTGAGTTTAAATACAAATATTGTCTTCTAGACAATATCCACACCCGAATAAAGTCCTCATTACAATTATTGACACACTATTTTACAAAATAGTGAGGATCGCTGCTAAACTGTCTAGAACCATCATTCCACACCCCGACTACTTCCCGCTATGTTCTCGCTTCCTGAGAAGAAAAATGGAACAAAAAGGAAAAGGGTGAGCTCAACTAGCTCAGTAAAGAATATTATGACTAAGATAATATACAACAAATTATCCTTAGTTTTCAACAGGGAAAAATCTGATAGAATATAATAGACAACAAGTTTTAGATCAACAACTGCAGCGGAAACAACAATTCATTAGAAGAGTTAAGTAGAAAATGAAATCTATTATTATCTATGAATTTAAAAGTCCATCATCAATATTTTATCCCTGTAACATCAATCAATATACATCTTTGCACTACGGGCCAAAGATATTCATTTGTATCACCAGTTGGTCATGTTCATCTCAACACCTGTTCATCTTTGCACTACGGGCCAAAGATATTCATCAGGTAATCATTCATCTTTGCACTACAGGCCAAAGATATTCATCAAGTATCACCATTAAGGACTGAGGATGATGAAAACATTTTAGAGAACGAATCCAATTAGACAGGAAGGACAAATATTAGGGATTCGTATTTCGGTTTATCCAAATTCAATAATACTCCATAATAACCAAGTGTGAAGTAGAATTCAAAAATAAAGATCAAAACATGGATACAATCAAAGATAGCAACCATAAAAGACATCTGGGATGAAAAAGAGAAAATTTCATTTTTTAGTGAATAGTGTCGTATTCGTGAATAGTGTCGTATACGTGAATAGTGATGTATACGTGAATAATAACCCCGACACAAAAAGGTAGAAATTCCACAATAAACTTCATAAAAATATCTCAGCATAATGATATTGAAGAAAATAATATCATTTAAGAAGAAAATAACATCCCTTACCTCAAAGAAACAGTACTTCAGAATGAAAGGTCGGATGTGATGCTGAATGAAACTTGTACTGCATAGTGATGAGTAGGTTTTTAACCTATGAATTATGTTCATTTGGTTTGTTATATTGTTAGTTTTTGGGCACTTTCATGTTACTTTTGATGGGTTTTACGTTGGTTGCAGGTTAATCGAGTTGATCCATCAAGATGAGAGCATTGGAAGATTTATTTTGAGCAAATGGGCAGTTTCTGTTGACACAGCGCGGACCGCGCTGTGGTATAAAGCAATGGAGCGCGGAGAGCGCTGGGGCTTGACCGGTTGCTGATGGACTAGCGCGGAGCACGCTGCGAAGAGGCTTTACCTAGCGTGGAGCGCGCTGGTACGGGAAGTGTGCCTAGGCAGTTTTATTGGAAATGGAGTCTAGTGGTTGGTGTTGTTACAAATTGGGATGGTCTAGAGAAGTTCTTAGGGTGCAAAATAGAGTTGGTTTAGGAGTTTATTATAGGTAGTGGATGGAGGTAATATGAAAAAAAAGGACGGATGAATTAAAAAAGAGGAGATATACACACTTGGAAGAAAAAATTTAAAGAGCAAGCTTTTGGAGGTTTAGAGAAGAGAAAATTTTCACGAAAATTGCAGAGTTGAATTCAGAGAAGGGTTGTGAATTATTAATCTTCTTTAATTTCAATTTGTGTAATTGGGATGACGTTTTCTTTTATTTATTCAGTAGTTAATTCATTTATTATGAACTAATTTACTTTTTAGGTGAATGATGGATCTTTGAGTGGAACAATGGTTATTTAGCCTTTATTTTCAGTTTAATAAAATATTCTTCAGTTTATCTATATTGATTTGAGCTTTAATTTGCGAATTGCGTGATCAACAATTCTTTGTGGATAAGAATGGAATCAAGAGAGGATATTTAAATCTAGACTTAATTGATATAGCATGTGTTCATGAGTTTTGTGAATAGAAGAATTATGATGAATAATAAGGTAGAGATATGTTTGACATCGCATGTAATTGGATAAAGAACTTAATCTTAAACCTTCTTTGATTTTAATTTGCATAGAGATATTGTGAGTTAATTGATTAAGGTGTTTGACTTATTTCTATCTTAATTGTGAATTTAAGTTAATACGGTATTAGTGCACCAAGAGGTGGTTAGTACTACAATTGGGTTTTTGATTAATAAACTGGAATATTGAGTTGAACTGAGATACAAGTGTATTAATCTGAGTGAAGCTTAGGGTGAAATCAAGATACTAATTCTCTAATAATTGTTTGAAAATTCAGTTCTATTAGTTGTGGGTATTTTGTGATAACTAGGTTAATAATCATTAAGATTTTGTAATCATTAATTTGCATAGTTTAATAAAATTTGGATTAGTAAAAATTGATAATTGTAAGGTTGAGTTTCTTACTAATTGTCTCTGAGGGAACGATACTTAACTTATCACTTTATTACTTGTTGGCCACGTATACTTGCGTGTTGTGCGTAATTAGATTTTACCCAACAAGTTTTTGGCACCGTTGCCGGGGACATTTTAGTATAGATCTTAAAGTTATTACAATATCAGTTAAATTAATTCAGTTTTACTTAAACAATTTTTTTTCTTTTTGTTTATTTATCTTATTTCAGGTGTCCGAAGAGGTTTATGCAAACGCGGTCCAAAAATCCCGACCTGCTGCCTTTGGAGGACGACATTGAGAAAAGGTTTCAGATGTTAAGTAAGTGGATCAAGGAAACGAGACAAGAATTTGAAACACCTAAAAAAGAAGAGGAAATGGTAGCTGAAGATCACAAAGCATTAAGGGACTTCGCCACACCCAAAATGACTGGACTACAGTCAAGCATCACCAGGCCCGCAATAGCTGCAAATACATTTGAAATTAAGCCTGGAACAATTCAAATGATTCAGAATTCGGTTCAGTTTGGGGGATTGGAAAATGACAATCCAAATGAGCATCTGGTCAGTTTCCTGGAGATATGCGACACCTTTAGATATAATGGAGTGTCGGATGATGCGGTGAGACTTCGCTTGTTCCTATTTACTTTACGCGACAAGGCAAAGAGTTGGTTACATTCGCTACCGCCAGGATCAATCACTACGTGGGAAGACTTAGCTTAGAAATTCCTCGCCAAATTCTTCCCACCGGCAAAAACTGCAAAAATGAGGAACGAGATAACGATGTTTGAACAGCAACACGGGGAGTCATTGTATGAGGCATGGGAAAGGTACAAAGAATTACTCCGAAAGTGTCCACATCATGGGTTGTCAAAGTGGTTGCAAATGAACACATTTTATAATGGATTGAATGGGAACCTTAGAACTAGCATTGATGTAGCTTCAGGTGGAGCATTTATGGCAAAGAGCTATGAGGAGGCATAGGAATTGATAGAGACTATGGCAGCTAATAATTACCAGTGGCCCACGGCAAGAATGAATCAAGAAAAGGTCGGAGGAGTGTTAGAAGTAGATGGAATGACGGCAATACAAGCGCAAATTTTAGCACTCTTAAAGAAATTTGATTCTATGACAGGGATGCAAGCACAACAAGCACAACACGCACAACAAGTGGCAATTATATGTGAGTTGTGCGCGGGAGAGCATTCTACGGATCAATGCGCAATTAATCCAGCCTCTGTGCAATTTGTGGGTAGCTATAACAGAATTCCACAAAACACATATCAGAATGCATACAATCAAGGGAATAAGAATCATCCAAATCTTTCATGGAGCAATAACCAACAACAACAAGCTCCAAGATTATCACATCCCCCAGGGTTTCAGACCCATCAACAACCAGTTCAATATCAAGAAAGGAAATCAGATCTGGAGGAATTGGTGACAAAATACATCACTAGTAACGAAGTTGCTATGAAAAATCAAGCAATGGCCATAAAAGCACAAGAAATGTTATGAAATCACAAGAAATGGCAATCAAGAATCTAGAGAATTAGATAGGACAAATTGCGTTGGAATTGAATAATAGACCACAAGGAACGTTACCAAGTGACACCGAGAGAAACCCGAAAGGTAATCACGAGCAATGTCAAACTATTATGCCGAGGAGTGGAAAACATCTTGAGGGGCAAGGATCAAAAAATTTGGTTACAAAGGAAGTTAAAATAGAGAAAGAAAATACAGAGGTTGAGGTGAAGCAGGGGGCGAAAAACCAGTGGAAATGAGCAAACTAGTGAGCAAACCAGTTAGCTATCCTCCCCCACCATTTCAGCAAAGAATTCAAAAACAGAAAGTAGACAAGCAATTTGCAAAATTTTTGGAAGTTTTTAAGAAACTCCAAATCAACATCCCATTTACAGAAGCCCTGGAACAGATGCCTAGTTACGCGAAATTCATGAAAGGGATTCTATCTAGGAAAAAGAAGATGGAAGACTTTGAGACAGTAGCATTAACCAAAGAATGTAGTGCAGTGCTACAGCGGAAGTTGCCACCAAAGTTGAAAGACGCAGGGAGTTTCACCATTCCATGCACGATTGGGAATATGACGTTCAACAAATGTTTGTGTGACTTAGGAGCGAGTGTGAATCTTATGCCACTATCAGTTTACACAGAGTTGGGTTTGCCAGCGCCAAAGCCTATGAACATTTCATTGTAGTTGGCGGATAGGTCAGTGACATATCCAAGAGGCATTGTAGAGGACATATTAGTTAAGGTGGACAAGTTCATATTCCCCGCATATTTTATTATTCTAGATTTTGAGGAGGATAAGAACATCCTAATCATCCTTGGGAGGCCTTTCTTGGCTACGGGTAGGACACTCATCGACGTACAAAAAGGAGAACTGACTATGAGGGTCCAAGACCAGGAAATTAAATTTAATGTGTTTAAGGCCATGAAATTCCCGACGGGTGGAGAAGAATGTTTTAGGATGGATCTTATTGACCACATAATTAGCGAAGATATGAATAAGAGTTTGGTGAACGATCCATTGGTGACGACATTATTGGGAGATGAAGAACTCGACGATCCGGAATTTGTAGAGTATTTGCAGATGTTAGATTCCCTGCCACGAGTGAGTAGATTCAAAACACCATTTGAAACATTGCACACGGAAGAGAAAGCCACGACAAGAATGAAATCATCATTGGAGGAGCCACCAACTCTTGAGTTAAAACCACTACCTAAACACCTCAGGTATGCGTATTTAGGCAGTTCAAAATCTTTACCTATTATTATCTCTACCACACTTAACCAATTGCAGGAGGAAAAGCTGTTGCGAGTGCTTCGGGAACATAAATCGGTGATAGGATGGACAATTATTGATATCAAAGGAATCAGTCCATCCTTCTGCATGCACAAAATCTTGATGGAAGACGATGCAAAACCAGTCGTGGAACAACAGAGACGGCTCAACCCTATTATGAAAGAGGTAGTAAAGAAGGAAATTCTGAAGTGGTTAGACGCAGGTATCATCTACCCAATTTCAGATAGCAAGTGGGTTAGTCTAGTGCAATGTGTGCCGAAAAAGGGAGGAATGACTGTGGTTCATAACGAAAACAATGAGCTGATTCCAACAAGGACAGTGACTGGTTGGAGGGTTTGCATGGACTACAAAAAATTGAATAAAGCAACTCGCAAAGATCACTTCCCTCTACCTTTTATCGATCAAATGTTGGACAGATTGGCGGGACATGCATACTATTGCTTATTGGATGGATACTTGGGTTATAATCAAATTGTCATCACTCCGGAGGATCAAGAGAAGACTACATTTACATGCCCATGTGGTACGTTCGCATTCAGGAGGATGTCATTCGCATTGTGTAATGCACCTGCTACTTTCTAGCGGTGCACGATGGACATCTTCTCGGATATGGTGGAGAAGAATGTGGAAGTCTTCATAGACAATTTCTTTGTCTATGGGGATAATTTTGATGCGTGTTTGGAAAATTTGGTAATGGTCTTACAAAGATGCACCGACACAAATCTGGTCCTTGATTGGGAAAAATGCCATTTTATGGTGGAAGAAGGTATAATTTTGGGACATAAAGTCTCGGCTCAAGGATTGGAGGTTGATAAAGCGAAGCTGGAAACAATTGAGAAGCTTCATCCACCAAATTCAATCAAAGGTATTAGAAGCTTTCTAGGATGGGTTCTATAGGAGATTCATAAAGGATTTTTCTAAAATGGCAAAACCCTTGTGCAGTCTAGAGAAGGATTCGGTATTCAACTTTGATGAGGAGTGTAAGTTGGCCTTCGAGTTGTTGAAGAAAAAGCTGACTACAGCCCCAGTGATCGTCGCTCCAGATTTGAATGTGTCATTTGAACTAATGTGTGATGCAAGCGATTATGCGGTTGGGGCTGTTTTGGGTCAACGCCGAGACAAGATATTTCATGCTATCTATTATGCAAGTAAAACACTCACAGAGACTCAATTGAACTACACAACTAGAAAAAAAAGAATTACTTGCAGTAGTGTATGCGTTTGATAAATTTCGGGCCTATTTGATCAGGACAAAGGTGATAGTTTACACGGATCATGCGGCTATTCGGTATTTGATCGAGAAAAAAGATGCTAAACCATGTCTTATTTGGATTCTCCTATTAAAAGAGTTTTATTTAGAGATAAAGGATAGAAAGGGGATGGAGAACCAAGTTGCTAATCATTTGTCAAGGCTGGAAAATCATGACAAACAGAAAGAGGATAAGTGTGTAATCAACGAGTCATTCCCGGATGATCAATTGTTCGGGATACAGTCAAAATTTCCATGGTATGCAGACTTCGTTAATTATCTAGTGAGTAATATCCTACCTCCTGATCTTACACGACAACAGAAAAAGAAGTTTCTGCACGACGTCAAATGGTATATGTGGGATGAGCCGTACTTGTTCAAACAGTGCGCCGACAAGATGATCAGAAGATGTGTGCCATACAGCGAAGTGAAAAACATCTTGCACAAATGTCACTCATCGTCTTATGGCGATCATTATGGTAGTGCAAGGACAGTAGCAAAGGTACTTCAATCAGGGTTTTATTGGCCCACGCTATTTAAAGACGCCCACCAGTTTGTTAAAACATGTGATCAATGTCAAAGGGTGAGCAACATATCGAATAGAAATGAGATGCCACTACAAACAATTTTAGAGGTCGAAATCTTTAATGTATGGGGCATTGACTTCATGGGACCATTCCCTTCGTCTCTTAACAATCAATACATTTTACTCGCAGTGGACTACGTATCGAAATGTGTTGAAGCCGCAACACTACCATCAAACGATGCCAAAGTGGTCTTAAGGTTTCTACAGAAAAATATCTTTACAAGGTTTGAGACACCAAGGGCTATAATAAGTGATGAAGGTAGTCACTTCTACAACAAAGCGTTTACAGCACTCCTGGTAAGATATGGGGTCAACCACAAAAGAGCGACGGCTTATCATCCCCAAACCAATGGACAAGCGGAGGTGTCGAACAGGGAAGTCAAGAAAATACTGGAAAAAGTAGTAAACCCAAATCGAAAGGATTGTTCGCTTTGATTGGATGACGCATTATGGGCATACCGAACTGCATATAAGACACCAATCGGCATGTCACCATATTAACTGTTGTATGGAAAAGCTTTTCACCTACCAGTCGAGTTACAGCACAAGGCTTATTGGGCTATCCAAAAACTGAACTTCGATCAAGTAGTAGTGGGGGAAAAGACACTACTTCAGTTAAATGAGCTTGACGAATTCCGACTGCAAGCCTACGAGAATGCGCAATTATACAAGGAAAAGGTTAAAAGATGGCACGACCAGAAAATCATGCACCGAACATTCATGTCAGGTCAATCAGTGCTTTTGTTCAATTCAAGACTGAGATTGTTCCTAGGAAAACTTAAATCATGGTGGTCAGGGCCATTCACCATAAAAACTATTTTCCCGCATGGCGCCGTTGAGTTGTACAGTAGAAATCCATTGGAAACTTTCAAGGTTAATGGTCAAAGATTGAAGCACTACTAGGGTGAGGATTCCAACTAGAACGTCATCAACATTACCCTCACGGACACGCAATGATACAAGAGGCACTGTCGGGCTAGCGACATTAAACCAAGCGCTACTTGGGAGGCAACCCAAGCTCTAAACTCTACCTCTTAATTACGATTCAAATCTTAGTTTTTATTTTAGTCAAATGCATGTTTTAATCATAGAGTAATTACATCTATGGAATAAATGCAGAAAATCCAAGAAAAAGCATTCAAGCACTCTATCGTCAAATGACAGTACGGATCGACGCTTTACCCATTACTGAACTTCAACGCAGAGCGCGCTAGCATTTCAGTATTCATCGCACGTCTAGCGTGAAGTGTGCTACTACATGCCTATTCACAATGGTGGGGCCTTTCTGACTTTCGAGACTTCTACTCAGACAACGTTACCATGCGCAAAGTCAAAGTCGATCCTCTAGCGCGGAACGCGCTGAACCAACCCTGCACCTACTGAATGTCAAGTGCGGACAACGCTATATATCAAGTTTACCTACATCTGCCGCAGGAACGCGCTACTAGATTCAAGCATCTTACGTATACCAAGCGTATAGCGCTTATATGCCTCCTCCATAACAGGCGCGGACCGCGCTACATGGGATTACCAGACACGGAATAAATGAGATGTGCTCTAATCTGACTCAATCCACCTCTCCTCATTACATGCAACCTCTCCATGTCTCCTACAACTATTGCACTTGCTATTCCCCATAACTCCCAATTACACCATCTTTACTCTCCTTCTCCTTTTCAACTTCCAATCCCACTAACCTTTTCAATTCCCAACTCCAACCCATGTTGGTTTCCTACCTTCTATATGAAATCCCACCATCCTAGAAGTTATAGTCCTACAAAGCTCAAACACAACACTCCAATCCTAAATCTAATCCACCCCTTGCACAAATTCATACAAATTGGGACTTCTCTACAAAGAAGAAAACCCAACTTATTAAAGGTAAGCACAATTCTCTTCACCCCTCACAAAATTCTCTGTTTTGACATCAAATTGAGTGGAAAATTCGGGGAATTGAATACCCAAGGAGTGGGTTCTGTGTTTTTAAAAAAAATTGGCTAGCAAAGCAACATCAATCAACAAAGTTTGGGGCAGTCCGCCCACCACCTGTTTGATAAAAGTCCAGAACTAGATTTGTGTGCTCGACAACATCGGAAGCAACATGTCTTCCAACAAAAGACAATGGGCATCAAACTCCACGACTCGGCCTGCATATGACCATACAAAATTTGTTAGCGAGAGGGCCGCAGAAAGATTCAAGTCATCCATTGACAAGAAGAACTTGGTGCTAGAATGAGGATTGAAGCCAAATGCAAATTTGGATGGTGACATGGCTCTGCAAATTGTAGTGCGTAACTAGTTCCAGCTAGTACAGCAACCACTTCCAGCGGCAATCAACATAGTTAAGGAGTTTTATACGAATGTAATAGAACATGTCAATCATGTCGCCATGGTTCGGGGCAAACCGGTGGCGTTTTATGCCGATGCTATCAACGCTTATTTTGGGTTAGAGACACCACTAACTGACCGATATGAAGTTGGATTGCCCGAGTTAGATGAGTTGATTGCCCGATTATGCAAACCAGGGACTCAATGGGTAATTCAAGCCGGAACAAACAAAAAGATAAGTTTTCCCCAAGCATCACTTAGTCATTATGGTAAAGCATGGCATGCGTTTATATGTGCTCGTCTAATGCCCACGCGCCATCAAAACGATGTAACTAAAGCACGGGCTCAGCTGTTGTATGGAATTTTTCACCACCACTACCATGTGAATAACTCAATTGCATTCTACAATGTTGATGTGGGGGAGTGTATACAAGAATCAATTGACCGAGCGTTATGTGGGAGTACCACGGGAGGTTTGCTTCACGGGTTCCTAATTACAGACTTATGCCATAAAGCTGGAGTGCAGTGGCAACCTACTGAGCCAATACAACAACCAACGGCCATAATTGACCATGCCACTGTTGAGAGGTACAAAGCATGGGATGGGGCGCAATCACACTCGCGTGGTGAAGGCTACATCATGATCCGCCAACCATCACCCCCAGTTAGTGTGGAACAAGCGCGGGTTCCAAGGAATTAATTTATGTGGTTGGCCAAACGTCAAGATTTAATGCATCAGTACAATGCAAATGCATTCAACACGCTTGCTGAGGCGTTTTCTTGCTACAATCCTAATGCTCAACCGGTGGTTATGCCTATTCCTCCTATCCTGCCAACATATCCTCCGTCGGACAACGACGAGCAGTAACGTGTTTTCAGGGAAGTCCTCATTTTTGTTATTTATTGAATATATTTGACATAATGAGGGAATTACTTGATTTAAGTTTGGGGGATTTTGTTGTTTTCTGCCTAGTAATTTGCATGTGTAGTTTTTAGTTATTAGTTTTTATATTTTTTGCATATTTAGGGCATATAAAAAAAATTATATATATAAATATATAAAAAAGCATGTAGTTGCATGAATCCAGTGGATAGTTGGTATAAGTTTGTTTTGGACCAATGATGAGATTGGAATTTGGTGAACACGTGCGATATCAATTAAGGGAACTTTGAGGTAATTTCTTATCATAAGTTAAATCTCTTTTCTGTATGAAACTATTATAATAAGGATTGCACAAGAAAACCAACTTGTAGATTGATTGCGTTTAAATTGATTCATAATAAAACTTTAAAAGGCATGACTAGTTTAAATGAAGGAAGGACGCAAACAAGCAGTGATGACTAAGGTTAGGCAAGAACCTAAGATTTGGGGGATTATGAGGGTATATAAGCTATTATCTAAAAAAAAGAATATATATGTATGAATAAACCGTAGCATGCTTGTCTAGTTTTGTGGCCTTTGTTACTTGAGTAAGTAAGCCCGAGGGGATTGTCTTTACACCTAGCGCCCTAAGGTTTTATTGACCTGGGAGTCGTTGGTTGAAAGCTCGTTAAGGTAGCATTGAAAAGCCTAAGGGAATAAGACTTGCATAGTTATGCGTATTTATATATATATAAAAAAAATATGATGAATAAAACGGGAAATAAGTGCAATATGCCCCCGTAAATGATAAGTAAGGCGTAAATATCCCATGTTGAACCTTAATTTTGGTTATTGTCTGGCTTTGGTTGGAATTAGTTTGTTGTGGAATTCTTAAATTTATTCTGTATAATGCTTTAGAAGAGGTTTGTTATGTGTTAAATTTAATGGTATGTCAATTTATATTGTTGGTACACACACACACACACTATAATAGTGATAACAATTTGAGATGCAATGGTTGGCAAGGAATTGTGGATTAGTTTCTTTATGAGGTGTTGTTATGTTTACTGATTTCTCTAAGGCCTTATGAGTGAATTATCATTACTGTCATAATACTGGATTCGTAATTTTAGTATTAGATGCATTGTATTACATTGCATTTTTTTTGCTTGAGGAGAAGCAATGTTTAAGTTTGGGGGAATTTGATAAGTAGGTTTTTAACCTATGAATTATGTTCATTTGGTTTGTTATATTGTTAGTTTTTGGGCACTTTCATGTTACTTTTGATGGGTTTTACGTTGGTTGCAGGTTAATCAAGTTGATCCATCAAGATGAGAGCATTGGAGGATTTGTTTTGAGCAAATGGGCATTTACATTGACACCTGGCCTTGATCGCTATTTGTGGTATAAAGCAATGGGAGCTGGAGAGCGCTAGGCATGGAGCTTGGTTCGATGGAGTAAGAGAGAGCTTTACTAAGCTGACCTAGCTTTGGCTAGTGGGAAGTGTGCTCAGGCGATTTTATTGGAAAGGAGTCTAGTGGTTGGTGTTATTACAAATTGGGATGGTCTAGAGAAGTTATTGGGGTGCAAAATAGAATCGGTTTAGGAGTTTATTATAGGTAGTGGATGGAGGTAATATGAAAAAAAAAGGACTGATGAATTAAAAAAGAGGAGATATACACACTTGGAAGAAAAAAATTGAAGAGCAAGCTTTTGGAGGTTTAGAGAAGAGAAAATCTTCACGAAGATTGCAAAGTTGAATTCAGAGAAGGGTGGTGAATTATTAATCTTCTTTAATTTCAATTTGTGTAATTGGGATGACGTTTTCTTTTATTTATTCAGTAGTTAATTCATTTATTATGAACTAATTTATTTTTTAGGTGAATGATGGATCTTTGAGTGGAACAATGGTTATTTAGCCTTTATTTTCAGTTTAATAAAATATTCTTCAGTTTATCTATATTGATTTAAGCTTGAATTTGCGAATTACCTGATCAACAATTCTTTGTGGATGTGAATGGAATCGAGAGAAGATATTCAAATCTAGACTTAATTGATATAGCATGTGTTCATGAGTTTTATGAATAGCAGAATTATGATGAATGTTAAGGTAGAGATATGCTTGAAATCGCATGTAATTGGATAGAGAACTTAATCTTAAACCTTCTTTGATTTTAATTTGCATAGAGATATTGTGAATTAATTGATTAAGGTGTTTGACTTATTTCTATCTTAATTGTGGATTTAAGTTAATACGGTATTAGTGCACCGAGAGGTGGTTAGTACTAAAATTGTGTTTTTGATTAATAAATTGGAATATTGAGTTGAACTTAGATACAGGTGTATTAATCTGAGTGAAGCTTAGGGTGAAATCAGGATCCTAATTCTCTAATAATTGTTTGAAAATTCAGTTCTATTAGTTGTGGGTATTTTGTGATAACTAGGTTAATAATCATTAAGATTTTGTAATCATTAATTTGGATAGTCTAATAAAATTTGGATTAGTAAAAATTGATAATTGTAAGGTTGAGTTTCTTACTAGTTGTCTCTGAGGGAACGATACTTAACTTATCACTTTATTACTTGTTGACCACGTAAACTTGTGTGTTGTGCGTAATTAGATTTTACCCAACAAATAGCAACTCTCAAAGTATCTAAATACTTACAAAATACGCTCGATAATATAAAGAAAGAAAGAGAGAAAGCTTACGTTTCTGGTGTGATTTTCAATTCTAACCTAAGCACCTATTTATAGAAAAATGCTAGCACGCCGAAGCAGACTTGACCTGCTACCTGATGGCTTTACCTGTTACTATTGCCACCCACCACATTTGAAATAACATTTAGCACATTTCTTCACCAACCATAAGTGGGGCCCACTCAATTCAAGAATTTTCCACCAAAATCTTTTATAAACCTAATTTCTGAATTAGTCACCTCTTAAAATTCATAACAAATCATACGTTCATTTTTAACGGTTTAAAATTTGTGGACATATACTCAACTTATATATGTATAACATATCCAAAAATCACAACGATCCAATGGTCAGATTAAAAATTATAACACACGCAATATATCTCAAGAATAGTGATTTAATTTTTAATTCCTCCATTCCGACAAAAACACCTCAACAATAATTCCTTCAATTATATCCATATAAAATAAATATATCCATCAATTATATCCACATAAAATAAATATTTCCTTATCATATAAATCAATAATTAATTATTCACAAATAATATTACAGAATCACAATTATGACAAACAGGCCATTCCCAAGAAAGAGGGGGCTTTCTGATAAGGATTTCTCCTTACTGGCTCGCAATTAGGTGACCAAACCTCTCCTTAGACAGAACTTTCTAGACATTGCCAATAATGCTATCTAATAATATTATTCAAATAATATGAATTATTAATCTGATAATGGGAAATACTGTGCAGTGACAATTATTGAAACCACAATAATATAAAATATCAACGCAACAATTATTAAATTAATAAAATAAAATATTGAACAATAATTACTGTAACAATTATTGAGTTGTGCCTTCTTACGTAAGAATCCATAATTCAAAAATATGCGTGCAATACTGGTGTCTTCGTCCAACCACGCCAGACATCGTATTTTAACCACTGGGTATTCCAACAGTGTTAACGGTAACAACTACGCCGTTATTTATAAAAACTCAAACTTGTCATTTTCTTCATCCGATAGTTATTCTGTTATGAGGCCCACGAATGGTTGCGCCGTCGTACGAATATTCCACGACAACAAGAATATTCCACGACCAAACGAATATTCCCCGACAAAATGAATATTTTATAACCACTTGCTTATTTTGTAAAATTTGCACATTTCACCTATAACCAAAGTCTTATATCAAATGAACTCCTTATTATTTCAAGATAATAAATAGAGAAAATTTAATTTTATTCATAATAAGTTGGGGTCTTACATCAAGGATTCAGGACTTTGGTGATAACCCCAACGTGAACATCCTGAAAGACTTGGATCGCATGTCCAAGACATCACTGATTGTCATTTCCGACAGGATTAATAGGGATCCGACAATCATCCCATCATGATGGAAAATAATCCAACAAAACACATGCATCATGTTGTTGCACATGGCATCATGTTTTTCTTGTTGCATTTCAAGTGCCTAGGATTCTTTATCCTATACATGCCTTGCATTGCATGAATATGATAAAGAGGGGCATCTGTAGACACTCGAAATTTTGGCTTTTTATTACTAACATTGCAGAGGGGCGATTCGTCTTTCGAGATAACCACGGAAGACAAACTCACATCCATTCTCGGATACCACGGAAGTTCGGGTCTCAACCGGAACACACCTTTGGGATTATCGGTTCCAAACTCGGAGAAACCCCCGAGTTTCATCCTTGGAGATAACCCCAAGGAATGTCATTGTGGTTCCGGCGATAACCCCGGAAATACTTATTTCAAATGCATGCAATCAGCTTTAACCTCGGAACTCCTGTCGAGGCACTCATTCCAAAGACCCGGAGATAACACTGGGAAGACAGGCAAACTTAAAGATGACCCTGCGGAATTAAAACACTTGCAACAGTCTAATCTCAGATATAACCCTGAGCACTGTCTGCTTTATCAGTCCAAACTGGAGATAACCCCGGTGAGGGAAAAAATCGTCATCTTGCCACCTCAAACCCACATTGCGCCGTCTCAACATCTCATACATACATTTCTACACAATAATGTCCCACAAGAGCCAAGGAGTTCCAATCTCGAGTGACTATTATGGAGGGCAGCACACCGAATAGAATTTGAAGCTTGAAGACCATGGGCATGGTCCCCTCTTCCTGACTTCGTACAACCTCTAATCCCATGTCATTGCATAACTCTTGACAACGGCGATCCAAAAAAGTTCTTGTACACCTCAATCAGAAGCTCAAATTGAAGTTCGGCAAGTTCAAGTAGACATCACAGTGCATGAGTGCATGTAATTCGTGATGGCGGGACCATGAGCCAGGGCAACCCAGGCGTGCAATTGCAGTGCATCTGTGGTCAGGCAGCTGCAGAAGTACTACTACCACCTGACTCTATAAATATAGAGCTTGGGGTGGCCATTTTAAGAAAGGAAAAGGCGAGGAAGCCCTGTCAAATTTGCTCCGTACACACCCCATATTTAGTGCTTTCTCATTTTAAACACTTGTTAGCTCACATATAGCTATATTTTTATCTGCGGGAGCTGAGTGTTCATCCATTTATAGTCATAGAAGTCTTCTTTGGCTGCCCACTATAAGCCTTCTTACACATTATAAAGCCTTTATCTTTATTTACACACACTATTCTTCACATTGAGAGTCGTGTTGTGTGTGTATGCCCGGACTTTGGTCCATTGTTTTTATTTCTGGAACGTTTACTTGCTTTTATATATGTATATAATTATATATATGAACTGTTGTCAGATTATTTTTGATGAGCCTGGATTTTATATCCGGGGCGTTTACTACTTTTATATATATATATACTTATATATATGAACTGTTGTCGGATTATGTCCGATGGGCAAAATCATCTTGCCACCTCAACCCCACATTGCGTCATCTCAACATATCATACATAAATTTCTACACAATAATGTCCCATAAGAGCCAAGTAGTTCCAATCCCGAGTGACTATTGTGGAGGGCAGCACACCAGATAGAATTTGAAGCTTGAAGACCATGGGCATGGTCCCCTCTTCCTAACTTCGTATAACCTTTAATCCCATGTCATTGCTTAACTCTTGACAATGGCGATCCGAAAAAGTGTCTTACACCTCAATCGGATGCTCAAATTGAAGTTATGCAAGTTCGAGCGGACATCACAGTGCACGAGTGCATGTAATTCATGACAGCGAGAGACCATGGCCCCGGAGCACCCTGTGCAACAAAGAGTGCATCTGCAATACTGTCAGTAAGTACACCTACCACCAAACTCTATAAATATAGAGCTTGGGGTGGCCATTTTAAGAAAGGAAAAGGCGAGGAAGCCTTGTTAAATTTGCTCTGTACACACCCCATATTGAGTGCTTTCTCATTTTAAACACGTGTTAGCTCACATATAGCTATATTTTTACCGATGGGAGCTGAGTGTTCATCCATTTATAGTCATAGAAGTCTTCTTTGGCAGCCCACTAAGCCTTCTTACACATTATAAAGCCTTTCTCTTCATCTTTACACACACTATTCTTCATATTGAGAGTCGTGTTGTGTGTGTATGCCCAGACTTTGGTCCATTGTTTTCATTTTTGTCTGTATATATATACTTACATATGTATATATTTATATATATGGACTAACATTATCGAGATATGCCTCGATTGAGCCTACACTTATGTCTAGAGCGTTTACTTGCTTTTATATATGTATATAATTATATATATGAACTGTTGTCGGATTATGTCCGATGAGCCTAGATTTTATATCCGGGGCGTTTACTGCTTTTATATATATATACTTCTATATATGAACTGTTGTCGGATTATGTCCGATGAGCATGGATTTTATATATATATATATATATTTATATATATATATATATATATATATATATATATATATATATTTCGGTCAGAGCCTAGAGTTTACTTCGTGGCCTTTTCTTCGCTTTATTTACATTAAAATCCCACTTTGGAGTTTACTTCATGGTGGTTGATCGTTTTTACTACTTTCTTTACATTTAGTCCAGCGTGGAGTTTACTTTGTGGCGGTTGATCGCATTTATTGCTTTATTTATATTTTTGATCCCCCATGGAGGTGCTTCGTGGTGGTTGATCATGTCTCTATATATATATTTACCACTTTTATATATTTACATTTCTGATCCCCCATGGAGGTGCTTCGTGGTGGTTGATCATGTCTGTATATATATTTACTGCTTTTGTATATATAACTGCTTACTACTTTTCATATAAACTGTGGCATCATGTGAGCCTAGGAATCATGTGATCATAGATTCAATCCACTGAATCTAGATTCGGTTCCCGTGATGGACATTTTCAGCTGTAAGCAGCTTGTAAATTATTCACGGTGTTTGAATTTCCTTAGATGGCTTTAATGCCCATGAGGAGTTCGGCACTGCTATATATTATTTTCTCGAAGATGTTTCGCATCTCAAAAATAAAAGCAAACAAGCTGAATATTTAATAATAAAATGGAAGTATGAAAAGGTCTCAATTACTATTGAGCACAGGGTTTGAAAAATCTCTTTTACAAAACATCACTGCTATATCATGTTTAAAACTTAATTTTTATATAAATTCAAACTCTTTGTATATAGGTGTGAGTGAGGCCTCGCACTACTTCCAAATAAATTGCACATTGATCCACACACACACACACACACACATTCATATAATAGTTTCTTCAAAAGTGGTGGTCACCGTGGTAACATGGATGTTGGGGGGAGCCTAACACCTTCCCTCCGCATAATCAAGCCCCCGAACCCAAATGAATCTCAGTTTCACAGACACGTTTAGCAGTGTCAAGGTTAATGTGCAAACCTTTTCTCGGTTGCGTTGGTGTAACCAGGTAAAAATACCAACTAGCGACTCTTACAGTCAAATCGTCGACATATACATGTCGGACCTTTTTCACTTGTTTTTTCAAACAAATCTCACATAACATGAGAACACCAAAGAACAAGAAAAGAAAAGGGACAAATAAAAATCTTGACGTCGACATATTATATTTTATAATAATTTTTCAAACACCGGAATCATTTTTAAATGATTTAAATATCAAATAATTTTATCATCATTAATATTTAATAATATTATTATTAAATATTAATGACAAACTTATCAAAATATTAAAGTTATTTATAATAACTTGAAATATTTTTAAATTACCAATATTCTCCTTAAATGAATTTTAAAATAGATAAACTCATTTTAAATAATTATCATTAATATTTAAATAGTAATAAATTTCTCATCAAAATATTAAAAGTCATTAATTATAACTTAAAATATTTTTAAATCATTTTTCTTATTTTTAAATAATTTTAAAATAATAAAACTATTTTTAACTCATTTATTTAATATAATAATTAAATAAATCTATTATCATTAATATTAAATTATTAATAAAATTCTCCAAAAATATTAAAAGTTACATTTTATAATCCAAAATATGTAAATTATTAATTATTTAAAATCTTTATACTCATTTAGATGATTTTATAATAATAAAATTATTTTTCTCAAATTTATTTAACTTACTAATTAAATAAATTAAATATCATTAATATTCAAATAAATATAAATATTAATAAAAAATATCCCAAATTATCAAAAGTTATTTTTCATAACTTAAAATAATTTTGAAAACAATTTTGTAATTTCAGAAAAATAAATTAATAACATCAGTTGCGATAGACTATAGCGACGCTTTATGTCGCTGTAACGCTCTCAAATTCAGATACTTGAAACCCGAACTCAGTGCATTACGATACCATTTCTATAAGCAGAAATAATATTATTATCATAAATATCTAACTTAATTTACATATCAGAGTTTTCTAAATCCTGTGCGGTACCTAATAGTAAAACATTTCATTACATGATAGATAATAAATATAATCATCTTATTTAAGTCTAGCTGTTACATAAGATAACACAAACTTATTCGGATAGCTTTCCTTTCCTTTTGTTCTTGGCAGAGCCCTCTGGCCTATTATACTTAACTGAAAACATTTAAATTAAGCAAGGATGAGCATTTGAGTACCCAACAAGTAATAACAATTATAAATATTAGCTGAAAGGATTAAATGTTTTCTTTGTACTACCCTTCTACAACAAATCAAAAGTTGTGAAGTAATCTGAACCGATAATAATAACATAACAACTCTCTATCAAAATTTTGAAACTACGTACTGACTATGAATAAGGTTAAGGTGACATACTATGAATATTGTTTTTCATTTTCGCTGAGGTTTAGCAGAACTTCATTCGCAAACTGGCATAACTTATGGACACGAGGGTGATCTGCCCAATGTGCGCTATATTGATCAATACTACATGCAAGAACGATATTATAGTTCACTCTGTCCGCCTTGGGCGCATAAAAGTTTTTCCATGTTCGGAATGTTCATACATAGTCGGGAATCCAAATTAAAACAATTTGATTGGATACAAAAAGGTTTTATCATATTCAACGATATTTCTAAATCTGTGTCTAGCTGGTCAAATAGCTTAGACGACTCTTTGTTATCGTATACACATCTTTGGGATCAATAGGTATATATATATATATATATATATATATATATATATATATATATATATATATATATATATATATATATATCGACGTGAATAAATATAATGATTATCCAAGTGGGGACACTTGAATAATCATATTTAGAAATTAACGAATAGAATATAAATATCTGAATTACCATATAGTACCATGTTGATAATCAATGATCGCATATAACATATATAACAACAGGGTTAATAATCTGGTACAATAATAATATAATTCTAAAACTTCTTACTCATGTTCATTGCATAAAGAAAATGCAAAGGTAGGATACTTGTCTAGTCTGCTGCTTATAATACGCAACTTAGTTATATCTTTTATATCATGACCTATCATTAATAAGATCATTCTATCGATTAGAATCACATATCATAACACATAGTACTACTTATTGCAGTCAGCATGTGACGCCCCCAAAATTAGGTATACATCACCCATCTTGGGCCGACACTTACATGGTGCGTAATTTAAAAACAACTTATTAACATAAGCTGGTAGTACAATACGACATAAAGCGTGAGTTTAAATACAAATATCGTCTACTAGATATTATACAAACTCAAATAAAAAGTCCTCATTATGAGATATCACACTATTTTACAGAATAGTGAGGACTACTAATGCTATCTTCGGGACCATCACTCGTTTCCCAGAGCTCGGTCGGCTATATTATCATTTCACGAAGAAACGGTGAAAGAAAGGGTGAGCTCAACTAGCCCAAGAAGAAATATTATGACTAAGATAATGCGAATAAATTATCAATAGTCTTGATAATGTTAAACCGATAAAATACAATAAACAACCGGTTTAAGCTGCGGTGAATATGCAATCCATTAAAAGAGTCAAGTAGAAAATAAAGTCTACTATCTTTTAGGTTTTAAAAGTTTTTCATCTTCATTTATAAATGAGACTCACTTTAATAAATATTTCACATCATCGAATCACCCCCGCACTACTGACGAGGATATTCTTTAGTATCAACGACCACAATTATTCATGTACTCACGGCCAAGAATATTTGTGTATTCATTAATGGTCATGATCATGCCAACAAGCGTCCATCAATGCACTACGGCCATCGAGGATTTTTATCACATCATTTGTAACATTACGGTCATGATTACACCGAATAGTCTCTCGGTCATAATCATACCAAGTCCATCTATGCACTACAGAGCCACTGAGATGACTTTCAAAAAATATAAACATGAGGATGATGACAATGATATAAGAATTCAATAAAACAAGTTCAAGAATTATTTTATCCAGGAATTATTAACGTCAAATTGTCAACATGATCTTTGTTTTGTAGAGTAAAATTCAAGAATGATCGGAAGAATATTTCCATGAAAAAGATTTGGATGAAACGCAAATATCAAGGATATTCTACTAATTTCATGGAGTATAAGTCAAAGTTTTAACCAGTTGGGTATAATAAAGAATGGAATAACAAAAGAAATCACCATGCATGCGATAGGACCGCATGCATGGAGTTATTCCAATGAATAATAAATAACGGAACCGGTCGGTGAAATTCACACCAGCAGGATGTTCCAATGAGAATAA
Source organism: Panax quinquefolius (assembly GCA_020205615.1). Classification (NCBI taxonomy): domain Eukaryota; kingdom Viridiplantae; phylum Streptophyta; class Magnoliopsida; order Apiales; family Araliaceae; genus Panax; species Panax quinquefolius. The sequence goes on from JAINUW010000330.1 coordinate 177,806, forward strand.
TAAAGATGGAACGGATCAGGTGTAAAACACACGATAGGATATTCAATGAGAATAATAAAGAGCGGAACCAGTCAGGTGTAAAACACACGAACGAGGATGTTCCAACGAGAATAATAAAGATGGAACGAAGTGGGTGTAAAACACACATGACGGGATGTTCCAACGAGAATAATAATAAAGACGGAAACCAGTGGTGTAAAAACACTGAGACAGGATGTTCCAGCAGAATAATAGAAGAATGTCACCAAGTATAGGGTAAACCACTTATACAAAAGTTATTCCAATGAATAATAAGCAATGGAATAACAACAGAGTTCTCTTTCATGAATAAGAAAGAATAACACCCCTTACATTTGGTAGGAGATTGAATCTTCGCAGCGGTGTAGTAACAAAATACTCTTCTTCTTCTCTCTTATTCTCTCTATACTTTTCTCTCTATAGCTTGAATGAATAAGTGAAAAATAATGAAGCCCTAGGCCTCTATTTATAGAAGATTTCTAGCTTAGCACTTTCGCCGTGTGAAAAGGCAAGTGGCTTGACGATCGGGTTTGGCCTTTGTAATGTGAAACGACAAGTGGTTCGGCGCTTTGTAATGTGAAACGACAAGTGGTTGACGTCTGGTAAAGGTAATTACTATTAACGAAGGTAAATACTATTAGCGAAGGTAAATACTATTCACAAGGGTAATTACTATTGGCGAAGGTAAATACTATTGATGAAGAGACTCTTAGATGATGACATATGAGGCCCCCCATAAAAATAATCAAACTTACCACAAATCATAACACATATTTAATCTTTCAATAATTATTAATCATTTATAACTATGTCGTCTCAATTATTGATTTAATACTATAACATATTATATGAGATGATCTTTGTGACAATAATTGAATCAATAATATAAGAGATATGATGCGGCAATCATCGTAGTAATAATTGAGCATAATTGAGTGACTTCTCACGTAAGCATCAATAATCAATACTGTGGTGCTACTATGCAACCACGCGTAGACATCGTACTTTTACCTTAGGGTAGTTCAACAGCTTTTAACGGTAACACCTCCGTAGTTATTTTTATAAAATATTTTTGTCGTTTTCTCAATCCAAACAATAATGTTGTGGGGGTCCACCAATGATTGAGCCATTAGACTAATATTCCCTAACAAAAAAGAATATTCCCAGACCAAACGAATATTTTATAACAACTTGCATACTTTGCAAAATTTATAAATATTACCCACAACTATAACATTATATCAAATTTATTCCATAATATTTAAAAATAATAATTATAGAAAATTCATCTTTATTTATAAAATTTGGGGTCTTACAACCTCCCCTTCTTATGAAATTTCGCCCTCGAAATTAGGGTACGTACCTGGTATGTCGAAGAGGTAAGGATACCTTGATTTCATTTCAAATTCTAACTCCCAAGTCATTTCCTCAACATCGTGGTTCCTCCATAAAACTTTGACTTGAGGTATAACCTTGAGCGTAGAATATGTTCTTTCTTATCCAAAATTTGAACAGAACCTCTTCATACGTCAAATCTTCCGCTATTTAAATGGGTTTCTAACTTCAATAATATGGTTGGTCTTTCACATATTTACGTAACATAGATATGTGAAAAACGTTATGAACACGAGACATATTTGGCGGCAGAAAGCGAGTCTATAGGCCATGACGCCTACTCGATCGAGGATTAAAATGGACCGATGAATCGAGGATTAAGTTTTCCTCTCCTTCCAAATCTTGTAACTCCTTTCCATGGAGCAACTCTTAACAACACATGATCATCTCCTATATCGAATTCCACGTTCTTTCGATGAAGATCAAGATAACTCTTTTGTCGATTTTGTGAGGTTTTTATCGTTGTTCGGATCATTTGAATCTTTTCCGTAGTCATCGCGTTACCAACCCGGTCCCAACAACGTTGCTTCACCCACCTCATCCCAAAGATATTGAGAGAGCGACACTTTCTTCCATCTGATGCTTGAATGGAGCCATGCCAATACTTGCTTGATAAGCGTTGTTGTAGGAAAACTCCACCAATGGTAAGAACTTGTCCCAACTCCCCTTGAAATCAAGGACATGAGTCTTAATAGATCTTCAAGAGTTTGAATAGTCCTCTCCGATTGTCTGGTCTGGTCGAGGATGATATCTTAGAGCTAAATCGTGAAGTCTGTGCCCATAGCTTTTTGCAAACTAACCCAAAATCGTGAAGTGAATCTTGGGTCTCGATCGAGAAACTATGGATACCTAAGATACCATGCGATCTTACAATCTCGTTTATGTACATACTGAGCAAGACGTTCAAGTGTATAAGTTTCTCAGATCGGAAGAAATGAGCGGACTTGGTCAATCTATCAACAATGACCCAAATCGCATCAATGCCTTGAGAAACCTTAGGAAGACCTAGAACGAAATCCATGGTAATGTGCTCCCACTTCCATTACGGAATTTCAAGTGGTTGCAATGGACCTTTTGGTACTTGATGCTCCGCTTTAACTCGTTGACAAGTTAGACACCTTGAGATAAGCAATACTATCTCTCTCTCTTCATATTGCTCCACCAAAATGTATGGACGAATATCATGATACATTTTGGTACTCCTGAGATGGATTGCAAATGGTGTGTTGTGCGCCTCCATCATGATATTATACTTTAAATCGTGGTCGTTAGGAACACAAAGTGCGGAGTTGACTCAAGTATTCCTTCTTCATCGATTCTTGCTTCCTAAGATAGCACCTTCTTGCACTTTCTTCCTCATACGCATCGGCTCCGTGTCCAGTAGCTTGAGCAGGCTTTAACTTTATCAATTAAAGTCGGTTCTACTCAGATACTCACTGTCATCACATGCATCCTGGAGTCTTTAATTCTATCTCCATCCTTTGCAAGTCACACAAAATGGGCTGCGTTGACAATATCGCACTTGTACTTGCATATGATTTCCTACTCAATCGCGTCCTACCACGTTTGCTTTTTTCGGGATGGTATTGGATGGTATGATCATAATCTTTCAACGATTCAAGCCAACGTCGTTGTCGCATGTTGAGTTCCTTTTGAGTGAAGAAATATTTGAGGCTTTTATGATCCGTAAAGATCTCCACTTTCTCCCCATACAAGTAATGCCTCCACATTTTAAGTCACAAAAGATAATGTTTGCTAACTCTAGATCATGAGTAGGATAATTCCTCTCATATTCTTTGAGTTGTCGCGAGGCATCAGGCTATAACTTTTCCATGTTGCATAAGAACACATCCCAACCCTTTGCAGAAGCATCATCATGAGATGACAAATCCTCCGAGCAGGATGGTATTGTCGAATAAGCAGTCTTTGAAATAAGTCTCCTCTTGAGTTCTTGAAAACTCTTCTCACATTCTTCGCTCCAACCGAACTTTGTATCTTTCCGAGTCATTTGAGTCGATGGAATAGCGATTCGAGAAAATCCTTCCACGAATCTCCGATAATAACCACTTAAAGAAAGAAAGCTACGTCTTGGTCATCGATTTAGGTTGTTCCCGACTTTGAATAGCTTCAATCTTTCTTTGGGTCGCAGATATTCCATGACTTGATACCACGTGCCCAAGGAATGCTACTTCTTCAAGCCGAACTTCGCATTTCTTCAACTTGGCATAAAGCTTATATTCACGAAGCTTTTGGAGTGTCGACCTCAAGTGTTGCTTTCATGATCTTCACGGCTTTTGGAATAAATAAGGATGTCATCAATAAAGGCGACCACAAAGTGATCTAAATATTCCTTGAATACTCGGTTCATCATATCCATGAAGGCGGCGGAGCATTAGTCAATCAAAGGACATGACTAGGAATTCATAATGCCCGTCTGAAGTTACGAAAGCCGTCTTTGGAATGTCGGTGGTTTCTAATCTTCAATTGGTGATATCGGGAACGAAGATCAATCTTTGAAAAGAATTTGGCTCTTGCAATTGGTCAAACGGTCATCAATACGTGGCAATGGATACCTATTTTTGATGGTGACGTGATTCAACTCCCGATAATCAATACAAAGTCGCATACTCCCATCTTTCTTCTTCACGAATAGAGCAGGAGCACCCCAAGGAGAAGTACTAGGGCCGAATAAAGCCGATGTCCAACAATTCCTGCGGTTGGGTCTTTAACTCACGAAGTTTGATAGAAGCCATTCGATATGGGGCTTTGGAAATAGGTTTTTATCTAGGGTTCAAGGTCGATACAAAATTCAATTTCACGCTCGGGGTAGGCCGGGAAGTTCTTCTGAGAATACGTCGGAAATTTATTAACAATAGGAATATCGTTTAAAAAGCGACGTATTTTTATTTAAATCGTGACATGAGCTAAGAAAGCGACATCCGCTTTTCAATAAGCGAATAGCTTTATGGCTTGAGATGACCGTGATTGATTTTAATGGTTTGGTCGTTTGAATTCGCATAATAGGTTGATTAGGAATATGAAAGCTAACAACCTTACGAAAACAATCAATTTTGCATGATAAGTAGTTAACCAATCAATCCACAGAATCACGTCAAATGCAAGTATTTTTAATGAAATAAGATCGACAGTAATGTGAGGGTACCGATTTGAACCAAACAAGACTTATAAGCGGTGGATGTAATGAAGGTTTCTCCCAACGGAGTTTCCACAGATAAGTCAAAGTCTAATTTCTCCCGAGTCAAATTTAATCGATGGCGCAAGTAGGAGAAATAAAAGAATGGGTAGAACCGGTATCAAATAAAGTATAGACTTCATTAGAGTTTATGATAAGCTTACCCGTGATGACCTCATTCGGATTCCTTGCTCTTTGGGAGGTCACAACAAATGCTCTCCTCAGACTACCTGGTTTTGAATTTTCCGGGATGGCCTTTGGTGCCTCCATCCTGGTGAATTTGTCTTCTTGAACGACAAAAATCGAGCTAAGTGACCTTCTCTTCCACAATTATAACATGCTTTGGGCGGCATGGCCGCAGTTTTGATCGATGTGTCCCTCTCCTCCGCATTTGAAGCATATGATAGGTGGTCTTTCTCCTTCCTTAACAATGGGTCTTTGGTCTTTGACGCGTCTTTCCATCATTGTTGAATCTCCTTTTCTTGAAATGTCCATTCTTATTGTTTTGTACGATTACCACCGAAGTGGTTACCATATCCGCCTGTTGATTCCCTCCACGCTTGTTGTCACCGCCTCGATGACTATTCTCATTTGGTATTATAATTTTCTTGAATTTGCTCTCTTTTAGTTGCGTTGACTCATTATCGCGCTCCACTAATCCGAGCCCTATTTACAACATCTCGAATACAAACCTTTGTTTATGAGAAATAAGATGTTGACGTATCTCGGCTTCAAACCTCTTAAAAACATTCGCGCCATTTCTCTTCATTATCCACCAAGTGGGACCTTGAATAGTGATAACTCCGCAAATTTTGCCTCGTCAGACATGACACGGCCATATTGTTTTGTTCCAACTTGATAAACTCCACCTCCTTCATGTGGCGAATACTTTCGGAAAGTATTTGTCGTTGAACGACTCTGGAACTTCTCCCGAGGTATCTTGATGCAATTTGGTTGAGTACGTTTCTGGAGATTCCCACCAAGATGTCCGCTCTCTCCGCGCAACATAAAAGCGGCGAGAAAGGAACCTTTGCTCTCGAGCATCCAAGACATCAAATATCTTGTGTCTGCTTTATCCATGCTTCCGCTGAAGTGGTTTTGGCTCTCCCTTAAACTCCGGTGGTCCCGGCTCCTTAAATTGTTTAGCGGTGACCGGCCGAGAGTTTTCCGTGTTTCCCACCTACGTTTTGGGCGGAGTCGCTCTCGCTTCTTGTTGCATAAATTGCATAAAACCTCACGAACATTTGATCATTTGTCATTTGGTCGGTGTTGTTGTTTTGCATGAGGATTGTCGCCTTCCTGATGCACATTATCTTGATTATTGATATGTGGTGAATCAACGATCGCCTGCGCTCCATTGCTATTCTCAACATTCTCAGATGTCATTTTTAGATACTGCCACAAAACAAAAGGTTAATTGACATGTAACAAATTATCCTTATCTTTGACCAACCAATAAAATATACATAAACTTAGGTAGGTCATACTAGCGAAGGTATTCCCCGATCCTCCCCTCCTAGTACTATTCTCACATCTTAGCCAGGATCACATCCTAGCTACGATACTAATTGTGGCGCCCCAAAATTAGGTATACATCACCCATCTTGGGTCGACACTTACATGGTACGTAATTTAAAACAACTTATTAACATAAGCGTAGGTATATAATACGACATAAAGCGTGAGTTTAAATACAAATATCGTCTACTAGATATTATACAAACTCAAATAAAAAGTCCTCATTATGAGATATCACACTATTTTACGTAATAGTGAGGACTACTAATGCTATCTTTCGACCATCTTTCGTTCCTCAGACTCGTCCCGGCTATATTATCATTTCTGAAGAGAAACGGTGAAAGAAAGGGTGAGCTCAACTAGCCCAAAGAAGAAATATTATGACTAAGATAATGCGAGAATAAATTATCAATAGTCTTGATAATGTTAAACCGATAAAATACAATAGACAACCGGTTTAAGCTGCAGTTGAATATGCAATCCATTAAAAGAGTCAAGTAGAAAATAAAGTCTACTATCTTTTAGGTTTTAAAAGGTTTTTCATCATCATTTATAAATTTGAGACTTCGGCTTTAATAAATATTTCACATCATCGAATCACCCCCGCACTACTACCGAGGATATTCTTTAGTATCGCGACGACCACAATTATTCACGCACTACGGGCCAAGAATATTTGTGTATTCATTAATGGTCATGATCATGCCAACAATGTCCCATCAATGCACTACTACCAATCGAGGATTTTATCACATCATTTGTAACATTACGATTCATGATTACAACCGAATAGTCTTAAGTCATAATCATACTCAAGTCCATCTATGCACTCTGAGGCCACAGATGACTTTCAAAAAATATAAACATGAGGATGATGACAATGATATAAGAATTCAATAAAACAAGTTCAAGAATTATTTTATCCGGGAATTATTAACGTCCAAATTGTCAACATGATAACTGCTTTTGTAGAGTAAAATTCAAGAATGATCGGAAGAATATTTCCATGAAAAGATCTTTGGATGAAACGCAAATATCAAGGATATTCTACTAATTTCATGGAGTATAGAAGTCAAAGTTTTAACCAATTGGGTATAATAAAGAATGGAATAACAAAAGAAATCACCATGCATGCGATAGATCGCATGCAGATGAGGTTATTCCAACAGAATAATAAATAACGGAACGAAGTCGGTGAAATTCACACCGGCGGGATGTTCCAACGAATAATAAAGATGGAACCCGGATCCGGTGTAAAAACACAGATAGGATATTCCAATGAATAATAATAAAAGCGGAACCAGTAGGTGTAAAACACATGCACGAGGATGTTCCAACAGAATAATAAAGATGGAACCGTGTCCAGGTGTAAAACACACGCAGACGGATGTTCCAACAGAATAATAATAAAGATTTTAACCGGTAAAATTGTAAAACACACGCAGGATGTTCCAAATGAGAATAATAGAAGAATGTCACCAAGTATAGGGTAAACCACTTATACGAGTTATTCCAATGAGAATAATAAGCAATGGAATAACAACAGTTCTCTTTATGAATAAGAAAGAATAACACCCCCTTACATTTGGTAGGAGATTGAATCTGCTTAGTGTAGTAACAAAATACTCTTCTTCTTTCTCTTATTCTCTCTATACTTTCTCTCTATAGCTTGAATGAATTAAGTGAAAAATAATGAAGCCCTAGGCCTCTATTTATAGAAGATTTCTAGCTTAGCACTGTGAAAAGGCAAGTGGCTCGACGATTTGGTTTGGCCTTTTGTAATGTGAAACGACAAGTGGTTCGGAATACTGTAATGTGAAACGACAAGTGGTTCGACGTACGGTAAAGGTAATTACTATTAACGAAGGTAAATACTATTGGCGAAGGTAAATACTATTCACAAGGGTAATTACTATTGACGAAGGTAAATACTATTGATGAAGAGACTCTTAGATGATGACATATGAGCCCCCATAAAATAATCAAACTTACCACAAATCATAACACATATTTAATCTTTCAATAATTATTAATCATTTATAACTTGTCGTCTCAATTATTGATTTAATACTATAACATATTATCTGAGATGATCTTGTGACAATAATTGAATCAATAATATAAGAGATATGATCACAAAGAATTATCAGAAAGCAATAATTGAGCATAGTGAGTGACTTCTCACGTAAGCATCAATAATCAATCCGGTGCTACTTATGCAACCACAGACATATTCATTACTTTACCACCGGTAGTTCAACGGTTTTAACGGTAACACCTCGTAGTTTATTTTTATAAAATATTTTTTCGTTTTCTCAATCAAATAATAATGTTGTCAAGGTCCACCAATGATTGAGCCATTTATGCGAATATTCCCTAACAAAAGAATATTCCCCACCAAACGAATATTTTATAACAACTTGCATACTTTGCAAAATTTATAAATATTACCCACAACTATAACATTATATCAAATTTATTCCATAATATTTAAAAATAATAATTATAGAAAAATTCATCTTTATTTATAAAAGCTGGGGTCTTACAACAGCACATAACCTAATCACATTGGCACACATATTTCGCAATCATTAAACCACAAATATACACACATACAGTCGAATTATCTGAGTCCGTATCAATTTCAAAGACATTATCAGTATGACAAAATGATTCGGTACTACCGAGTTTAAAACTCTATTCAATACCCTTAATATTATTCTGGACAACCTAAGTATAAGTCATATTATTTTTCATAGCCTTATAATAATTTTCAAATAATTATTATAATTTATCATGAATTTTCAAATACCGGAATCATTATAAAATGATTTAAATATTAAATAATTATATTATCATTAATATTTAATTGATATTAAACTATTAATGAAACCTTGGCAAAATATTAAAGTTATTTATAATAACTTAGGATATTTTAAAGTATTAATATTACTCTTAAATAATTTTAAAATATTAAAATCATTTTAAACAATTACCATTAATATTTAAATATTAAGGTATTATTTATCAAAATATTAAAAATCATTAATTATAACTTAAAAATATTTCAAATTCATTTATATCCTCTTTAAATGATTTTTAAATAAATAAAATCATTTTTAAATTATTTATTTAATATAATTATTAAATAAATCCAATATCATTTAATATTAAATTATTAATAAAATTATCCTTTAAATATTAAAAGTTATATTTTATAATTTAAATATCTTTAAACACTTTATTTTCATTTAAAATGATTTTTATAAAATTAAAATCATTTTAAACTAATTTATTTAATATAATTATTAAATAAATCTAATATCATTAATATTAAATAATTAATGAAATTTACATTAAAATATTGAAATTTATATTTTATAACTTAAAATATTATTAAATACCATATTATCAATTAAAATGATTTTTAATATAATAAAATCATTTTAGTTAATTTATTTAATGCATTCATTAAATAAATAATATTCAAATAATTAATAATATTTATGGAAAATATGCCAAATTATTAAAAATTAATTTTTATAACTTAAAATAATTTTTAAAACTAATTTTGTAATTTTCAAAAATCATTATCTATTTGTAAATGATTTTTAGAAATTAATTAATTAGAATTAACTAAGTCTGTCGCTAAAGCCTTTAGCGACAGAAAGCGTCGCCTTAGGTGTTCTTGAGGCTCAATAACATTCATAGGCAGTGATAAAGGTACCTACTTTGACTCATAATAATTCCTTGTCTAAGTTGTTTATGGGCATGGTAAGACATTGATCATGTAGTATTGTTGTAATACTACATGCATCAATCATCAACAGGATCAAAACATAACATAGTTGTAAGATCTAGCGGCTTAAACTTTCTGTCAGACGTGTTCATCATGATTATGGGCTGCCCAGAATCATAAGTCATGGCCGGTCAACGCTTTTGTTGACCTTATATCGTGAAATCTGTTCATGGTAGTTGTGTTTTAGACGTCGGGATATGAAGAGAAACTAACATAGAACATGTGTTGAACAATAGTCATGTCTAAACATCCTTAATCAGAAATATCTAAGCCTCAGAAAGTCATGTCAGAGGCTGCTCTGGGTTTTCTGGGTAGCCCAGAAACCCAGGCAGTTCGAGTGCCTACTTTCTAGCTCATTTTAATCTATGATCTGGTAATTATCTGGTTGATCTCATGATTCTAACATATAGTACACATGTAAAATAACACATACACATCAATATATCAGTCCAAACACATCTTATCCTCCAGATCTAGCTTGGTCAAACGCTATCAGAAGGCGTGTTCTTCCCGTTTCTGGAATTCCCAGAAACTGTACTTCGTGATCGTATGGTCTAGTTTGACTATCTACTATACTCAATCTATTGACTGTTTATGGGATCTAAAACCATGGATATAAAGACCATATAACAGAATATAATCTAGATATAACAAAATCATCAAACAACACAACACCTGACAGATCTCAGGCTAACAAAATCCTGTCAGATACTGAAAACGAGTTTATGGGTTGCTCAAAAACTCTTGATCATGCTTGGTCAATGGGTTTTGACCAAGAATAACATGAAACCTAGGCATGTAATGGCTGTTATTACACTTCCAGATCACATACCACATATCAAACTACATATCTAACACATAAAACAACAAAAATCATGATCAAGAAAGAATCTAGAGCCACTGACATTCGTTGTCAGACCTCAGTTTTAAACTTTTTCCAGATTTCTAAAATCATCAATTTCGAGCATTTAAGTGTTATGAATCTAAGTTATAACAACCCAGATCACTAAATGACACCTCCTAACATAACTCTAAACAATAAACAATAACAAATAACATGAATCACATACATTTCTAAGTTTAGGGTTTTTATACTTTTTTAGCTTTGATCCTTGAATCTGACTTTTGATTCTGATCCTTAGCAAGCTATGAAGTGTTCTGAACTTTGTTTCTAACTCACTACCAGTCAAAGTTTTTGGATGAGAGGGAGAGAGAAGACTTGGATAGGTTGAGAAGTAAAGTAACTTACTTTGCTTACTTGTATGCTTTTAATTCATGATGCAATGTATTTAATCTAGCAAATTAGATGATTAAAGTTGCTTACTAGACCATGTGGTTAGCTAGAGTTGGTCACCAACTCCTTACTAGGGCTAGATCTACACTCTACCTTATTAAAGTAATAAAAAGGGTAGTTTGGTCATTTGACTTATAAAGTGAAAGCATTACAAAAAAATTGGCCTTTAGCAACGATTTTTCGGGCAACGACTTTATAAGTCGTTGCTAAAAGTATATGTTTAGCAATGAAATTTGTTCTTCATTGCAGATTGTGTCAGGCTTTCACTTTTTGCAACGAAATTCATAAGTCGTTGCAAAATTTCGTTGCTAATTCATTGGCGGGAAAAAATTTCGTTAAAATTTCGTTGCAAAATTTTTGACCACTTGATTTCTCGTCATCGCGGGCAACGAAAGTTTTTTTGTTGCTAAAAATGGGGCTTTAGCAACGATTTTTCAGAAATTACTTTATAAGTCAATGCCAAAAGTGTATGTTTAGCAACGAAACTTGTCCTTCGTTGCAACTTGTATCAGCTTTCACTTTTTGCAACGAAATTCATAAGTTATTGCAAAATTTGGAAATAAAATTCGTTAGAAATTCGTTGCAAAATTTTTAACCACTTGATTTCTCCTCATCGTGGGCAACTAAAGTTTTTTAGTTGCTATATTTCGTTGCCTAATATGGACCACATTCATTGGCAACAATTTTTATTTTCGTTGCATATTTTATACAACTTTTTGCAACGACTATTAAAATGTTGCCTTAAATTAAGATAATCTCAATAAGCATGTTTTTGTAAGACCATATTCACTATTCGGAGAATTGTCAAAAAATATTCGTATTTAATATTTAAAAATTATGTCCAAATGCGGAGCATATTCGTTTCCATTTTTTATTCAAATAAATAAAATTTTCAAATATCTGAATTCGAATTTATTCATTAAAAAGTAAAAATAAAAAAATATTGACCAATTACTAACAAATCACAACCATTTAAAGTTATAAAAATACATATCATAAATGGGAGACATCAAATACATCATCATTCATAATTGATCATAAAAATCAATTAAAATTTACTAATATAAATTGTACATATAAGCTGTATAAATTGTACTTATAAGTTGTTCCATATTATTTAATTTATTTTTTTGCTAAATTTAAATGTATATAAAAGAAAAGAGATACATATACTTATGGGCATTCCTCAGATCGATACAAAATGTCAAGAAAGGGAACTCAACATGACAAACAGTGAAACTCCGATTCTAAGACAATACAAGAGCATAAGGCCAAACAGATCAAATGAGCACTGCATTGGACTTCAAGAACACTGTAGAGCATCTGATCAACAAAACAATAAACGGACGGAATGCTAACTGTGCATATTGGCTCGTTATTTTTGTTGACATGGCCCGTTATTGCTAACGTGGAGGATAGAAATGCCTAGCTTAAAAATTTTCTTAAATAAAATGTTGCTTTCAAGTATCGAACTCCAGAGCTCTCAAAATTAGAAACCTTATATTCCAACAAAAGCCACTAAACCAACAACCTATTATGCTAAAATTAATGTAACACTAATATTTAAACCACCTATCGTTTCTATGCATGTGAAGATGAGATAATACACTTTTTGGTCACAGTACTAGGAATTGTAATAATAATAATAATTGTAATAATTATTATTATTATAATAATAATAAATTCTAAATAATTAAAATAATAATAATAATTTAAATTTAAAATAATAATAAAATTATTATTTTTATTATTATGGTACTAATCCTGCAAAGCCCGCCAGTATTAAGACTGGAACAAAATACAAAAGATGATATATTGAGATATAAATTTCAACATAGATTTGTCAGCCATGAAATAAGTCATGCTGCTGCATGCCTGCATTTACCAATGTTAGAAACTAAAAAGTGTTCACAAGACAAAAGTGTTTACAAATGCGATAATTAAAATTTTAAAAAATAATAAAATAATAATAATAATTTTAATAATTTTAATTGTTATTATTATTATTATTATTTTAATTATGAAATTTAATGACAAATATATTATTTTAAAAAAAGAAACTAATTGTAATTGTAGTGACTATTTTTAATCATTGAACTCTGGCAAATCTTTCTATTATAAATATTTATTATTCGCTAATGTACTCATCTTTGTAATTTATTAGATCAATTTTTATACTTACCTATGGGTTTTTTTAAATTTAAATTTAATTTGATCGAGTCCTATAACAATAAAAAGAAAAAATCATCAAAATATTAAATTTTATTAGAAAAACATTGATATACCACGTGACTAGTACAAAAAAAATAATAATAAATTTTGATTCAATTGGTTAAAAAACTTTGAATGTAATTTTATATTTAGGTATTTAATTTTGTAAATCGCTTTATATTATTTTAGGCTATTTTAATTATTATTATTATTTTAATTATTATTATTATTATTATTTTAAGTATTTAAAATTTATTATTATTAATACAATAATTATTATTACAATAATTATTATTATTATTACAATTATTATTATTATTACAATTTCTAGTACACTGGCCAAAAAGTGTATTATCTCATCTTCACATGCATAGAAACGATGCTAGGTGGTTTAAATATTAGTGTTACATAAATTTTAGCATGATAGGTAGTTGGTCCAGTGGTTTTTGTTGGAATATAAGGTTTCTAGTGTGGAAAGGTCTGGAGTTCAACACTCGTGAGCAATATTTTCTTTAAATAATTTTTAAAAATGGCAAGCCCAGCTCCACGTAAACAAAAATATGCACAGTCATCATTTTGTCCGTTTTTTTGGACGAAAATTAAAAATAATGATAATTTTGTAATTTTTGAGAGTACAGTTATTCGATTGTAACAAAAAAAAATTTGGTAACCACAAATACTAAAAATACTAATTAAAAAATACTAAATACTAAATAAAAAAAATACTAAAATACTAAAAAAAACTCAAATTAAAAAAATACTAAAATTCATCATTTAAAAAAATACTAATTAATGTAATATCAATTTTATCCCTATTTTATTTTTATTTTTTTTTAAAAAAATGAATTTATAAAAAAGAAGAGTATGATGGAACGTCACTTTAATTGGCGTTAGAATTTTTATTTTAATTTTTTATAGTTGAAGTCTTATATACTCCTTCATTTCCAACGCCAATGATAGAGAATAAACATAAAAAATATTGATGTTTGTAAACAAGTACAAAAGATCAAAGAAATAAAAAAAAGATTTCAACGTCAGTTAAAGTGATGCTATATCTTACTCTTATTTTTTTACAAATTTTCTTTATAAAAAAAATTTAAAAAAGTTACAATGCCGGTCAGTTTGGTATTGGATCACATTTTTATTTTTTTAAATTTGTTTAAAAAAATAAAATCATTTAAAAAAAATTAAGATATATTTTTTTTTTAAATTTCGTTTTTAAAAAAAATATTTTTTAAAATGGCGTTGGTTGCCTTTCTGATTTTTAGCCAAAAAAAAAATCCAAAAAAACTCAACGCCATTTCAAATGGCGTTCAGTAGTTTTTTCCAAATTAGATGTGAGAGTCTTTACTCCCAATGATAGTCGTTGAAGTTTTTATTTTGTGGAGTAGACCACAAATGTTAAACTCATCTATTCTACATCTATTCTACAGAAAGAGTTAACTTTGAGTTTATTTTTTGTTAATTTATGGTATCTGACAACTCAAATTGTAATGTAATTAAAATTTATAAATATGATTTTATTCTTAATAATATTTTTAAATAATTTATAATATTAAATGTTTTATTTATTAAAATATTAAGTTACAATAATTTAAATTGACAATAAAAAATTATAATAATTAAAACTCTTTTTTGTAGAACAAATCACAAATATGTTAAATTATTACTATTTTGTTTTACAAAAAAAAGTTATATTTCGGTTTGTTATTAACTAATTTATGGCATCCTAAAATTAAAATTAAAATTTAAATCAATTTAAATTCATTTGGTATTATACAAGGATTATAAATTTTAATTTTGATATTACCGGATGTAGACGCAAATATGGATATTTGTGATTTTGTCTTTTTCAATTTTACATAACAGATGTGGATAAGTTTTATCACTACAAGAAAGTAGTAATGTAACGAAGGAAATTTTGTGAAGGAATTCATTCTTTCATATGAGAAGTTTTCTAGCGAAGGAACACTGAAGGAAAAAAAATATAGTGAAAATATAGTTATTAGCGAAAGAAATATATTTCATAATTTATATTTTTTCCTCGCAAAATTGAGGTAATAGAATGATTTTTGGCGCCAATTTATGATAAAATTTGCGAGAAAAAAACTATTAATGAATGAATTATTACTCACTATATATTAGTGTTCAAAGATTGTTTGCGAAAGATAATATTAATCACAATTTTGTTCTAAATAATTTTTTTAAAAATTAATTGTAGTGAATATAAATTGTAATATAAATATATTAATTTTTTATAGTAATAAATTTATTTTTAATAACACTTTTTAAGTAATTTATAATATAATATAAATATATATCATTACTTTTTTATATATAAAAAATCACATTTGAAAGTAAATTAGAAGTATTATTTACAAGTGAAAACCATATTGTCAACATTCCCTAATTTTTCCCCAAATAATAAGGGTTTCCACTAGCAAAACCAAAGATATATAATAAATTATTCATATTGAATCCCCATTGCTGCAGCTCTCGTTTTTTACTAGTTGCTTTACTCTGTTACTTCTCTCGTGGTTCGCCTCGATTAGTAGAACAAACGGGTTGAGAAATTGAAATCCCAGGATTGATTCGAGATAAGTCGGAACCCCTTTTGTTTTAATTTATTATATCCTTCTATTGGAGCTTATTGTATTTTAGGTATTTTATAATATTAGGGTCTGTGTTTTGGTTATGTAATTTTTGTAATTTGTTCGGATTAAATTTGCTATCTTGAATTGGTGTATCGGGGTTAATATAGAAGATTTTGAGATGGTTGAATTGTGTTCGTTTATGGTTGTTATTCGTGGATTTCCTTAATTATATTTTGGTTAGGTTATTAACATATGAGGTAGTTGAAGTTAATTAAAAAGAAATTACTGATATGACTAAATTATGCATTGTTATTTGTGAGTTCTTTTTAGTTTTGCACTGAGCATCAATGGCTTTTTGGAAGTTTACTATCCCAGAGCAGTATTTGGGTTTGATTGTGGTTATTTGACATTGGGGGTTACCAGAAATGAGTTCAATCATGTTACAGTGTGAATTCTATATTATTTGATTCATGCACAGTGATGGATCTATAGGCATAATTATAGGGAAAAGAAAAACAAAAGCTAATGTATATGCTAAGCGGGTCTTAGTTTTTAGATCTTCCTGTGCGAGTGATTTTGTGTTTTCTGATATTAACGGTGCAATAATTAGTTTGATAAACTTATCTTTCATCTCTGACATGTATGAATTTAAAGTTATTATGTTCGTAAAAATAGTGTAGATAATTCTACAATATTATATGGATTGCTTAATACCTTTGTGTGGGAAATTGCAATTAAGAGTGTCATCAAAGATGAACAATGGGCAGATAGTACTAATCGCAGACTGCGATATGTACTCTAATAACTCTCAATTAGTGAGGGATGCTCTTTGCTTCTTCATGGGTGAGCAAAAGGGCCATGAGTTTGCTTATGTTCAATTCCCACAAAATTTTGAAAATGTTTCTAAGAGTGATGTTTACGCTAGTTCCTTAAGAATAATTAGTGAGGTAAGTTTAAATAAACGCATATTTTCATTAAAAGAAGTGAAAATTATCTACAGCACGTCAATTATGTTTACTTTTTGCTGATCAAAAAGAAATATTATGTTTACCTTTTTCAATGGATTTTTTGCTATCAAGGTGGATTTCCATGGTCTGGATGGTTTGGGAGGTCCTCTATATGTTGGAACTGGCTGCTTTCAAAGAAGAGATACTCTTTGTGGATAACAGTTTGCTTCACCTTGGGTTTGTTTTTGTTGTCTATAGGCTCTGGTATGAACGCAACTCGTGGATTCATTTTAACTCAGCCATTCCTGTTTGGACCATTGTTCAAGATATTCTACAGATTATAAAATGTGCGCTTCATACTAACATTAAATTTCAGAAAGTTAAAAACAATCTCGTTATAGATATTTAGCCTTGTAATTTGGGTTCCTGCTTGTACTGTCTGCTGTGTTATATGAGGGTTGAGCCCCCGTTCCTCTTTGTTTTGGTTGGGTTATGCCCAAAGGAAGTTTGGGCTGTTATTGTTACTACTCTTTCTTGGCTTAGTATGGTTTGATGGGTGTCTGCTATGTTACTTACAGCTGCTTTGAGGCTGATGGTGTGTCTGTGTTGCTGCTACTCATTTAGTGCTCGTCTACTTCTGCAAGTATATGCTGTTGTTGGTTTATGCTTGTGCTGTTTGGGCCTTGTTGTTGCCCTGCTACTTGTTGCTGTTGCAACTTATATGCTGCATGACAGCATTGATGTTTCTTCTGCTGCAGTCTGTTTTGTGCGGCTGTTGTTGGTCTGCTGTTGTCCTGCTCTCTTTCAATTCGGTAAGACATCTAATCTTAGTTTATTTATTTGTAATTACTTCACTTTGTTCATCCATTTGTGCTTAATCAAATCTTATTTTGGTTATATTGTTGGGGCTTTTGACATGCATTCATGTAGATGTAAAGAAACACTACAGACATGCATTTATGTCTTGTGAAAGATTTTTCCATCACTAGAGGCCATTTTTGGTGTAGTGTATCTGCATCCAAAAATATTTGGTTGCAGCCCTAGTGCCTTATTTTGCAACTAGAACATGGAATATAATGTTGTCTTGTTGACAACAATGAGCTTATAACTGTACAACTGAAATCTCTCAGAACCCTTGTTGAGAATTCATAACTTGCAAGCTTCCTTCGCTGCCGCCACTTAACACCATCGATTTCAAAGATCCCTTGGCCAAATAGGCCTGTTACTATATGTTGATTATATTGACCTTTAGAGTACTTATCAAAATTGGTTTTAAGTATATGCTCAATGTTGCGCATATCAATTGTTTATAGTTCAGTTTGATCTGTAGCAAGAAGCTGGAAAGTATGGTGTCTCTTACCGATATCTGCTAGGTAGTCATGAAGCCTGTTGAAATAAAACACCTAACCAAATACAGTTCCAGCCACTAGAGGGTATTGTGGGTTTTTGATTATTTTCTAGTGAAGATTTTTAACATTAGAGTTGAGAAGGTTATGAGAAGAAGTAGCGATGCAGTTAGTAAGAAGATGAAGATGGCATAGATAAAATCCATCTTTGAGGAAGGTCAAGAAGGATTGTTGATCATATCATATTATCATCCATGTATCATATATATACATATACTGACATATACAAGGACACATCATTCCTAAAATATTGTTAATTTTAATATTTTTAGCAAATGAAATATTGACAAATCAAAAGATGCCATGTCCATAGGACAACAATAAATGTTTGAAAATATTCGATTGGTCGGGGAATACTCGTTTTAACATGGAATATTCGTACGATGACACAATCATTGGTGGACCCCACAACGAAAGTAATGTCGTAGTTAAAAAATGACATAATTATCTTTTTATAAAAATAACGGCAGAAGTTTTACCGTTAAACTGTTGAACTATCCGGTAGTAAAAGTACAGTAATACGCGTGGTTGCATAGTAGCACACGGTATTGATTATTGATGCTTACGTGAGAAGTCATTCAGTTATACTCAATTATTGCTACAGTAATTGATGTATCATATCTCTCATATTATTTATTCAGTTATTGTCACAATATCATCTGCATAATATGATATATTATTAAATCAATAATTGAGACGATAAATTTATTCATATTATTATTTGCAATATTGACAATGTTTAGAGTTTACATCGAGAGAGGTTTGGTCACCTAATTCATGCATAATAGGAGAAATTCTTATTGAAAAGCCCCCTCTAAGACCTGGTTGTTACATAGCGCACCAATAGGGAGAAATTCTTATTGAAAAGCCCCCTCTAAGACCTGGTTATTACATAGTGTGAATTATAATATTAATAATGAATAAGTTCGTGTTGATAAAAGATGAAATTGATAGTTCCATTGTGTGAGAATTATTAGTGTTAGTGAAAATCAGCATTTATTTCGATAATAATTGATGTCTGGAAGTTATCGGGTAATTAATCGGATAAATGAGCAATTAATTGCTATTAATTCACATGCATATAACTATTTTTTCACATGTGTGTACTATTGATTTACATTCATGTACTATTTGGGGAGTTGGTGCAAGATTGATAATACTTACATGACTAAATTAAAGATGGAGGTATAGTTGAAGGTAATTAGTTTTTTTTCACATGATTATACTATTGAGTCACGTGAATGAACTATTAATTCACATGATTTACTATTAGGGGAGGTGGTGCAAGTTTGATAATACTTCCAGGACTAAATTAAAAATGAAAGAAAAGTTGAAGGTATTGTACTGTAATATTTCGAGCCCTAAAACGTGCAATTATTGAAACTATATTTTCCTATAAATAGAATCTCATTTTTCCTTAATTTCTCACCAATTCACTAAAGCTTTAGAGCAATTATTATAGAGAGAAATTATAGAGAGAAAGAAGAAGAGAAGTTTGCTACCTCACTATTCCAATATCCAGTTTCTTCTAAGGTAAGGGGTATTATTCTTTCGTATTCAAGAAGAGAGTTATTTTCTTTCAATACTCGTAAGGGTTGTTATTCCATTATTTATTATTATGTTGGAATAACTTTTAATACATCCAAATACCGCATACATAGTGAAAGTCTTCGTTATTTCATTCTTTATTATTACATTGGAATAACATGTACGTGTGGTCTATCGCATGCACGGTGAATTTTGTTGTTATTCCATTCTTTATTATTGTGTTGCATATATCTTGTGCGTATGAATTACGCATGAATTGGTTTCATTCTTTATTATTATGTTGGAATATCACATGCATGCGGATTACATACGACTGGTTCCATTATTTATTATTCGGTTGGGAAAACTCAGTATGCTATGTGATTACAAGTGCGTGCCTCGGTGAATTCTTACGTTATTCCATTCTTTATTATTACGTTAGAATAACGCTCATACATGTGGATTATCACATGCATGGTGAATGATCCTTCGTATTCATTCTTTATTAAATTATGAAAATTATCTGTCTATGTGGATTATCGCATGACGGACGAAAATTCATTTGTAGTTTCATATATTCTATTATACTCAATTGGTTAAAGTTTTGACTTCTATACTCCATGAAATTAGTAGAATATCCTTGATATTTGGACTTCATCTAGTATTTTTTCATGAAAATATTCTTCTGAGCATTCTTGAATTTTACTCCACAAAGCAGTATCATGTTGACAAATTGGGACGTTATTGATTTTAGGATAAATTAATTTATAAATCTATAAAATTTATTCTTGAACTTGTTTTATTGAATTTTTATGTCATTGTCATCATCCTCATGCTTATATTGTGATGAAAGTCATCTTTGGTTTACGTGCATAGATGGACTCGGTATGATTATGATCGGGATCATTTGGTATAATCATGACATTGTAATGTTATAAATGATGTGGTAAAAGTCCTCGATGGCTGTAGTGGATTGATGGACGCTTTTTGGTATGATTATGACCTGGGTATTATTCGGTATATAGTCATGACCATTATCGATGATTTAATGAATATCCTAAAGCATGTAGTGCGGGGATGATTCGATGATGTGGTTTAATTATTAAAAGTTGAGTCTCGTGATAAAAATTGATGAAAACATTTTAAATCATAGAAGATAGTAGATATCATGCTCTACTTGACTCTTCTAATGGATTGCTTATTCGCTACAGATTAAATTTGATGTCTATTATATTTTATCGGTTTAACATTGTTGAAGACTAATGATAATTTATTCGCATTATCTTAGTCATAATATTTCTTCTTTGGGCTAGTGAAAGCTCACCCTTTTTGCTTTCATTGTTTCTCTCTCGGAAATGAGAACGTAAATTTGGGACTAGTCGGGAGCGGAGTGATGGTTCGAGATGGTGTATTAGTAGTCTTCACTATTCTATAAAATAGTGTGACAATAAATGTAATGAGGACTCTATTTGAGAGTGGATATTGTCTAAAACGCAATATTTCCGTTTAAACTCTCAGCTATGTTTTGTCGTATATTACACGACGGTTGTATAATTAAGTTTGTATTTGTATTCTGTACCATGTATTTGGAGACTCAAGATGGGTGATGTATATCTATTTTGGGGGCGTCACAAAACACCTATTAACCTAGGAAATGGATGATGATTATGGTCTTTTAGACTGTTAAAGGTTAAAGTAGAAATACTTGAAAACCTAAAGTATAGTTCGTGGTCTTGTGACCCTCGGTGTATTCTTTGATGTTAATATCTATTGTTAACTTAAACGTTCATTATTCCTTTGAACTCATAGCTGTTGAATTAAATTTTATTGTTTCGATAAGAATACTTTACCATTGAAAGCTCAGTTAATTATCATTCATAAAATGTTATTGTATATTATCCTTTTTGTGGGATATTGTTTGCTCACTCTTGCACCAAGCAATGCAGATGAATTTAAGAAGTTTGAAGAAACTTTCTACAACTAAGGGCAAGGACAAAGTGCTTGATTATACGACGACGTTTAATTTACTTTTTATTTATGAAGCTTATGTAATAGATTTGATTATGGCTATGTTTTAATTTTTCTCTGATGATTGTAATAAAGGTTAGATGACCTGGGATTTATCTTGAGATTATGTAACCCTTAACGAGATATTTATTATTTAAGTTTTTGAGTTTAATTATATATTTTGTTTATGGGTAGTTAGTTATGATTTATTTGGACAGTGAACATCAAATCTATGGAATTTAAGTACCCGGATTTGGGGGTGTCACAGAGGTGAATGCTAAAGCTTTATATTATACTATAATGAGTTTTCAGATTCGGGTGAGTGGTTAACCAACATGGTTAGACCTTAAGTTAAAGGTTATGACATAGATGGTGGTTGAACCTATAAAGCTAACGATAATATAATTACTCGGCATTGTGATTTCAATGGTATATGTAGGGTAATTGGCGAACATTTATTATACTTGTGTAGCTTACGCATGAGGCAAGTTCCCTAACTTCATTATCTTTATAATGAATGCAAGTTTCATAACTATGTTTACCTTTTGTTGTCAAGCAAGCTTTCTAACCCTAATTTATCATTATGTAAGTTCCTAAATCTTATATTAAAGTTAAGCAAGCTTATTGATTCCTTTTTGTTTATGATTATCCAAGCTCTTGTAATCTAATTCTTTATATCGAGTGAGTTTCACATTCCTAACTCTTGTTGTTGCTATTTAAAGCATAAAGTATTTAAATTCATTGTTCTTCTAACTCTTTTGGATGTAATACTTTGTTTATACCATGTCTACTAAATTGTACATCGTTATTATTCAATCTCTGATTTAAGTAACGTTGTTCAATCTTATATTATTGTGTTGAACCTTCGAATAGCAAATAAACTTTTATTGATTGGACTAATCTATAATTGATAAGTGTTCTAAAATCCTAGAACTAATGATAAACTAGTTCCAAATTAAACTTTCTTTAGTGCGAAAATCCTAAAGTCAAACTAGGATGAACAACCCTAATATAAGGGATTATGTACGCGTTAGTGTTTAGATGTTTGTGCACAATACATGGTACAAAGGGATGATCCCCCTAAGTACGTAAGGAAGGGTCTATATAGTCTAAACGAATATTAAGGTTGAGGTAATAATACCTAATTACCTGGGACATAGTTCGTGGTCTTAAGACCCTCAGATATAAGTCTTAAACTTGTTTTCTATTCTTGATTCGTAGAACGAGTTCTCCATTATTCATTATTCATTATTCATTTTGTAATCCCATGTTATTGCTATTATTATTCTTTATATTAGTGAGCAATTGTTTGCTCACTCTTGCAGTTAACACTGCAGCTAAAGTTGAGAAAGTCGATGAGCCGTCTTTTAGCAAAAGAAAGGGCAAGATATCCAAGTGATGAAGACTAATTTGAACTTATTTAAATGAATTATGTTATAAGACTTATGTTATTTTGTGTTGTATTCTACAGACTTATATAATAGTTTAAGGTTAGATTACCTGGGATTGATTTAAGTTTATGTAACCCTTTACTAGGAAATATTATTGTTTAAGTTATTTAAGTTATGTCTTTATCCTTTATTATGGGTAGTTATATTTAAATGTTTTGGATAGTGAGCATCAAATCCCGTGGGAATGGAATACTCGGATTTGGGGGTGTCACAAGGACCCCTAACCAAGCCGTGCTTTTTTTTGCGCTGCTTCAGAAGCGATCTATATTTTACAATTTTCAATATGTTAGTATGAGTTATATTTGATTAAATGCATATTTGAATATAAAATGACAATAATGACAGGAAATTGCATTAAATAGTTAAGTACATAAACATGACAATGATATAAAGAACATATAATACTAAACATACATTTCATTTTTTAATCAATATCTGAGTCAGAATCATCTTGTATACGTATTACAGATTCATAACCATCATCTGCTTCAGATTCAATGTTAGTGTCAGTCAATAACTCTTCCTCCTCAGTATCAATGTCATCTGGCACAAGTATTGACTCGTGATCTAATTCTTGTGGTTCATCTCCACCATCTAACTGGATTACTTCATTGTCGTCCTCCATATTTATTATAGTTTATCTATGAAGCATTTTCTCTTGGTAAATATCCCCATCAACTACTTCTACACGACTGTGCGCAGGAATATGAATTACAACTTGCCAATCTACAGGCGGTCTATCCCTTTTTCCTAACAGGACTAGAAGTGTAGTATACTTGTACTGTTTGAGTTGGTAAAACAAATGGTTCATTGGAGTACGCATACTTATGGAGGTCAATATCGACGATTCCATGTCTCTCAACACGTATCCTTTTTTTTGAATCAAACCAACGATACTTGAACAAGTTAATATGACCCCCGTACGTGCCTTAGTACGACAACTCAATGATTTCCTTCAACTCCCCATAAAAGGCACGACCAAGCTCATTGTAACAATCTTATTGGACACACACTCTAGTGTTCGTTATTCTTTTACCGCGCCCATATGCCTTTGTGTGTAATTCATAATAATTTATTTTGTAACCATTGCAGCTGACTTAATCCTTGTCTGGTCCCATAGCTAGGACTTGTACATTAACCAAATCATTGATCCCTCCGTAAAAGCCTACAAAAACTCAATTCTATTAAATGAAGTCATAGTTAATATGGAGTATATATATGTCGTGCTTGTAACTTAACTTACTCTGTCCTTTAGCTAAAGTGCAATTTTTTTATCACGATTAATTTGAATATCTTTATCAGTTATTCCGAGATGCTTCACTTTTAACTCGTCATCGTTTAATCTATATAATGTTATAAACATTAACATATTGGAATGTATATTACATGTCATAGAAAGTTAAGGGATAAATATGAATTTATACCTCACAAATTCATCAATCTCCTCGCAATTGAGAAGAATATAAGTATGTGCACCAGACAGGAATATGCGCTTCCCTTTTCCATAAGTGCGGCCC
Source organism: Panax quinquefolius (assembly GCA_020205615.1). NCBI lineage: Eukaryota > Viridiplantae > Streptophyta > Magnoliopsida > Apiales > Araliaceae > Panax > Panax quinquefolius. Next base: position 202,683 of record JAINUW010000330.1, read on the forward strand.
GATAGACCAAATACAGAAAGCCGACCATTTAGTTCAGCATTGCCCCGATCATCATGTCTCGAGACTTGATTGGCCTTTGTCAAGAGTTTTTTTGGAAAATAGTATGAGACAAATGTAGATATCTCTTCGAAACTGTATGCCTCACATATAGACCCATCGACATAAGCTCTATTCTTCACCTTCCTTTTAAGGTTTCCCATCATCCTCTCGGAAGGGTACATCCATCTATATTGAACTGGACACCCAACACGAGCTTCATAAGGAAGATGGATGTGACAACCCGAGAATTTATAAGATTAATAAAATCTTAAATGATTAAATAAGGGTTAAAAGTATAACCTAGACTAGGAAATAGAGTATTGATTAAGAATTTTGTGAAGGATTTGTATGGTTTAAAAACTGAAAGTGATTATGTGTATGTGCAGTATGTGGTTAAGGGTTAAATATGAATAAGATAAAGTATAACATGGGTAAACAATGCTATGTTAAGAACCCTAATGTTCAGTTAAGAAACCCTAACGATCAGTTAGAAACCCTAATTCCAGTTTTGGAAAAACTAAACCCTAATCGGGAATTTCTAAACCTTAATTTGGGAACCCTAATGCTAATTATCAAATCCTAAGGGTTAAGAGTTATGTGAATCATGTGAAATAACCAACTTACCCTTCAAATTATTGGGGAAATTACCAAAATATCCTTAGTGAGTGCGAATTTACTAAAATGCCCTTTTACTTAACTTTTAAGAAAATGATAGAACTAAATCTTGGTGAGTCATCAAGGAAGATCTCCCATGTGTTTAATTCAACACCAATAAGTCATATTTGCCACCTAGAATCAATTTCAACCATAGAATCAAAGATTAGAAACTTAAAAGTTAAGAAATATCTTTACTTTACTTTCTAACATATCCAAGACTTTCTCTCTCTAACCCGCAAAATTTTGAGAAGAAATCAGTGATAAGTTAATCCAAGAACACCTCTTAGCTATCCAAGATCAGATCAAAGGAGTAGAAATCAAAAAGTTAGAATAAGAACGTATAAACCCTAATTCATGCTAAATCTTGAAGATCTTAGTTGATGTTATGTTTTGATGTTTATATGTGTGTTATATGATGTTATTTAGTGATCTATGATGATACATTATGGATCCATAACATCTATGTGCACGAAAATATAAATATTAGAAAATATAATGAACACTAAAAATGAGGTCTAACAGTCAAATGTCAGAGCCTCTAGATCTAAATCTTTTAATTGTTTGAGGTTGTAAGTGTATCATTGATATATTATGCCATGAGGAGAGTACATTGGAAGCGGAATCAAGTCCATAGCATGTCTATATCTCAAGTTATTAATGGTCAAACATGGTTGACCAAGCACATAAACTGGATTCTGGAAAACCCAGAAACTGTCTGACAAGCTTTTGCAGAGCTTTGATCTTTCAGTTGTTAAGTTTTTAAGTAATAAGAGTGTATAGCTTTTATACTCTGACATATGGACTACCAAACAACGACATTAGAACACCTACATCATGATCAGAATCAAAGTTATTAATGGTCAAATATGGGTTGACTAACTGGCTAGAATGACTTTCGAGAAATTCCAAAATTTTCAAGAACAAATTATGGTAGGTACTTTGACCAATCTAGATCTTGATTATGTGATATTTTTAAGCTACCTAAGTGCATTACTTTTGTACCTTGACATATATACTACACAAGTATGACACTTAAACACACAAACTAAGCCCACAATCCAAGTTATTAAGGTTCCAAAATGGACCCTCATCACTGTCAGAGTTTTTGGGTAACCTAAAAACTCAAGAACATCTCTGACATCAATTTTGATGGTTTATATCTTCAAGATATGATGTAGTTTGACCCTGAAATTGATTAGTACATGTAGTATTACATCAATACTACATAAATAATACACCCTCATGCTCAGAAACATCATGAACAAGGAATTACAGGTGGTCAAAATAAGCATCTAAGCACTAACCAAAAGTGTTCTTCAAGGCTCAAGATATGATGTAGTTTGACCCTGAAATTGATTAGTATATGTAGTATTATATCAATACTACATAAATAATACACCCTCATACCCAGAAACATCATGAACAAGGAATTACAAGTGGTCAAAATAAGCATCTAAGCACTAACCAAGAGTGTTCTTCAAGGCTCAAGAACACCTATAGCTACAATTTTTGTTGCGATAGGTCTTTAACGACAATTTAAATGATAATTAAATTATTTAATTCAAATAATTAGAAAAAAATAGAAAATAATTATGAAAAATTCATAATTAAGTTTTAAAAATTATTTTAAGATATAAAAATTAACTTTTAATAATTTGAGAAATTTTCATTAATATTTTAATTTATTTAAATATTAATGATATTAAATTTATTTAATAATTTTATTAAATAAATTAGTTAAAAATGATGTTAATATTTTAAAAATCATTTAAAATGATATTAATGTGTTAGAAAATATTTAAGTTATATTTAAAGACTTTTAATATTTTGGTAAGGATTTCATTAATAATTTAATATTAATGATAATAAATTTATTTAATAATTGTATTAAATAAATTATGTAAAAATGATTTTAATGTTTTAAAAATTATTTAAAAATGATATAAAGGTTTTAAAATGTTTTAAGTTATAATTAATAACTTTTAATATTTTTACATGAAATACATTAATATTTTAATATTAATGAAAGTTATTTAAATAAAATTTAATTGTTTTAAAAAATCATTTCAAGGTGATAGCTATTAAAAATATTCCGAGTTATAATAAATAACTTTTAATATTGTGACATGTATTTCATTAATATTTAAAATTAATTAAATATTAATGATGATGAAATTACTTGGTATTTAAATCATTTAAAATGATATTAATGATTGAAAATCATTATAAATGATAATAATTATTTGAAAATTAATATGAGCTTTCGAAAAATGTTATGCATGATAATTGAATTATGTACAATGATATTAAAGCAGTTAAGTATAGTTTTATTGAAAATAAACTCGATAATTATCCGGTAAGGCAATTGGGACGTCGAAATGATACTAAAATTAAATCAGACTGAAATAGTTTGACTTGATACCAGGTCTTACGTGTTCTAGTGACTGATAGGGATATGTGATAATGTGTTTAAGTTATATTATGTCTGTGAATAATAGTCATAGACAATATGATATTATTCTAATTGAGAGATCAATATTATTAATAATATGTCTTTCAAATGAAGCTAAATTAGATTGCGTAGCAGTAATCGACGGTACATGCAAGTTTCCTAACTCAAACTTGAGTTGTTATTATAAAGCATGTTCGTTTTTATTCATTATTGATTATATAATATCTATAATTTATTGATTCACACGTTGTGCATGTTGTATATGTTCATTAGGTATGAAAGGCTAATCACCTTCAGTACCATGTACTTCAGTTGAATTTGTTCATGTTCATTGTTGGCCATTCATCATCATTGACTCGATCATTCAGTTATGAAAAAGTGATTCATATTCTTTCACAATTATTATATTGTTGAAAGTTTGTCAGCTTATTATTCTTTTCAATCATGATATATCTTCATTTGAACTTAAAACATGTTGGGAAAAATTGTTGCTCACCCTTGCTATATCATGATAACATTTTCATATTAGGACAAAGGCTTGAATAAAGACAAAGGCAAAAATGAAGTCCATAATTGGATTATGATGTAGGTAAAACTGTAATAGTATTAGTTATAAATGACATTGTAAGTTGTGTAGGATATGAATGTGCGTATTAAGTTAAGGTTAAAGACCTTGGGAATTATGTGAAAAACGTTATTGTATAAATAATTTATGTTTATATCTTCTGTAATAGTTATAGATATGATGAATCATAATGTACGAGGTACGAGGTAAAAAGTACTTGGATTTGGGGGCACTACAATGGATTTGCAAATGCTTCATCGAGTCAAAAAAATCAGGTGGAAATATTTTTTCAAGTTTACACGTGGTATCTATGATGTTCTTCTCAAGTATGGACATGTCCTTCTCATTTAATGTTTTTGAACATAAGTCTCTGAAGAAACGACTAAGATCCATCAAAGCATCCCATCTTGGTTTATCAAGTAGATCCAGAAATGCTATAGGCATGAGTCTCTTCATGAACACATGACAGTCATGACTCTTCATCCCTTGCAATTTCCCACCTGTAACACACCTTGTAATGTTTGACGGATATCCATTTTGTAGTTTCAAAGACTTAACCCATGTGCACACATCTTTAACTTACTTTTTGGATAATGTATACCTTGCATGTGGTTTAACCATCTTACCATTAGGAGATTCATAAAGTTCTAATCCAAGACGCTTACAATTATCTTTCATGTCCAACCGTGCGTTATCATTATCTTTTTTCTTTCCCATAACATTCATCACGGTGTTAAACACATTGTCGAACACATTCTTCTCAATATGCATCACATCTAGATTATTACGAATCAAATTTGTAGACTAATAAGGCAATTCCCAAAAGATACATCTCCGAATCCAAATGAGATTTGCCAAACTCATTGATAATGTTTATGGCATCAATCTTTCTAAATCAGATGACTGACAATCTCATCACACGTTCTCGCATCTCCGTTCCTGACAATCACGATGCAGGTATATCATTTTCAACTTCCTTTTTCCAGAAGTGTTCTTTATTTCTTCGAAACGGGTGATCTATCGGTATGACCGACAATGACAGTCAAGCCAGCAAGGCTTTCGACCTTTTGATAGATTGAAAGACTTTGTGTGCTCCAAAAAATACGGACAAGCTAACTTTCCGTGTGTACTCCATCAAGCTAATATACCATAAGCTGGGAAGTCACTTATAGTCCACATAACTGCTTTCCTAAGGTTGAAATTTGTTTTCGTTGAAACATCACAAGTTTGTACTCCATCCTCCCATAATACCTTTAACTCGTTTATAAGAGGTCTCAAGTAAACATCTTAGTTCTTTCCATGACTCTTTGGACCAGGAACCATGAGTGAAATAAATAAGTATGATTGTTTCACACACATTCAAGGAGGCAAGTTGTACGGAGTAACAATCACAGGCCAACATGAGTATGGAATAGATGAGTGGCCAAACGGGTTAAAACCATTGGTGGACAATCCAGGCCACACATTTCTAGGTTCCAATTCAAACCTAGGATGTGTCAAGTTAAAATCTTTCAAAGCCTGCCCATCTACGAGATGATTTAGTTCTCCATCTCTAGCTGGAGATTTTGCATGCCAATTCATATGTTCAGCTATTCTTGAAGACATGTACAAACTTTTTAGCCGATGTGTAATTGGAAAATACCTTAAAATCTTAAAGTATATGGTTGATTTTTTTGTAGTCACACCCTTTTTATTAGGCCTAAACCGACAATGACTGCAAAATGTCCACCTTATCATCTGTTCATTTTCCTTATAAAATAGCATACAATCGTTGGGACATGCATCGATCTTTTGGTATCCAAGACCCAACTTCTTCACCATTTTCTTACAATAGTAATAGTTATCAGGTAATTTCTCACCGTCAGGCAACATACTCTTAATTGCCTTCAAGAGTGACCCAAAACACTCACGACTCATGTTGTTATCAGCCATGATGTTAAGTAATGTCGCCACTACAGACAATGTAGTGTGTTTGGTGCAACCACGCAATAATGGCTCGCTACCCTCGTCTAACAACTTAAAGAAGTCTTTGGCATCAGAATTCATTGGTTGCTCTATGCCTCGAGTCCAATCAAAATATGGCCCTACAATATCATGAACCATTTCATTCATATAATGAGTACTGCTGCCCGAATTGTGTACTTCTGTGATGCCACCATCTCGTCTCTGCCCATGTGCCCATCAGCATTCTTCATAATTTTTCATGAACCTAGAAACAAATAAATGATAGTTTACCACGTCTTTATCCATATAATTTATATTCTTACACTTGAAATAAGGGCTTCTTATCTTGTTTTGACCATTCACACATTCCGGGTGATTATACATATACTCCAAAAACACTTGGCAACCAACTCTAAATTCAGTTGTAGCACCTATTTGGGCACTTGACTTTCGTCATATCATCCAACTATGGTTTGAATAGAGGTCTATAATACCACGGTACCTACTACAGACAACATGAGCTTATTAATGTATAGCATGGTCAGGCTCTCTAAACATACTTATAAGCATATGACTTGAGCATACTGGTAAGCATATGAGTAACATTTAAGCATACTTGTAAGCATATGACTTGAGCATACTTGTAAGCATATGAATTGAGCATACTAGTAAGCATATAACTTGAGCATACTTATTAGAATCGATTAACATTTAAGCATACTTGTAAGCATATGACTTAGCCTCTTTCTTATATTTATGGGTAACATGTAAGTATGTAACCATAGCTGTTCAACTCGCTTGCTTCTGGATGAGTTGACTCACGAGTCAAGCTGAGTTTAGGGTTATACATATGACTTGACTAGATGACACTGTCATTTATATGGATCAATGTTCTAACATGTAACCAAACCTGTTAAACTCGTTCCACTTGGATGAGTTAACTCGCGAATCGAGTCAAGGTTAGGGGTTAGCGATATAACTTAACTAGATGTCACTTAATATGCTAAGATTCGTTATCACGGTAAGATGAATTCATGTTGTGCAACTCGAACTCGGCACAAAACAAGTCTAAACCAAAATAAAAGAAAGAAAAGAAGAGGAAAAGATTGGGATCAATAATCATATATAGGGAAGGTCCAACTTAGTTGGAAGCCTATTTGACAAGCAAAGAGAGAATGGGTCTATATTACTCATCTTTAGGGTTCATAGAATTGCAATTTCAAAGAATAAGTGACAATTGTATATAGACTTATTGGTTGCCCAATTGTATTCTCTCTCTTTTATCTCTAAAAAGGTAAGTATTATAAATGTTCCCAGCTGCTATTAAAAGAAAGTATCTTATTTTGTTTATTTGTTTTATTTTATTTTACTTACTATTGAGAAACAACATTAGTAAATACTCCACGTTCTCATTACATTAGTTACCCGACCAACAATTGATTTTTGCTAGAGTCTACCCTATAATATGGACTATCCACATGCACGACGACATGCATATATGGCCATTTCTAGGCACCCAAGACACAACCCAAGAGAAATATATAAATTTCCAATATAATAAGACCAAAACCATAACGAATGAATGCAAATTAAAGTAGTAAAAAGTTAAGGAGTATACAAATTCAGAGTTTACTTTAGACCAAAATCGTGCTTTCTTTTTTGCATGCTTCTTTCTTTGTTTTACACATGAGCTAAATAACTTACTCTTGATTTGAGCACTTATCTCTTAGTTCTTTAACTTAAGAATATGATATTGTTTTTGATCATTAATGTCTTTTAGTAGCGAATATCTAACGAAATTCTACTTAGTTTATTTTAACAATGGAAAACTTCCTAAATGGTACTTAGTTTATTTAATACATCATTTATTATATTTTATTATATTTAATAGTGGAACTAAGCAAATAATACTTAGTTTATTATATTATATTTTAATATATTTAATATGATATTAGATTCTAGTTTAATATTTTATTTTATTTTATTTTAATATTTTATTATATGGTATTATATTTTAATTTAATTATATATTTAATCATATTTAATATATATATATATAGGATATTAAATGTTACTAAATTTAGTATGAGAAACTAAATAGAAGCTACTTAGTTTAATTATATTATATTATGTTATTTTTTTTTAATTTTTTATTTATTAGTTGAAAACTAAGTAAATGGTAACTAAGTAATGTTACAAGAATTTAAAATCGCTACTAACTTATATATGTATATAACTTATTGTTTCTTTACTTTGTTGGGGTACTTGGGATGTGAAACAAAGTCTCACTTGAACATAATTAAGGGTTCCTAAACATATAGTTTACATTAGTAACATATAGGGTTCTTAATTAAGGGTTCTTAAATATATATGACGAGAGTGACAGCGGCGGTGGGGGCGGTTGCGATAGTCTCCCTCTTTTGGTCTCCCTCTTTTTTCTTTCCGCTCTGGTCTGTCAAGGCGCTTGAAGCTGAGTACATTAAAAAGGATCAGCGACCACATGCGGTCGCTGACTTTTTAATTATGTGGACGTATTAGCGAACGCTAGCTGTCGCACATTCTGAGAGGTCGCAACAAAATAACCCGCCAACACAGCGACCGCATGCTGTCGCGAATATCATTTAGCGACCAGATTCACTAGCGGTCGCCAAAGGCGGTCGCTATTAGTCATATCAGCGACCGGGCAGTGCAATTGCTTAAACCATTGGTGGTTGTTAGGCCATTTTCTTGTAGTGATAGAAATAATATGAAAACCCTAAGTAACTAACTCACTATATCTCTATTTGAATTACAATTAAATAAGCTTTAAGTACAAGTTCTCAATTAATTATGTAAGGAATAAACATGTAAATGATATTGAGATCTGTGAATCAATTTGAATTGCTTTCAACAGCTACCTTCCAACCAGAAGATTGGAAAGTAGTATAAATCAACAGAGCTTCAAAGATCAAGAGTTGTTGATGATTGCTATGTTGCAAAATCGTTGAGTTGTTGGGAATGCTATTGTTGACTCTACGAGTTCCACCAAAGATCAACAGAACAAGTCTCAGTGATAGTGAGACTACCAAGGTGGAAGTGAAGCAGATTTGAAGAAGGACTTAAACAGATTAGAGCTTCACTCAACAAAGATGAGAATGCCACTGAAGATGGCAGCCAAGCTGAGAGCCGAGAAGGCCAAGGAAATAGCATTCAGAAAAGTGGTAGAGTACAAAGAAGATCAGGAGAGCCACTCTACGAATCACCATGAACCTAAAGCTGAAGCTGAACAAGTGCAGGACCATGTCTGCAAAACATTCATGAAGGGTTCAGGGATTGCTAAGTGCCAGACGAAGTCTACCAAAAGCTCAGGACATAGCAAATCTAGATGGTGACGGTGCACATCTGACCTCAGATGAAGATGAGCAGAAAAGAGTAAAGATCAACTGCACTAAAGAAGATGTGGTCCAGATTCAAAGAAGGATGCAAAGAGGACCACACCAAGCTGCTAAGTACAAAAGATGTTTAGAGCTTAATGACATCTTAGAAGCTCAACAACAACAACAACAACAACAACAACTACACCAACAAGAAGCCAGGGCCTGAGGGGTCCTTGCCTTGAGGGACTACATGAAGTTCCAAGCCTGCTGGGCTTGAAGAGTTCCTAGGGAGCTAGAGAAGTTCCAAGGCTGTTGGTCTTGAAGAGTTCTTAGTGAACTAAAGTCCGAAGGCTACTAGCCTTGAAGGAATCTTAGTGATTCAGGGTGCTGCCCTTCTTTAGAGGAAATCTTACTAGTTGAAAGCAGAAGAGTGGATTAGGAGCTTGAGTCTCTGAACCACTTAAAACCCCTTGTGTCTTTTATTTTATGTCATTTATTTTATGTACATTAACTTCTATAACTGCTATATATGTTTTAACTGCTTACTATTGAATTAACTCTACGAACAATTTATGTCTGATTATGAATGTAACGCTCCATAAAATTTGGATTTTTGAGAATTAAATTTTTATTTAATTATGTGGATTAAATAAATTTAATTAATTATTAATGGGAGTAAGCTAATTGAAGGTCGTTCTATGACCTAGACATATCGGAACGTCATAGTATTTTGGCTACGTGATAGAATTAAAGTGTTTGAATTTCCAGGACGAAAATAAAAACTTTCCGAGAAATTTTCCAAAAAAGACTATTCACGCATTTCTGCTCGGGAATTATTTTTGAACTTCCTAGAAATACGTAAAGATAGAATATCGAGGTGAGATAGAATAACCAATAATATTTTAGTTATGGCAAACGTAGTTTTTCGCCTGCGAACTTAAAACCTAACGATTAGGAAAAATGATTTCCTAGAAGGAAATGAAGTGTGTATGATGAATTAATGCAATGATCGTATAATACGTATGTATTGTACGAAGTAATGAATACGAGTGTGATACGAAGTATCATACGAGTATGCATGAATGATGGTATGGTGTACATAAATAAGTATACTAGTTAGAATACGAGATTAATATGTAGATTATACGTTATAAGGCTTTAAGACTATGTAATGGACTTGTAGGATGGTGTGGGAAATTGTAATGTCCAATGAGAATTGCTAAGGCCCAAATGTAGAAAATGGTAAAGCCCAAAGAATTGTTAATGAAAGCCCAATGTATAAGTTAGGTTAATTAAACCTTAAGCCCAAAATAAGATCCAATGGGTAAAGTTTGATCCATGGGGCAACCCATGGGTGAATTGGTGACCAAGAATTTAGTGTGTTGAGCAAGTAGACTTAAGTGTTAAGCAAAGGATAAGTTAAGTAACTTAAAGGCTAAGTAAAGTGATTATGTGTGGTAACCAAGTTAACTTAATAGTTAAGTGTTGTGATGGCCAAGCAAAGAGTTTGGAGGCCAAGTTAACTTAGTGCTTAAGCTTGGAATAGTAAGAAGGTGATTAAGGAGGTGGAGTGGATTAATGACCCTTATGCCCTAACCTATCAACTCCTATAAATAGCAAGATTTGGATTTAATTTATTCCTTGTTCAAAAACACCAACAAGTTGAGAGCTTATTGGTTAGAAAGAATAAGTGAGAATAAGTTAGAAAAGCTAGTCTTCATAATTTAAGAAGCAAGAAGGAGAACAAGGATTAATCAAGTGATCTTCATAGGTAAGGACTTAAACCATAATTCTCTTTCTCTTCCATTGATAGGGAAATGGGTAGTGGTAGAACATGTATGCTAAGGAATGATAATAATGAGTAATCAAAGGGCTTAAGTCTTAATAAGCCGTATAAGTCATGAATAAGCGATTCGTAATTATATAAGTTATGAAACAAGGAAGAACTTGTAGGAACTTGTTTTATGTTGAAATAATAAGGTTGTATGATAATAAGAAGCAAGGATGATGGTTAAAAGATTTAAGCTATGATAAGCCAAGCAAAGTGAATTCATAAGTAGTTCATACTTTTACAAGTTATAGACTAATGAAGAACAAGTAATAACTTATCATGTAAATAAGTTAATGAAGTATGTATGTCAAGATGTTAATATAATGGATTGAATCCATTTAAAGTGAAGAACAAATCTTAAGCAATGAAGTTATGGCGGAATTCACGAGTTCGGGCGATAATTGTCGAATTCGTAAAATTCTCAGAATGGAGGTTGAATTTTGATATTGAGCTAGGAAACATTGGTTTTCAATGGAGACAAGTCTCATTTGGCATTATAGAGTTGAGGAATCGAGAATGGCCAAATTCTGACTTAGAACGAAGAAACGAGCGTTGAATGTTCACGAACGTTTATCGTTTTCATTAAAATGGACTAATAGGTGAATTTTTAGTAAACAAAGTCAAATAGATAAAATTCTTGCATGAACATGTAGAGTATGTAATTTGTGAACCGTAGGCTTTGGAACGAGCCAAATCGGACTTATAACAAAGAAGTTATGCGTCCGAGAATTTCACAAAGTTGGAAAACTGTTAAAAATTTCTAAGGCATAGAGTCCGTAGCCGCAGTCACGACTCCAGTAATAAAGTCTCTCGATCATGCAGTGCATAAGTGAGAGAATAGGCATACTGCTAAATGTTGCAAGCTTAATGGTGACATTTATGATGAAAAGGAGACTAATGTCGCATACTAACACAAAGACCGAAGTCCGGATCTTAGACATTGAGTAATTTGTCGCCGTTGTTTGTGAACCTAATGGTTGGCAAGAAGAAAGTATGCCGCAGTAGCGCCAACCTTAGGGCTTGCATAGAGATAAATGATCATGAAGATAAAATAAATGAGAAATGAAGTATCACACCTTAACAAACATATGGTGACATTATTAAGATATTCTTAAACCTTAAGTATGATCACTTAGGTTGAAGATAAATAATTGAATGTGAATGTGAATGGTATGCGTGATAAGCATACTTAAGTGTAATTAATCAATCAAGTAAGGGTTTAATAACGTAAGGATGGTAGTAAGCCGTGAGGAAGGATGATTAACTCAAAAGAGTTGTATTAATGAAATAAATTCGCTTAAGAGAAAGAAAGAAGTTGGTAAGAACGATGTATGAATATAAAAGAAGTTTAAACTAATAATAACAAATCTAATAATGTGATTAGATTGGGAAGAAGGGTAAGATTCATTAGGAACCATGTATGTTCATTCATGACCTAATGTGGTATGTTATGTGGATATGTGTTGTAGAGACTGTAAAGACCCAAAGGAAAAGTTATTATACTGTAGCAGACGCTGAAGGCAAGTTTTTCTTATCTCTTGTCTAACCTTCATGTTAGAAAAGTTTTCTGTGATTCATGTTATGAGATGCATGAAAGATTTTAAAGAAAGGGTCGATGCTAGTTTTAACTCGGCTAGACTAATCTTGAAGATTGATTGTTTTATTTACAAGTCTTTCAATATAGAATTGCTAACGCTATCCTATGCTAATTGTTTTGTACGAATTCAAGGTAAGCCTGAGTATAAATAAACAAATGTATTTTTCATCGATTATTCGATGGGCACGCGAGGTTGCCAAAACTTAAACATAAATACGTTTAATGAATGTAGTGTTGATCAACATAGAGTACTATGGACTGATCACCCAGAAGTGCTCGTAAGCTATGTTGGATTTACGGACTTAGTGTCAGGTTGTCCTTTTCAAAGAAATTATGAACTGCTCATGGTCTTGAGCCAGAATTGATGTTTTACTGAATATTGTTATTGTAAAACGTTTTGAAGGAAAAGAAGTGCTATTTTGAATTATCGATAGTACTTCGTAACTATTGTTTAGTTACTGAAGATATATGATTCCTATGTTTCAAGCATGTCGTTTAAAAGAAATTGTTGTACTTGCTGAGCTTGTTATGCTCACTCTTGCTTGAACCATATGAATCCAACTAGGACCAAATGAACCGAGGGATCTGACAAGGTTAATGGCAAGACGAAGATGAACGATTAGTTTACCTTGTAATAAACTAGTAAGTTGTATATATTCTAGTATGATGAACAAAGAATGTAATAGTTTTAGAACCTGAGAATGGGATGTAATATTATTAATGTAATAAGAATGTCGTTGATACACACATTTTGATGTCATTTCAATAGAATGAATGTACAATTATAAGTACCGTGTAGCACCATCCGTCAGTCGAAGATACCTTGATTGGGGGGGCGCCACAGTTGGTATCAAAGCATTAGGTTATAAAACTTAAGGGGGAAGAACCTTAGGCTAATAACCTCGTTAAGGAAGAAAAGTCCGAAAGAAGTAAATGCGAGTCGAATGAGTTAATAAGGTATTGAGGAAACTCAGTACCGAAAGATTTAAAAGATGGAAAGTAACCTTAAATAAATTAAATGTGATTGGTGCTTATACTATTGTGTGTTATGTACTAATCAATATGTTATATGTTATTGTAGGATGTCGAACGATAGCTTGATGTATAGAGATATACACATTGTGAGCGAAGAAACTATGAACAAAGTAGAGCCTGTACCTATGCCGGTGACGGAGGTACCATTAGTAATTCTAGAGGAGTAGGAGACAATGGAGTACTTTGCTGAGGAAGACTACTCCGAGGGAGATATGGATGTAGCGTCATATCTTAATACGATGGTCTATGAGGAAGAAGTAATGGAGATAATGTCGGTTGGTACGGTGGTACCTACCTCAGAGTCATCGCCTCTAGATGTAATGAGAGCATCAGATCCGGCAAAGGCTTGACAGAATGTGCAATCGAAAATACGGTTGTGCAAAATCAGAATGAAGAGATTAGTGCTCTTTATGAAGCGAAGGAGTCTGCAGAAGCAGATTTTGAGTCAGAGCATGATGAAAAGGTGCTCATGATAAATAAGGCTAGGGATTATATGAACGAGGTGATAGAGCTTCATAAGAAACTGGAGGAGAAGGACCGGAAGATAGCACATATGTCTTACATCCATGAGAGTGTTCATAAGGATTTCAAGCTTAGAGTTACTTGTTATTCCATAGAGTCGGGGCAGACTCGACATACTATTAGCCGGGATACTGTAGCGAAGATTGCGAATGAGAAACATGGGGACGCTGTTATGCA
>JAINUW010000296.1:0-111255 GCA_020205615.1 Panax quinquefolius
AGAAATCATCCCAAATTATATTGGGGCAACAACAACAACCCCAATCAAGCACAACCTTCATCCACCAGGCCGAATTATTCTAACCCTCCGGGTTTTCAATCTCAGAATTAGTACACCCCACAGTCGTAGAGCGCGCAAAATTAGTTCCACCATCCACCACCTCAATAAGAGAGGAAGCCTAGCTTGGAAGATCTCTTGTCGAGGTACATTGCCCAGAATGAAACAAAGAGTAACAATCAAGAAGCCTCCATTCAGAATCTTGAAGTATAGATGGGACAATTGGCCACCGCTTTAAACAGTCGTTCACAAGGCACATTGCCTAGTGACACGGATGTCAGCCCAAAACGGGAAGGCAAAGAACAATGTAAAGCAGTGACACTCAGAAGTGAGAGAACCACTAATGAATAAAGTGGAGAGAGTTTCCAGTGGAAGAAGTGGTGACTGAAAAGGAACCTAAAGTGGAGAAGAACAATGAGAAATCTAGGGGTGAGGAAAGTATTCAAGATAGCCCTCCAACCCCTTCTCCTCCAATGAATATAGTCAATCCTCCTCTCCCTCAGTTGCCTTTCCCCTAGCGTCTGCAGAAACAAAAGCTGGACAAGAAATTTTCTAAATTCCTAGAGGTATTCAAGAAGCTTCACATAAACATCCCATTTACGGAGGCATTGGAGGGAATGCCAAGCTATGTCAAGTTTATGAAGGACATACTATCTAAGAAGCGAAAAATGGGGGATTATGAAACAATGGCGCTGACAGAGGAGTGTAGTGTCATCCTACAAAATAAGCTTCCACCGAAGCTAAAAGATCCAGGAAGCTTCACAATTCCTTGCACTATCGGGGACCAATTCATTGGCAAGGCATTGTGTGATATAGTGGCTAGAATCAACTTGATGCCTCTGTTTATATATAAGAAGTTGGGGCTAAATGAAGCCAAACCTACAAGTGTCACTTTACAATTAGCTGATAGATCTCTTACATACCCGAAGGGGATAGTAGAGGATGTACTTGTTAAGGTTGACAAGTTCATATTCTTGGCTGACTTTATTATTCTAGATTTTGAAGACGATAGGGAAGTCCCTATAATATTGGGCAGACCATTCTTGGCGACGGGGAGAACCCTAATTGATGTACAGAAAGGGGAGTTAACAATGAGGATACAGGATCAAGAAGTGACGCTCAATGTCTTCAGATCGATGAAATATCCTAATACTCCTGAGGACTTCTTCCAGATTAATGCAATTGATAATTCAGTGAGGGAAGTGTTCTTAGAAACTTGCATTATAGACCCTTTGGAAGCTACATTGACAGGGGCTAGTACTACGGAAGAGCCCACACATGTGGAATGTGCCAAGTAGCTAGATGAACCCCAAAGATCCAAACAATTCCATAGACTGTTTGAGTCTTTAAATGATGAGGAGGCATCAACTTCCAAGGGTCAGCCGTCGATCATAGAGCCTCTTATCCTAGAACTAAAGCCTTTGCCTAATCACCTGAGGTATGCTTACTTAGGGAACTCATCCACTTTACCTATGATAATTTATGCTTCTCTAACTAAGTGCCAGGAAGAAAAATTGTTGTTTGTGCTCAAGCAATACAAAACGGCCCTGGGGTGGTCAATTATTGATATAAAAGGGATCAGCCCGACTCTATGCATGTACAAAATTTTACTGGAGGAAAGGTTTAAACCATCTATTGAGCATAAGAGGCGGTTGAATCCCATTATGAAAGAAGTGGTCTGGAAGAAGATCATTAAACTGCTGGATGCAGGCATCATCTACCCCATATCTGATAGTCCTTGGGTCAGTCTTATCCAATGTGTGCAAAAGAAGGGCGAATGACTGTAGTGCCCAATGAAAACAAGGAGTTGATCCTAACCAGAATGGTGACAGGGTGGAGGGTGTGTATGGATTACGGGAAATTGAACAAATCAACCTGTAAAGATCACTTCCCTCTTCCTTTTATTGATCAGATGCTTAATAGGTTAGCGGGGCATGAATATTATTATCTGCTAAATGGCTACTTGGGGTATAATCAGATTTCAATTACTCCTGAAGATTAGGAGAAGATGACGTTCACATGCCCGTATAGGACCTTTGCCTTCCGAAAAATATCTTTCGGGCTATGTAATGCTCCCTTAACATTTCAGCGGTGTATTATGTCGATTTTCTCTGATATGGTTGAAAAGACCTTAGAAGTCATCATGGATGACTTTTTGATATTCAGGAGCTCATTTGATAATTGCCTGAGGAATTTAACTGTCGTTCTCCACAGATGTGTTAAGACTAACCTTGTGTTGAATTGGGGGAAGTGCCACTTCATGGTTGAAAAGGGCATTATTCTGGGTCACAAGATTTCTGCTAGCGGCATTGAGGTTGATAAGGCAAAAATTGATGTGATTAATAACCTCCCACCACCGACATCAGTAAAAGGAGTAAGGAGTTTCCTTAGGCATGCAGGATTTTATAGAAATTTTATCCAAGACTTCTCAGGGATAACCAAACAGATGTGTACGCTATTGGAAAAGGACATGCCTTTCCAATTTGATGAAGCCTGCTTGAGTGCTTTTTAGTTATTAAAGCAAAGACTTGTCTCGGCTCCTATTGTTGTAGCCCCTGACTGGACCGTCCCTTTTGAGCTATTGTGCGATGCAAGTGATTTTGCTATTGGGGCGTTTCTAGGGCGCCAACGAAGGGAGAAGGTTTTCCACACCATATACTATGCCAGCAAAACTTTAACGGATGCTCAGCTGAATTATACTACCACTGAGAAGGAGCTGCTGGCAGTGGTCTATGCATTTGATAAGTTTCGTTCCTACCTCATCGGGAAGAAGGTGATTGTATACACTGATCACTCGGAAATCAAATATTTGATTGAGAAGAGATATGCTAATCTAAGATTGATAAGGTGGGTATTGCTTCTCTAAGAGTTTGACTTAGAGATCTGAGATAAGAAGGGGACAGAAAATTAGGTAGCTGATCACTTATCAAGGATGGAGAACACCCCGCGTTCGGGAGATGCTAAAAAAACCATCAAAGATTTCTTCCCAGACGAATAACTTTTTGTCATCCATAGCAAAGCCCCGTGGTATGCGGACTTTGCCAATTTTGTGCTTCCTCCAAACCTAAGCTATCAACAGAGGAATAAATTCCTAAAAGATGCCAAGCAATATTTGTGGGATGAGCCCTTCTTGTTCAAGCAGTGTTCTGATCAAATTCTACGAAGATGCTTGCCGGATGAAGAAATTAAAGATGTGCTACATCATTGCCATTCTTCAAATTATGGTGGTCACTTTGGGGGTCAAAGAATGGCAGCTAAAGTGCTTCAGTGTGGATTTTAATGGCCCGCCCTATTCAAAGATGCACACACATATGTGTTGCACTGCGATAGATGCCAAAGGGTGGGAACTATTTTAAGAAGGCATGAATTGCCCCTGCAGAATATCCTCGAAGTGGAACTCTTTGATGTCTGGGGTATTGACTTCATGGCTCCATTCCCGTCCTCCTACAACAATCTTTATATTCTTGTGGCGATGGATTATGTCTGCAAGTGGGTTGAAGCAGTTGCCTTGCCGACTAATGATGCTAAGGTAGTGCTTCAGTTCCTTAAGAAAAACATTTTTACTTGTTTTGGCACGCCTCGGGCTATTATCAGCGATGAAGGGTTGCATTTTTGTAACAAATACTTTGAAGCCATTCTAGCTAAGTATGGGGTGACCCATAAGATAGCCAGTGCATATCATCCACAGACTAGTAGCCAAGCCGAGATTTCCAATCGAGAAGTGAAACGAATCTGGGAGAAGATTGTTAATCCCAATTGCAAGGATTGGTCAAAGAAGCTCGACGATGCCTTGTGGGCTTACCGCACAGCTTACAAAATGCCTATCGGAATGTCTCCGTATAGGCTTGTCTATGGTAAGGCGTGTCATCTCCCAGTAGAATTGGAACACAATGTTTATTTGGCTATTCAGAAGCTCAACTTTGATTTAGAAGCAGCCGGCGAGAAATGACTCTTGCAACTAAATGAATCACACGAGTTTCATCTGCAAGCGTACGAAAATGCTAAGTTGTATAAGGAGAAAACAAAGAGGTGGCACGATAAAAAAATCCTAGAAAGAAATTTTAAGCTGGGTCAAAAGGTTCTTCTCTTCAACTCTAGGTTGGAGTTATTCCCAGGGAAATTAAAGCTCAAATGGTCAGGGCCATTCACAATTGCCAAGGTGTATCCGTATGGGGCAATAAAAGTTGAGGATCCCAATTCTGACAAAACCTTCAAGGTTAATGGTCAGCGTTTGAAACATTACTAGGGCGGCGAGGTATACCGATAGAACAACTCCATCATATTAGGAGACCTGGTATAAGACGGGATAATAGTCAAGCTGACGACTCTAAATCAAGAGCTTGATGGGAGGCATCCCCATCTCAGTATTAAAAAAATTTGTTTTTATTTTTATTAACTTAAGTCTTATTTTAGTTGTCTTTAGTTACTGTCTGAAGTTTTTAGTATAACCTGTAGTCTTTATAGTGCATGTATATTAGTATCTTTTTCAGGCCTTCCAGTAGTTAGAACTGTGCATATTGTGTTTGTTTTGTTTCTGTTATGTTGCTCGCTGATGTAAATTTTTGGCATGTGCACGATTTCTTAAGTTAATATCAGAAGTCTATTATTCAGATCATGATACGGCATTATAATACCGATATTCGTGTGCATGATGCCATATTCACATTCTGACCTCAATTTTTTGCGTTGTAGCGCCGAGTATAGGGGGAGAATTCTGCAAATTCGCGTCGCGGCACCAGTTCTCAAGCATCTCTTCGCGTCGTAGCGCCACAAAAGGGGATGGAACACTGTAAACTAATGCCCCGGTGCCAGATTATAAAGGCCTCTTCGCACCGCAGCGCTATCTCAGAAGGGTGCATACTATAATTTTGCGCCCCAGCGCCAGATAACAAAGAGTCCTTCGTGCCGCAGCGCCGAAGGCATTGGCCAGACACTGAAAACTTGCATTGCGGCACCGAATACCAGACAGTGATTCGTGTTGCGGCGCGCCAATAATGGTTCTTTTCTGCGTCGTCGTCACGCCATACCATGCGCCGCTTGATGCTACTGGCAATTTTGTTTTAAAAGACATCTATTCAGATGATGTGCGTCACTTTTTCCCCTTCCTTAGACTGAAATCTCTTTCCTCCTCACCACCCGTTACGATAATCAACCATCGCGCCCCTTCTAACCGTTCAAAATTCGGCCGTTCACCAACCGTCGGCCGTTTCTTACCGTTTGGGCGCCCAACCATCCTTTCAGTTGCACTGATAGTTGCCTCCATTCACGCTTTCCACCCCTTTAAAAGCCAAGCAAGGTACGGTGTTTAGTCATACTCTTGGCTTGCATAGAAAATTTACTTACAAAGCATGCCTTTAGATTTATTGCAAATTAGCCATAGCTTCTAAGCGTCCTCGAACTAGCATTGGCCCCCCTCCATCCTCCTCCCGACCCCCTATTACACCTTGGTATCCTATAAAATGCCTCTCAGAAGAAGCCTATAAACGTTATACTCAGAATTTTTTATCCTGTAGTCTGGTGCCTGAGCGAGGGCTTAGGCCCGATGATAAATTAGATGCGCAAATGATGACAATGATTATCGCTATGAAATGGGTGCACTTCACTAAGCCATCGGAGTCAGCCATTGTAGCGGTGGTGAAGGAGTTCTATGCCAATGCCATTGCAAATGGCCCTCCGGCTGTACCAGTAAGGGGAAAGATCATCCAATTCGACAATCGGGCCATCAATGCAGTCTACGGGACTCCTAACTAAGACGACCATAATTATCGAGAAGTTGGGCTTCGGAGTTACAACACTGACGAAATTATTAATAAACTCTGCAAGCCCGGGACAGTGTGGAAAACTAATGA
This sequence comes from Panax quinquefolius, assembly GCA_020205615.1. Lineage (NCBI taxonomy): Eukaryota > Viridiplantae > Streptophyta > Magnoliopsida > Apiales > Araliaceae > Panax > Panax quinquefolius. Next base: position 5,907 of record JAINUW010000296.1, read on the forward strand.
ATTTCATGGTGAAAGGACCTCATTTCCTCAGCAGGCTCTTAGCCGTTAAGGTAAAGCTTGGTATTCGTTTATCTGTTTGAACGTTATGCCTACGGGTCATTTAAGTGATGTAACTTGGGAAAGGGCAATTCTGCTCTATGCCATTGTTACGGGCTTAAAAGTCGATGTAGGGGTATTAATCAGCGAGTCCATCAAGAAGGCGATAAAGAGCAATGTCATGGCAGGCCTCCCACACCCATCTCTTATTACCCGTCTTTACAAAAGGGTGGGTGTTCAGTGGGACTTGGAAGATGTCACTCTACCGCGAATGTCGGTTATTGGTCATCATCTAATAGGTCGATATGCTGTCTGGGAAGGGGCACCACCACACCCCCGAGGAGAGGGATATTTTCCAGCACCTCAGCCATAGCCTTCCAGTGATCTGGCACCAACCAATGAAGCGGGGACATCCACTCAAGTGCATGAGCCTCCGTTATCTATGACTGTTCCACCTGGGGCCCTCGTGGAAATCCTAAATAGCTTAAACTTCTTACACTGCAAGGTAGACACTGTCACTCAGTGGCAGAATTAATTCTATCATTACCATGCAGAGTTTTCAAATACACTCTCCAACATTCAGGGTGCTCAGGGAGGAGATGACCCTGATTTCATTCCATTTCCATTTCTAACACCGCCAATTTATGCGCCGTATCTGCCACAATTTCTGCCGCCTACTGAGAGGAGGCCCGCGCTGATGAACCAGTGAATGTGGAGGATGATGGAGATGATGATGATCTAGAGGTGGTCAGAGATGATGATGATCTTGATCTTGATGGTGATGAAGGCGGTGATGCTCCTGATGCTTGAAGATGACGAAAAGAGGCCAGTGAGGACACTGGCCAAATTGCAAGTTTGGGGGAGGGGAAGACTTCCTTTTATTTAATATATATATATATATATATAAATTGTGTTAGTCTTTTAATATTTGAACTGTTGTTTAATTATGTTTATGGTGTGAGAGTGTGACTGAATCATTTGGGCTGAATAGCTCCAGACTCCTATTATTTAACTATGTTTTTATATTGTTTAAATATTATTGTGATTATTTTTTTTTTATGATTGTGATTGGGTTATTTTGGATGAATGCATGTTTTTGGTATATCTTATGTTTATAATTATTATCATTTTGGGATTGCATATTTGGGAATATTTTACACTGATCATTAGCATAGTCCTTCCCCTATTTTGACCCTATTTTGATAGGGTACTCTATAGTTATAGTTTTTGCCTTTTACATGTTGATTAACCCTAACCCCCGTCTCTAATTGTTTATATGCTGGGTTAGGATAGTTTAGGTTTTGATTATGGCCGATGACAAGCTCCTGATTATTATATTATTTTCTTAGAAGAGTGTAAAAATTTATGTGAACTTGGGGCGTGTTAATGAGATAAGCCGAGACTGTTTTTGATCCATCCTTTAAGTGAGCACTGACCAATTGTCGTTTCTAGTTATGTGTCCAAATTTAGGTTGTCTATTTATTGTGTTGAAAATTTATATGTTGTTAAACTCTGTTGATTTCAAGGTAATAAAAGACTTAGACGTTTTTACACTTTTGGGTCTATAGTTCTAATATATATATATATATATATATATATATAATAAAAAATAAATATCAGTCCTGCGGTGGGTCGAGATGGAGCATGGAAAGGCACTCGCCCATAACGCGGGCTTGTAAAATCTATTGTGGACTTATGTTGATTATGTGGCCTTTGTGCTTGAGTTATTAGATTCTTAGGGGTGTTCTACACCTAGTGCCCTTCATCAGGCTTGGGAGTCATTGATCGAAAGCTTGCTAATGGGTGCTCTGTTTAGCCTATAAGTAATCAAGTACTATCTAAGTCAGAATTTACTACATTATACTAGAACTTTTGATCCTTTCGTGTTTTTGCGTCTTGTCTTAATGCTTGTTAATTATGTGAGTTGAATAGTAAGCTTATTGATTATCACAGTCGATTGTGTGATCTTAATTTGGGTTATAGCTAGTTATGATGTTTGGTCTTCAAACACACAGAATGGATCAATTACAGTCTCATGTTTATTAATAGACATTAAGCCCTCGTTTGTATGTGTTTTATCCTATTCTCAGAGGATGTTTATGATTGTGCTTAGAGGCTATATATTAGTCTATAGGATTAGACTTATTTTGTTTCTAGAAGTAATGGGGTATGGTTGTCTGATAGTTTGCTTGAGGACAAGCAAAAGCTTAAGTTTGGGGGTATTTGATGAGTGGGATTTATACCCGTGAATCAGATCCTTAGTGGCTTAAGTTGTTGCCTGTTTTAAGTCATTTAGTAAGTATTTATAAATATTTTATTGTTATTTTGTCTGAGTTCTATCATGCAGGGCTTTACAGAGCTCAATAGTCATTTTTGTTGTAATGGTGTCGTGTACCGAAGTTAACTTTATAAGCCATATGCATGATGCTCATTGTATGTTAGACCATATTGAATTGGAATTCCGGCCGTATCAAGGAGTACATAAAGATTCGTGTCGCAGCGCCACTCCTCATTGGAATACACTGGAAAAAGGCACCTCAGTGCCCCAGCTCCACTTCCGACGCCCCAGCGCCCTTGTTCCTCGCACCACAGCGTCGTACCTTTACTATGGAATCGTGCCACAGTGCGACCTCCAGTCTCTTTAGCCCTGCGTGGCGCCATAGCGCCGCTTGCTATTCTACTGCCTGCGCCGCAGCGCGAGCTCCGGTGTCCATACAACAAAGGGCTTTAAATGACCTAAAGAGAGAGAGAGACGAAGATAGACTTAAATTAGCCGCCTGCGATAAAATCTTAGACAGAGAGCTTAGCTTAGGAATATTTTTTCACAGTCTTAAATTCTAGAAGAGAAAGAAGTTGTGCCAGAAAGGAAGAAGAGTTATTGCATCCGACACAAGCTTAGTAGCCACGTAGTGAAGAGAAGATTCGGAGGAAGAACACTTCAAAACATGGGTTTTCTTATTCCAAATCTCTCATTTATTGTGTATTGCTGAAAATGTGTAATGTATTGAAAATGTGCATTAGTACCATAGTTATGAACTAAATCCATTTTTAGGATTGTAATGTAACCTTTTGTTTAGCTTAATTAACTTTCTCTCCTATTTTATATAATGAATCATTTTGGAATGGGTTGTTGTATTTCTTATTTAATGACTGATTGCATGTATATGCTTTTAATTTTAACGACATTAAAAATAACTACAATTATTTGGATGCAAACAATGCTGACTTGGTTACTGGTTAAAATTATAATCGTTACTGCATAATATTACTGACTAATGCTGACTTGTTTACTGACTAATGCTAACTTGGTTACTGTGTAATAGTATATTGGTTACTAACTAATACTAATTGCTTACTGCATAACATTATAATGGTTATTGACTAATGTTGATTTAGTTACTGTATACCATTGTACTGGTTACTGGCTAATGTTGACTTGGTTACTCTGTAAATTATAATGTTATTGTGTTTTATAATTATAACATTGATTTGTTTACTTTACTATATTTATTCTGTTTTCAGACAATGAAAATGATTCCAGTTGTACTTTATTCTAACAACACACTTAATTTGTGTTGTAGGTTGAGACATCAAACTTAGTGATTTTCACTGTTTACGATGTCGCTAAACAATATATTGTGGACATCGATCAAAAGACATGCACATGTCGTAAATTTCAGTACCATGAGATGCCTTGTCCGCACGCTGCTGCTGTTATGAACAAGTGAAATTTGAGCTGTTATGATTTTTGCTCAAAAAATTACTCTAAAACAACTTTGGTCGACGCATATTCAGCTTTCATCATGTCGTTAGATGACAAAGAAAACTGGGATATACCAGATGAAGTAAGAAACATGTGTAAGACCACCGAACACAAGAAGACCAGTGAGAAGACCAAAAATAGGGAGGTACAAACATGAATCTGAAATCAAAATTCAAAACAAATGCAGCAGGTGCCAAGAAAAAGGACACAATAGGAAAACATGTAATAATCCACCTGTTTTAAGACCAAAAAAAGGTCTAATATAGTGCAATTACATTAAGAGTGTAAATACATGAATATATAATTGTTTATTATCAGTAACCATTAACCATATGGTTGGTAACATTTTTGATTGTGTACAGTAACCAAAATTGTTATTGATTAATATTTTAATTTCTGATTTCATTATGAGTTTCCAATATAAAGCAAACATATACATTGTACAATTTTTAACTATTCTAAAACATTTTTATGTAAATTTGTTTACCACCTAAAATAAAATGGTTACCACTGCATTAATGTTTAATTACTACCAGATAGATAACAATGTAATTTAAAAGTATCCATCAGCTAGATAAATGGGAACCCACACATGTACACTATGCACTTGATAATTGTTCCCAATATAAGTTGTAAATTATTTGGTTACTAACATAAACTAAAATGATTACCCTTATATGCAGGTTTGGATACCAACTACACATATCAAAAATATCTTTATTTTAATATGAGTTTATAAATAAACATCATATATATTAATGGGAAGTCTTAATTAAAAAATTTTATTCCATCATGATGATAGACTATAAATCAGACACATACATTTAACACTTTATAACATTCGTGATACAAACTTATAACTGTTTGGTTACCAACAAAAACAAAAATTGTTAACATATATGTAGGTTTGGATATCAACCTAACATTTCAACTTAAATAGGCGATACATCTTGATTTTAACAAATTTTATGTCAATTTGTTTACTAATAAGTAATAAAATGGTTACCTCTATAATAAAAATAATAGTAACTAGAACAAAACAAGAATCCATCTTAGGAAAGCATGTATAATAAACAATTACATATTAACAAAAAAAAATTAACTAAAATCCCTCATTGATTGTACAATAATAGTAGTCAAAAACCATTAAATAACAGTAAAAAAATATAATAAATAAGTAACCAAATAGTTACATAAAAGTAACTATAACAGGTTTTAATGGTAACCAAAACATAAACAACATGTATATCCAGCATCCTGTAATTAAAGTGATATTGTTTGTTTAGGCAGCCCATGTATACTCTCACATGTGCATTTAACCATTGATATATGTCTTGATATAAGCTTGTAACTCTCTTGTTACTATGAAAATATTAGTTGGTTACCTTTTTATACATATTTGGTTACCAACTATACATCTCAAAACAATATAGCTAACAATGCTTAAAAGAAACAAATACCAACCAACAAACAATATCACTTTCATTACTGCTAAAATAATAAAATATGTAATCCCATCTACATAAGATCCAATAAACATCACAAACTCATAAACCATACAAAAATGTTGTGTATATCCCCAAAAAAAACAAAACACAAAACACAATTCTTAAAGACAAAACAACGAGATCCGAACTAATCAAAATCTGGAACAAATCTTCCTAGAAATTCTCTGTCAGTCTCATATCCCTCCAACTATTTTTTCCTTGCATGCATATATAGGTTTGTGCATAACTTCTTCTGATACTGCGCAATGGGGAATGGAATAGGAATTTCATCAAAATTCTGATGAATGACATGCTCAGTGAAATAAATCATGAACAACCCGCAATCACTGCACAAACAGACAAAAAATAACGAAAATCAAAACTAAAATCAACCTATATGTAATAGTTAAAAAAATGTAAACAATGTAACCCTTACCCCTCAACTTGTTCAGGAACTGCCTCTGCAAATTCCAACTTAATTATATCATCTTCCTCCTTGTTGCGATACGGTTCACTGCTAAAGTCAATGTCATACCTATCCCTCCAAAAACCACTCTTACGCAATAAAGTGGGAAGAATGAATATGTATGGCTCACAAACATCCATAATTTTTGTTTGCATGGATTTCTTTTTTGGCTGCAAAGAATTGTAAACAGTTAGACGTCTACGATGCACATCAAATGTCAACAAAAACCAATGTTCCGATGATGACATATGAATGGGGAACAACACGTAGTCAACATTTCTCTATGGTTTGCTGACATCCATAAACAGCCCATAGATGTATTCAGCAACATCACCCTCCCAGACAGAACACTCTTATCTGCATTTTTACTTGTATATTCCTCGAAAAGAGTGGTCATCTTGCTATGAAACCAACAGTCTGTAGTCGTTGCCCTTATATGAACACTGTCGGAATGTCTGGCCAATTTACGAAAATAATATAACGCAACATTAATGTGTTGAACCAGAAAAAAAATATAATATTAACAGTTGCTTAAAAATGTAAGTATATAATGAATGTAACCAACTTTGTTAACACTAGTTACTACCCAACTAAAAAATGTAACCATAGCTAGAAAAACATAATTTTTTTAAAAAATAACTCACATCGTTGTCTAACCATTGTCCAAGAGTCTTTAATTTATAGAACCACATTTTCGATGATATTGGGACAGACCCAAATACAAAAGCAGGTTCAATATTATTGTTCTTTCCAGGGAATTTGTCGGTCCTTCAATATAAAAGCATATTAGTATTCACGCTAACATTAACAGTTACCGTATTAGTATACACACTACCCAAAATCAAACTTGAACATTCAATAATTAACATACTAATCAACAACTTAATTGTAAATAGTAACCTGGTAACCAACAAATATTAATATAATAACCATAATCAAATAGTAACTAATACATAACAAAAAAGTAACCAAAATATAAAATAATAGTAACGGAAAATAATTTAATAGTAACCAAAGCAATGACATCATGTAATCAATAATAATTTTAAACAACCTGAATGTACTAAACAAATACCTAGTAATCAATCAAATATAATATAAAAGTAACAAACATTTTACTTAAATGGAACATTAACATAAATCAAATATTACATGATAGTAACCAAAATATAATATATTAGTAACCAAAACACGATATAGCGATAACGAACCAAAATATAATATGATGATAAATCAGATAAAAATATAATGTAATCAATAACAATTTAACCAACATATATATACCTAACAATTACATAGTAACCAACATATAATATGATAGTAACCAAAATCCCATTTGAGAAAACAAAATGGTATCCAACTCATAATATAACTTGATAACCATAACATGATAAAGCAGTAACCAAAACATAAAATAATAGTAACCATAAAATTTATTTAATATTAACCATATGTTTCTACAAGTAAATAAATTTATTTGTTTCATAAAAAAACTATAGCATTGTTAATAATAAAAAACAAACCTTTTCCTGTTGTTTAGTCCAATTTTAAACCATTGTTCAAACAATGCCTCTTCAAACTTTGACGGCATATCCATACATACTTTCGAGAATACAAAAAGACATGCAAGTGTTTGACTAGCACCCACGGCAGTAGACAATGAACCAGCCGATCCAAACGTTGATGTATATGGAGATCGGAAAACGGCACTCTTTGCATGTTCACGGACAGGTCTACCACCGGCTTTATGGACACTTTTCTCCAACTCATCACACTGAACTATGTCCTGTGTGGCCAGAACCATCTGATCAAGTGCAAACTTGCTTTCTGCCTCATATTTATTCCCCTTTTTAAATTTACATAAAAGGTAACAAATACAATTAGATTTTCAACATAAACACATGCAGTTAACAACTATATGCATTAAAAAACTGAATGAACAATAATCGACATATTAAAGTGAACATATCATAATAGTAACCAAAACAAAATAAATTACTAACCAAATTATAATATAATAGTAATCAACACACAATGTAATAGTAACCAATCAATATTATAATAGTAAACAAAATATATATAATAGTAACAATATCACAATATAACAGTAACCAAAACCTATAGCATGTAAAAAAAAGATGGCATGCCATTATAACACTAACTATGACACCCCCAAATCCTGGTTACCTGACTCCCGAGTTTGGTGCTCATGATCCACAATATAAATAACATCTAACTACCCATTTAATTATGAATAGACATATAAACCACGTTAACTGGTATAGTTAATACATTCGTCCCAGGTTATCTAACCTTTATATTACAAACATACCCTTTAGATATACAAAAAGGGTTTACAAATACAACATAATATATATGTTAAACATAATTATCACAGCATAACACCTTTGCCTTTTATCTTCACGGCTCCTCTGGCTTCTTCGTTCCTAGATGAAATGTTTTATTTAGCAAGGGTGAGCAACAAATTTGCCCCGCAAGTTAAGATATACAATAAATGTATCAGAATCAAGACAAAAAACTATCTAATTTGATAGAATGACTCCAAAGTTCGGGGAACTTTGAAATAGCTGAACAATTTGTTCTTCTCTAACTAATTTTCTCGCAACCTATGCAACAAATTAATGAAAGTATACAATGCTTTCAAAGTTTCTACGATATTCTAATGAATAATCAAGAATCAATTCTACACAATAGCAAAGTGGAATATTTTCCAAATTTATGCTGAGTGATCACACAAGATCTAGAACTTTTCTTCTCGGGTAGATATCAAAGATTTACTTTGATATATACTCAGGTGTATCAGATAACCATAAAGATTAAATCATACCCCTCTGCAAGTATAACAAGTGATCAGCTTTATTATACCCTATATTATGCATAATACTTAAATATAGCGCGTAATAGTCGAATTTACGACCAATAAAATGTTCCCTTTATATAAAAGGTTATTCTTCTCAGTCTCAGAATCAAGATTTTGATTGAACAACGAAATACTGTGATTTTAATTTCTAATTACTTCTCGATCTAGCCAAAATAATTGGCATCAATCTGTCAATAATAATTGAATTCTCTTCCTGAACCTATCAAGTTCTAACAAATGTTCGTCTGACCAGAATAATTGGCTAAGACATTTCTCAATATAATTCAATAATAAACAGGAATTATCTGTACTGTCAATTCTATCTTCTACGGATATGAATATCCAACAACAGTTATTCTACAAATGTATATTTTCCGAATTAGTAATTCAATTTGAATTATTAAACATGCACTAACTGTGAATAACCAACAATAAATTATTAGACGTGGTCTAATTAACAATAATTAACCACCATAATAATTGAACAATATTAACTCAAGGTTGAGTTAAGAAAACTTACCTCTTCCGCTGATTACAGCTACACAATAAACTTATCTGCGTTCGTAAGACCTATAACCAATAACATCGGTCTCACAATTAGCACAAAATTTATAACACATAACACTGCAATTCATAGTCAATCTTCTCCTAGACACATTAGCACATAGTCACATCAGTGTTTATAACCTATATAAACACTTAACAAATCTTACTAGTTCGGTCTGTTTGGACTTTGGTCCATTCTCAGTGTTCCAGTCACCCTATCTGATAATTAACATAGTTATTGTCAAGTAAATTTCGGTTTCTAAGCTTCAATATTAATTTAGATAAGTCAATTATCAATTATAATATTTTTCGGAAGCTTTTAATAATTTATAAACAATTATTATAATTTATAATAATTTTTCAAACATCGGAATCATTTTTAAATGATTTAATTATCAATTAATCTTATCATCATTAATATTTAATAATATTAAAATATTAATGCATATACTCATAAAAATATTAAAGTTATTATCAATAACTTAAAATATTTTTAAATCAACAATATTCCACTTAAATAATTTTTAAAATAATTAAAATCATTTTTAAATCATCACTATTAATATTTAAATATTAATGAAATTATTATCCAAATATTAAAACTCATTAATTATAACTTAAAATATTTTAAATCCTTTTTCTCATTTTTAAGTGATTTTTAAATTAATAAAATCATTTTTCTATCAATTATTTAATTTAATAATTAAATAAATCATTATCATTAATATTAATTTATTAATGAGAATTCTCCAAAAATATTGAAAAATATATTTTATAATTCAAAATATTTTCTAACACTTTATTCTCATTTAAAATGATTTTTATAATATTAAAATCATTGTTCTCTACTTTATTTAATATAATAAATAATTAAATCAAATATCATTAATATTAAATTATTAATGAAAATTCTCTAAAAATATTAAAAGTTACTTTTTATAACTCAAAATATTTTTAAATACTTTATTCTTATTTGAAATGATTTTTAATAATATTAAATCATTTTCTCTAATTTATTTAATACACTAATTAAATAAATTAAATACCTTTAATATTTGAATAATTATAAATATTAAAGAAAATATTCCAATTGGTCAAAAACTATTTTTCATAATTTAAAATAAATTTTTAAAACCATTTTTAATAATTTTTAGAATTTATTTCTATTTTTAATTAATTTTCAGAAAATCGGAAATTAGAAAATAATAAAACCGTTGCTAAAGACCTTTAGCGACACTAAGCGTCGTTGTTGGTGTTCTTGAGCTAAAGAACACTAACAGCTCAGTGTTTAAGGCCCTTAGTTTGACCTCTTGTAATTCTCTGTTAAATTTGTTTCTGGGCTTTATTAAGCGTTTATGCTGTAGTAGGTTTGCAACACTACCATTAACAATCAACAACTCAGTCATACAACATCATGACATGAAGATCTATGCTATCAAACATATTGTTAGACCATGCCTGGGTTTTCTGGGTAACCAGAAACCCAAGGCAGTTTGAGTGTCTCATTTCGAGCTCAATTAGCCAAGTGTTCTGGTCATTATTTTGGTGATTTCTTGGTTCATAATCATAGTATACATGACAAGGAACAACACTAAGACAACAGATCAATTAAACAACAACCAAATCATAATTTACAGCTCAGTCAAACTCTGTCAGAACGGGTGTTCATAGAGTTTCTGGAAATTCCTAAAAATGCAAAATCAGGCTCGGATGGCTACTTTGACCGCTCACTCCATTCGATCTATTGCTTGTTTATAGTATCTAAAGACATGAATCTAAAGTTCATACAACAGGCTACAAGTTTAATACAACAACAACAACAACAAAATGTATAAAACCTGACAGATCTGGGAGCTTGAAATCGTTGTCAGACACTACAAAACCGTTTCTGGGTTACCCAGAATTCTCATGGTCATGCCCGGTCAACGGGTTTTGAACAAGAATAACTTCAAATCTAGACATTAATTGACTGTGATACCACTTTCAGATTAAGGACCACATACCAGACTACTAATCCAAAAGATCAAACAACAAACATCATAAATAACCAAAGATCTACAGCCATTAACATTTGATTGTCAGACCTCTTAACTGTTCTTGGGCAATTTTGAAAATCAACACTTTTAAAGTCATTTGATGCTATGGATCTGTGGTATATCATAGATCATCATAAAACATCCTCTAGTACTGATTTAAACACATAAACACAAACATAAACTTAGCATACCAGATCTAGGTGGAGTTTAGGGTTTTACCTCTCTTGTTCCACTTTTTGATCTTTGATCTCCTCACTGATTTTTGGTGTTCAAATGGGTTATCTAGTGACTGATTCACTTAAGATTTTCGGAGGTTAGGAGAGATAATTGGTTTGTGGAGAGTAAGATAGCAAAATAACTAAGTTTATGGACATTCTCTCTCTTTATCTCTTATGATTATATACAATGTATCTATAATGGCTAGGTGTCAATGTTAGATCAGATTTGGCTAAGATATTTGTCAAAATGTCAACATAGTTGGTCACCTACTAAAGGTTTTGCAATTTTTTACAAGTTAGCTTATTAAAAATTTAAAAAGGGTAATCTTGTCATTTGCATTTTAAATTTAATGGCATACTTGACAATGTTCAAACCCTTAGGGTTTAACCCTTAGGATTTAACCCTTAGGGTTTAACCCTAAGGTTCTAACCCTTAGGTTTTACAATATTAGTTTCTAAAATTTCTAATTAGGGTTTTAATTAGAAAAATAAAATTTCTAAATTACAATTAGGTTTTGTAAAATAGGAATTTAAAATAACTAAAATATAATTAGGGTTTTCTAATCATATTTAAGTTTAATAAACACCTTAGACTTGCCAATTAGGATTAGGGTTTCCTAATTTAGGATTTAGGATTCCTGAATTTTAAATTAGGGTTTCTCGGCATACGATTAGGGTTTCCAACTACGCGTTAGGGTTTTTAATCATGAGATTAGAGTTTCTAATCTCTTATTAGGGTTTATAAATTTTAAATCTTATCTGATCAATCATTGATCAACATTTCTATACAGTACAAACACGTACTCATCAGTACATTTATTTTAATTCAATTTTCTACTGAATCACTATCCATAAATTAGGGTTAGGGTTTCTAAAGCTGTTAAGCACAACTCTACTCTTATTTTTCTCAGTTAATACACAAATTGACTTATCCTCGAGACTCGTATCACAGATACACAGTACAATATTAACAATCAATATTAATATTAAATTTAAAAAAATTATTCGAAAATTCAGATTATTCAAAATCCCGGGTTATTACACTAACCTCAGCAGCAACATACACAACAATCTCTTTCCCAGTGCATTGGCTTAATATGTCAAAAGATGGCATGTCATTGTTCTTGCCAATCTGTGTAACATAAAAAACAACCAATTAATCATTAAAAAAAGACATATAACACAACAAAACAAACAAATATGTCTGACCTTGACATTTTCTTCATCATCATTAATTTTTATTTTATGATGTTCTTCAACCATAACATCAGGTTCAACTTCATTACCAATCTCAATTTCATTCCCATCCTTCTTCTCAACAAAATTCAACACATCATCACCATCATTATTCTTATTTAGTTTTGAACCATCATCAACATCCTCATCAACATGGGGGTCTTCACACTCTTTAACAACTTCATCAACTTTAAAAACTTCATCAACCATAACAACATCTTCACACTCTTTAATAACTTCAGTTTCAAACTCATCATTCTTCTCATCAGGTTTCAACCCATCATCACCAACCTCAACATCGTCATTATAATTACCTTTAAAAACATCATCATCCTCATCAACATCATCAGCTTCATCTTCATCATCATCATCATCATCACCGCCATCATCAGAATCACCATCAACTTGTTTGTCCCCAACATCTTTGATCCCGCGTAACTCATCTCTAATAATGGACCTAAAGTCCCTACATATCTGAACATGTAAAATATGCATATCATCCTTAATATCAGCCCGCAATTTTATAATGTCTTTCTTAATTTCAGACACTTTCTTCTCCAACGACCTAAACCGTGCATCAATTGCATCTTTAACTTTAGATATATCAAATCCAATGTTGTCACCCTTCACTTTTTTTTCAACCTTCTTATCAGCATCCTTCCCATTGAAAAAGTGAAGGCCGCCCAAATCAAGTTGATCTTTCTCCTCGGACGTAGGAATCAAATTTTTTATCCTCAACTGAAAAACATTAAGTAAATTTAGTATAACATCTGACAAATATTGTACGAATACAGTAAAAAAAATAGTAAATAAAGAATCATGAGACATACTCCCTCCATCCCAAATTAATTGCTCAGTTTTGACTTTTTAAAGTCAAATTGACCATTTTTAAAACTAATCTTTTTACTATTTTTGCTAAAATATAGGTGAAGAGATTATAACCAAAAGAAAATATATACAATTTATTACTAACCCCAATTTTTATAATTTTAGAAATATATTTATATATGCTTAATTATTAATTCTAAAATAGTCGATTTGACTTAAAAAAGTCAAAAGCCCGAGCAATTAATTTGGGATGGAGGAGTAATTAGTAACCAAATATATATATATATATATATATATATATATATATATATATATAGGTAACCAAATGTATATAAATCGTTAACCAAATCAATGTATAAAGGTAGCCAATATTTGTATATCTGGATAACCAACAAAATTGTTATTAGCAACATGAGTGTAATATAATTAGTAACCAAATGCATATATTCAGGTAACCAACAACAATGTTATTATTAACATACACATAATATAATCAGTAACCAAATGAGTATATAAAGGTAACTAACTACTTTGTTAACAGTAAACTTCACAAAATATAATCAGTAACTAATTACATAACTAAAGGTAACCAATTATACTCTTAGTAGTAAACTGCATACTTGTCCAGAACAAAATACTAAATCATTCAACTTGTCATTCATAGGGGGCTTCACTAGCTCCTTCCATCTAAATAAACGGACATCCGACGGATGCTCGTCATTGCATATGCCCCGAGTTCTGAATGTTGGAATGGTTTCAAACATAAACACTTGGAATACATAAGAAAGCCCATTCAACTTATACAATTTGGTATAATGATCCTTGTAGAAATTATATATCGACCCACCATTCCTTCCTTTCTTCAAACACCCCTTCAAAGCATTGGACAAAGAGTACTTTGTCATCTCGAACGCCACTTTCCCCCAAGGAAAACTACTAACATCACCGTAACATAAAAAAATAACCATCGCCCCATCCACATAATTTTTAGAAATTATGGATAGAATGAAATTAAAAACCAACAAAATCAATGACATCTTAATAGCCTCATCATCGTCATCAAAAACTGCCTTCCGATATAACCTACCTATACTACTACGCGTCACGACTTCATCCCAAAAAAACTTTTCAATTGTAAGGTTTGTAATATTCATGAGCCTTGATCAAATTGCAAAAAAGTGCGGAAGCGTGTAAAAATCGAGTTTAAAAATTTTACAAACCATATACCGGATCACCCTTTATGCACAATTATTAATTAAGCGAAAAGATAAAGAATAAAATCATACCCTTGAAGATCGAGCTTCCTCGGTACAAGTTCACCTCAATCCTTTTCGCGTTCAACTTGAATCCACCGGGTTTGGTTCCTTCCTTTGATCGGCGTTAGCCACCCGTATGTTTGGCCTCTAGAGGTGATCCACGAGAAGAAAAAAAAGAATTGAAGAAGAAGGGTATTGGCTAAACCCTAGTTTTCTATCTCTATAGAAAAAGGCGTACTCTCCAACAAATTGGAATTATTACGTATGTTAAAAAATCAACAACCCCACCACCCATAACAAGACTCCTCTTATTTATAGATGTGGGCAACCCACCTTAACATTTAAGGAATTGGGTTTATTTAATTAATTAAATTCTTTTAATTAATTAAGCTCCCTAATCTTATTAGGGATAATTAATTAAACTCCTTTAACTAATTTTCCTTCCTAATCAATTAGGAATAAATGAAAGTACTTATATTAAATTAATTCCTAAACTCTTTTAGAAATTAAAATAATAATAATTGTAATAATATTAATAAGACTCCTCTTATTAATTTATATTTAATATTTCTAAAATATTAAATAATAAATATTAAGCTATTTAATTTATTCTATCACCATAGATTAAATTAAATATACATAACTTATATTATTACGATTATGCCATTAACTTCTTAAATAATTATTCTTCCTTTTATGGTGTGACCCTTTAGGTTCTCCGTATTAAATAGGTTGTGAATAAATCAATTAGAACAATTCTAATCTTATTTAAATAAATAAATTAAACAATTAATTTATTTAATTTAAATAAATAATATTTATTCTGATAGGGATAAGCCTCCTAGCGATCAGCGACTTTCGGATAATATAGATTTCAACATTAATCATTAAAGAACCTTTGAGTAAATAATTCTGCAAATCTGATTCAATCCTTCCACCATCTGATGTCCCGATTAAATATAAGGCATGGAATTCTTGTCAAGTCTTATTTTATTTAATTATATGTATTTCGATCTTAAATGCCTGACTCAAATAATGCAAATTAGAAACTCCTTTCTAATTTCATTACGCCTTATAACCGAGGACTCTTTGGGTTGTCATTTATCGAATCACATAGGACATTTCTCTTCTTTTTTTAGAAGTGGTAGATTCTTTATTGATCATACATTATCTCCATATACTGACTTATTATACCCAAGCATACCCTTTGATATACCCTAAGGGTCTTAAGGAATAAGTCAAAGTATAACTCATCATACACGAGATACTATGATGATCTCAAGTCAAGGATTACTTGTACTACTATCACTCTGAGAATTCCTATTGGTGCAAAGTAAAACTCCATTAGGTATTCCTTAGCGAGCCACGTTCGGTGAACTTATTCTCTAATAAGCACCTACATACTTGCTTTAGTGTCTCCACACAAATGATCATGAGATCAATCATCCTCATCGATGAAAAAAACAGCGTATGTACCGATCTATCGGATTCACTAATCCCCGATTTAGTAATCAATGATTGGGAACTATTTTAGTTTTAAGCTTTCTAAGAATTTAGATCTCATTAGAATGATCATCATCATTATTCTAAAAGCATTGCTTAAAACTATGGGTTTATCACATATTATAAAAGCGACATCATGTAGATAATTAAAAGCCTTTAATAAATTAATACTTTTTATTAATAAATGAATAAGATTGTTACAAAGTATATGCTTTATCATCAAACATGATTGGCTTGTGTGCATATTACTTTCAATCTCCCACTTGCACTAAACCCCAATCGTCATCATCGTGGTATCTTATACTCTTCTTCTAAGTGGCGATTATCCTGCTTTGTTGGATAAGCTTTAGTTAATGGATATGTAATGTTGTTCTTGAGAGTCCACTATCTCTATAGTGATTTCCCATCTTTCAATGATTCTAATAATCAAATGAAAGTGCCACTGACACATGTTTAGATCCAAGATGAGACTTAGGAACTATTCTAGTTACGTAATGAACTTTTAATCCAAACAATCAACTTGCGACTTCATTTATAGCTATATACTTTGTCTTTATCACTAAACCGACAACTCTTTCTTTGTTTGGAACCTTTCAATTCCTTTGCACCCTTTGTTCGAAGATAACGCTTTACCTTAAAGTGGATTTTTACATCATCTTAGTGCATGCGAAAAACTTGAGTGCATTAAGCCCTCTAGTTTTAATTTAGACCCACCATGAATATGATCACATCCTTAGTCTTGGGTTAAGCACTTTAAGATGTTTTTCAGCGACGACTCGTAGTGAACTTCTCCATAATATGGTGATCGACATCGGGTCTCGTACATTTCATTGCATACATGATTGTCACTCATGCGACTCTCTCTTTTCGAGAGTCTGTGGGGACTATTAAGAGATACACTCCATAGCTCATCGACATGAGACATCTCTTGGAGTTTGCCATGCTAAGCGACTTTAGCATCAAATGAATATCGTTCCTTGGGTTAAGTTGAGCATCCTCTTAAATCTATCTATATAGATTTTATCCCCAATTAAGATACTCTTCCCAAATCATTCATGGAGGAATGTTTAGACAACTTTATCTTTCTTGATTGTAGCATTGGTATGTCATTCCTTATCAGTAGTATATCAACATATAATACTAGGAATGTCACACGGCTGCTCCCCTTGACCCTTTTGTACACACTAGGTTCATTCTTATTTTTGATAAAATCAAACTCTTTTGATTGCCTCATCAAAGCGAATGTTCCATATTTGAGAAACTTGCTTGATCCATTTCTACGAGTGTCTACAACACTTACCTCATCGTATGTAGCTGGATCATCATCTTCTATGATGTGTACCTCATCATCATCATCTATGATGAATCCATACCTCTAGGTATCTTTGGTACTATTCGATTTCTGATTCGGTTGTGGTACAATAGAATTACATCTCTGAGGTTCCTCTTATTTGACTTATAGTGTTTTGTGGTTCTTGAACTCTTCAAGATCTATTATCCTCCCACTAGCCCTTTTAATGATAAACACCTTTATCTTAGAAAGGCGGCGTGTTTCGTAACAAACACCTTTTGCTAAGTAGGATTATAGAACATATACCTAAACTTACTTTAGGATGTCCCACAAATCTGTACTTGTCAAATCTTGTCCCAAGCTTATCCTTTGAAACCTTTTCACATAAGTTGGACAACCCCTTATCTTAACATACTTAAGATTAGGAATCCTCCACATCCATAACTTTTATGGAGTCTTGGGTAGGATTTTGAGGTTACCTTTTTCGTGAATGTCGACCATTTCTAGGACATTATCCCAGAAGGATCTTTGGAATGTCGGTAAAATCATTATGGACGTACCATGTCCAACAAGTGCGATTTTTCCTTTCGGATACATCAATCGATTATTATTGCGTATCGGGAGGTGTCCATTATGAGAAAACCATTTGAGATGATCTAGAAACTTATTGCACAAGTATTTATTCCTTGATCTAATCAAAGAATCTTAATACTTTGCCAATTTGTTTCACTTACGAATTCTTTGAACCTTTCAAATAATTCACACTTGTATTCAACAAATACACACATTGACTCTTTGAATGATCATCTCCTTTTCTTATACTAGTTTGTTCAATTTGCAAAATTATTTTCACGTAAGTCAGTATACAAAATTTATTAAGTAATATTTCGGTTCTATATCAAAACATTATTATTATAAATAGAACAACAATTGTTCTTAATTATAATACCAAAAATTTCATTGTCCAATGATAAAATGGAAATAATATTTTTAACGAAGCTGGAATCTGATAACAACTTATTGACTTAATAGATTTGCCGTAGGCATTGCTAAACTATAAGTTTCTATGGCTAATATGGCAACCTTTGCTTCATTTTCCACACATAGGATTACTTATATTTGTTTAGCTTTCTACTTACCTTGGTCCTTCATAAATCTATATTTATGATAACCAAAGTCGGTATCAATACCCAAGTAGAACCTTGACTTAAAGAAAAATTTATTTCAATCATGAACAAATTTGTATTATATGTAGAAACTTCACTAAGCTTCTTTGGTTAGCCTCTGCAAGATGCTTCTCATGATTTCTTTCGGTGTCGGGCTTATTGCGGTGGAAGCAAACTCCTTTCTTTATCCGTATCGGTTTTGTTCTTATTATCCTTTGTTTTGCCTTTCTATTTACCTTCTTTGAATCGTTCTTCTTTTGGAAGATCCTTTTGGCCCCTACCGGTAAGACTTGGTCTTTCTTGGTTGGAAAGTGACTCTCGACATTTTTCAACATGTTAAGCAAATCGTGAAAGGCGATATCTAGCTTGTTCATATGAAAAATTCACAACAATTGTGAAAGAGTTAGGGAGTGAGTGCAAGATCAAATCTTGGCTCAACTCTCCATCCATGACAAAACCGGTTGTCTAATTGATCAATCAAATTGATTATGTTAAGAACTTTTTATGCATCTTTATAGTGCCATTGGCCATTCTAGATCGGAAGAGCTCCTTAGATATGTCGATATCTATCGGTCCTACTTTCCTCACCATCAACTACTTGATGTGCGGGGAATATAGTAGGAGCATCCATAGTTTCATCTTGTGTATTTGAAGCTCGTTACTCGTGGATGCGAGCATGATGCATTGAGCCAATTGTGCATCATCTTGCCACTTTCTAAAAGTAGCAATCTCTTCCTCGGAGGCATTATGCGCAACCATTGCGAGGGGATAGGCGTATTAAGGACATAAGATAGCTTTTTGACTATATATATGAGAACTATTCTCAAATTCCTTAACCAATCCGTTTAATTGATGCGGTTAATTTAGCATCTAATATACCCTTGATGATAGTAATTTTAGACATTGTAAAATTACGTAAATGAATTTGTAATTAACAACATTTTAACATACATTCTTTTATTAATTACCAAAATAAATTAGGTCTTGTTTTAAATTGGTATCTCCCACTATTTTCTTCAAACTATATTACCCTCACTTATATAGTTCGGCAAAATCTAATTAAAGATTTGCTAGTGAGAATAAGGATCCCATTTCAAATGTATATAGCCTTGTGGTGACCTGACAAACTATATATAAATAAATAGGTAGACAACTTTTGTCGATTACATCTATCTGACTCCTTTTCTTTTGCCTCTTAGATTATTTTGATCAGTGGTGGCACATCAGAATCAAAATTATCCAAGTTAAGTCAACCTAGCACTCCATATATCAAAAAAAAAAAAATATCATCCTTGTGGTGACCTGACAAAACAATATTGTTCAATTTTCTTTATAAGCATCAAATGTGATAAATTAACATCTTAAATACTTAATACTTGCCTTGTGGTGACACAACAAACTCATATTAAATATTTAATACTCTATTAATTTTATCATGCTAGAAAGAAAGCGACGTTCGATATTCAAATATCTTTGAGCGCTTAGGACTTAATAAAAAAATTGAGGGGTTTGTTATTAATTTGTCTCATCTTGTTTAGTAGCGCGTACATATATATATATATAAAATCGCGTCGTATTAATGAACATGCGAAGCATGTTTGCATAATATATAATATATATAGTATAAGCATGCACATATAGAATACTATATTCTACGGATTGATTATGGACTTTTATTCTAGTTTGGTTCACTAGAGCCACCAAGTGAACCAAAAGGTCAAACTCCCCAAGGGTGCAAGAAATAATATTTAAATATAACTATTACATTTAAACCGGGCTCCATTACAAAGCGGGTCTTCAAGCGCTCCTTGCTCCTTGATCCTTGATCTCTAATTTTCAAAATTAATTCTAACTATTCCTATTACAAAACTATTTAAAATAAATAGAAACCTTGATCGTGATCGAGGGAAGTACATAGGAGGAGATAGAATTTACATTAAGAAAAATTAGAGAAGGCGAAGTCTGTGAGACCCCATTTAATAAAACCCATACATTCATGCATCAACTAAAATAAAATCAATCACATTGGTTGATAGTCCATAATCAATCCCATTTATTATCATACACATCATCATATGCATCGATAAATAACATTCATCTTATGAATAATAAACATTTAATATATATATTGATATCATTTAATGGGCAAATTTAGTTAGTATAAAATCTATTTTTGAATCAAAATAAACTCCTTTATTTTAATCCAAATTTAAATCAAAATAAAACTATTTTATTTTAATTTATCAATTTTGAATAAAATAAACTATTTTATTTTAATCAAAATCTTTAATCAAAATAAACTCCTTTATTTTAATTAATTATGGAATCAATTCCATGTAAAAAAAAAAAAATTATTAAAGGAAACAAATTTTCTTTTCTATTCACAAATAAACTCCTTTATTTTGAATAATATGAAATCTTATTTCATATTTAAATAAACTCCTTTATTTAAAAGGAAACACGGATATTCTTTTCTATTCACAAATAAACTCCTTTATTTTGAATAATATGAAATCTTATTTCATATTTAAATAAACTCCTTTATTTAAGGAAATTAGGATTCTCTTTCTATTCACAAATAAACTCTTTTATTTTGAATAATATGAAATCTTATTTCATATCTAAATAAACTCCTTTATTTAAGGAAGGATTTAAAAAATAAATCAATTTCAATTTCAATTAGTTATCATGGAATCAATTCCAACTCTAATTAGTTAGCATGAAATTTAATTTTAAAATTAAAATAAAATTTTTATTTTAAAATTAAAATAAACCTTTTATTTAAACCTTTTATTAAAATAAAAAACTTTTATTTTAATAAAATAAAAAAATATATATATATATATATATATATATATATATATATATATATATATATATATATATATATATATATATATATATATATATATATATATATATATATATATATATATATATATATATATATATATATATATATATATATATATATATATATATATATATATATATATATATATATATATATATATATATATATATATATAATATATATAAATATATATATACTATGCGTATAATATATTATTAATATTAAAATATATTTTTTTTACATATTTATTTATTAAAAATATAAATAAATTTATATTTATTTGATTTAATTAAATATATATATAATATAATTTATATATAATATTTATTTATGATACGTGAATCTGATAAATAATAAAAAAAAAATTAAAAATTAAAAAAATTTATTTTTTTTTTTTTTTTTTTTAAATAAATTTTATACAATAAAATTATGCCCAATTAAATTGTTCTAAACACATATCAATATACATATCAAATTAAAACAATTAATAATTAGCATAAAGGTTTGGCTCGATGCCCTTTATTAGGTTTTGTAATATTCATGAAGAGCTTGATCAAATTGCAAAAAAAGTGCGGAAGCGTGTAAAAATCGAGTTTAAAAAATTTTACAAACCATATATACGGATCACCCTTTATGCACAATTATTAATTAAGCGAAAAGATAAAGAATAAAATCATACCCTTGAAGATCGAGCTTCCTCGGTACAAGTTCACCTCAAATCCTTTCGCGTTGACTTGAATCCACCGGGTTTGGTTCCTTCCTTTGATCGCGTTAGCCACCCATATGTTTGGCCTCAGAGGTGATCCACGAGGAAAAAGAAAGATTCAAGAAGATGGGGTATTTGGCTAAACCCTAGTTTTCTATCTCTATAGAAAAAGGCGTCTCTCCAACAAATTGGAATTATTACGTATGTTGTAAAAGTCAACAAACCCACATCACCCATAATAAGACTCCTCTTATTTATAGATGTGGGCAACCCACCTTAACAATTAAGGAATTGGGTTTTATTTAATTAATTAAATTCTTTTAATTAATTAAGCTCCCTAATCTTATTAGGGATAATTAATTAAACTCCTTTAACTAATTTAATTTTCCTCCTAATCAATTAGGAATAAATGAAAGTACTTATATTAAATTAATTCCTAAACTCTTTTAGAAATTAAAATAATAATAATTGTAATAATATTAATAAGACTCCTCTTATTAATTTATATTTAATATTTCTAAAATATTAAATAATAAATATTAAGCTATTTAATTTATTCTATCACCATAGATTAAATTAAATATATATAACTATATTATTACGATTATGCCATTAACTTCTTAAATAATTATTCTTCCTTTTATGGTGTGACCCTTTAGGTTCTCCATATTAAGCAGGTTGTGAATAAATCAATTAGAACAATTCTAATCTTATTTAAATAAATAAATTAAATAATTAATTTATTTAAATAAATAATATTTATTCTCTGATAGGGATAAGCCTCCCCTAGCGATCAGCGACTTTCCGGATAATATAGATTTCAACATTAATCATTAAAGAACCTTTGAGTAAATATTTACCGTCTGATTCAATCCTTCCACCATCTGATGTCCCGATTAAATATAAGGCATGGAATTCTTGTCGAGTCTTATTTTATTTAATTATATGTATTTCGACTCTTAAATGCTGACTCCAAATAATGCAAATTAGAAACTCCTTTCTAATTTCATTACCTTATAACCGAGGACTCTTTGGGTTGTCATTTATCGAATCACATAGGACATTTTCTCTTCTTTTATTAGAAGTGGTAGATTCTTTATTGATCATACATTATCTCCATGTACAACTTATTATACCCAAGCATACCCTTTGATATACCCTAAGGGTCTTAAGGAATAAGTCAAAGTATAACTCATCATACACGAGATACTATGATGATCTCAAGTCAAGGATCACTTGTCTACTATCACTACTGAGAATTCCTATTGACGAGGCAAGTAAAACTCCATTAGGTATTCCTTAGCGAGCCACGTTCGGTGAACTTATTCTCTAATAAGCACCTACATACTTGCTTTAGTGTCTCCACACAAATGATCGTGAGATCAATCATCCTCATCGATGAGCAAGCAGCGTATGTACCCGATCTATCCGGATTCACTAATCCCCGATTTAGTAATCAATGATTGGGAACTATTTTAGTTTTAAGCTTTCTAAAATTTAGATCTCATTAGAATGATCATCATCATTATTCTAAAAGCATTGCTTAAAACTATGGGTTTATCACATATTATAAAAGCGACATCATGTAGATAATTAAAAGCCTTTAATAAATTAATTTTTTTTTATTAATAAATGAATAAGATTGTTACAAAGTATATGCTTTATCATCAAACATGATTGGCTTGTGTTCGGTGTTTCTTGCATGGTGAATAATAATCTTTGGGGACTTCCAACGTCGCAAGCAATAATTGGGAATATATAACTTTTCCGATTGAATTTTATGTTGCATTCCTCATAATAAAGATCCCATAACTGCAAATAAACAAAATCAGATTTGCACAATTATTAGTAACTAATATAAAGATTATTTATACCATAAACAGTTACATAGTAACCAACAAATAATATCATACTAGCAAAAACATAATATAACAATTACACAGTAGCCAAAACAGACTATAAAAAGTATCCAACATCCCACATTGATTGTACAATAATAGTTACCATATCATAATATAACAGTAAGCATAGCATAATAAAGCAGTAACCAAACATTTATATTATATAATCTAATGCTAACCAAAATATTAACAAGATGTAGTACATATCAGTTTATATAGTAACCAAACAGTTATACATAATATTAACCAAAACATAATTTAAAGGTAACCAAAAAAAAACATGTAGACAAAAAACATATTGAACAAGTAACCGAACAGTTATATCATATTAACCAAAACATGTTTTCATGGTAACCGACACATGATCAACATGTAGACCAAATCCAGTTCAGTCAACCAATTTATACTACACAAATACATGGTAACCAAAACAACATAAAAAAGTAACCAAAATTCAAAATTGAGGGAACAATAATAGATTCCAAATCATAAGCAAACAGTAACAAATATACTAAACAAGTAACCAAACAGTTATATGATATTAACCAACATATTTTTTCATGGTAACTAATATATAAACAAGCATATAAATCAACCACATCTTAGTCAAACCATGTATACTAAAGCAAAATATATGGTAACCATAACAATAAAAAATAGTAACCAAAATCCCAACTCAAGGGAACAAAAATGGTATCAAAATCATAATCTTACATTAACCAAAAACATACTAAACAAGTAACCAAATATACCAAAATGATTGAACACAAATCGTATCCAAATCAAAAGCTAACAATAACCGAACAATTATATGATAGTAACCAAAACATCTTTTAATGGTAACCATAACAACATAAAAAAGTAACCAAATATACCAAATCGATTGAACACAAATGGTATCCAAATCAAAAGCTAATAGTAACCGAACAATTATATGATAGTAACCAAAACATCTTTTAATGGTAACCAATACATAAACAACATGTACACTAAACAAATACATGGTAACCATAACAACATAAAAAAGTAACCAAATATACCAAATCGATTGAACATAAATGGTATCCAAATCAAAATCTAACAGTAACCAAAAGCATACTAACTAAGAAACCAGACATTTATATGATCGTAAAATAACAAAATTTAAATTAACAAACCTTTAAAATTCTTTGTGTTGGAATTATATTCTGGCTAAGCACTTGTCCTTCGGACTTAACTACATGGACATCAAAATCAGAATCTAACTGCACTTCAGAATGCTTGATATCACTATAAATCACCAACCTATTCTCACTCTTACTCAATTTATGACCTACATCCTTCCCCTTCCCCTTCCCCTTCCCCTTCATCTTCCTCTCCACAACAAACTTCTTCAATCCCTTTATAGAATCTCCCTTTGTGATTCTCTTCCTCTTTCCGTCCTTCTTCCTTGTATCAGCCATTTTATACAAAACATAAAAACAACACATTAATATACTACTGTAATAGTACATTAAACTATTTAAAAATTACTTATCTGAACAAATAACCACCGGAATCGAACAACTAATCGAACGAACAGAACAACGAAAATGGTGACCAACAAACATGAGTTATCTGTACTGACGGAGTAACAACGATAACAAGTAACAACGATAACTATACAACTAGACGAAGATGGCGATCACGAAAATAACACTCAGACATGATCAACAGAGAAGAATAACACACAAACAGAGAGAGAGAGAGAAGAAAGAGTTTCATCATGCAAACAAGGGTTTAAAACCGAAGATTCCTAATGGCGGTTATCACATCTTTCAAAAAAAACAAAACCCATTTTAAGTTGGACACTAATTTGACATGTCAGCCATTAATATTAATCCCTTAAATTAAGGACTTATAATTGTATTAATATTATAAATAAAAATGAAAAAGTGTAATATTTTTGTAATTATTTTATAGAGGTATGATTTTTGTAATTATTTTTCAAAATGTACTAATGTATGTAATTAATTCTAAAAATATTATGCATCGACTTCATAACATAACATTCTAGGCCAATATTCACATACTTAATTATTATCAATTAAATTGATGCCATATGTAATTTAATTAAGTTAAATAATTAAATCTCATATAAAATAATCAATGAAATTAATTAGTCGAAAAATAATCATTTCATTGAAGACATACTCATTTTAGAAATTTCTTCAATTTAAGCTTATGTTGGCTTTTTTTCATTCTTATCTTAAATATAGAATTAAAATAATGTATATTCTATTTACCCCACCACACAATAATTAAAATGGAGTCATCAAAAATAACAAATAACATGAAAAAAATTATACACAAAATTTCCATTAAATTCAGATAAAATATTGCACAAGTTTTTTCATGTCATTATATGATTAAATAACAAACTAATCATGAAATAAATAGATGAGAGTGAGAACTAATTAGTATAAATAGTCCTATCCTACTCATCATTTTTGCAAACAAACATAACCTAAGAGAATTTCTAACTACAAGCACTAATATATACATACCCATAGTTGTTAAATAGTGAATTGTATCGTGTATCGAAAACTCTCATATCGTGTTTCATGTATCTTGTATTGTACGACACGGAAACGAAATAAAAAATGTGGTAATATATATTTGAACATATAAAACACACAATTTATTGGACAATCAAGCATATTAGCTTTACTATATATAAAAATAGTCAAATTAATATTATTATAGAGTAAAAATAATTTTTAAGTTAAATAGTAGTCAAAATACTTTAAATTAATTTATTGGATAGTATTTTAGTAATCTTTATAGAATAACAAGAGAAAACAAACATTCAAATTCATCTTTAAACTATATAAAACAATGAGAATAATTCAAATAAGCAAGTAGATATTTATGTATCTGCTTATAAAAAGTGAAATGAAAAAAATCGAGTAACATTCTGAAGAAAAAGATATAGAACTCAAAAAAAGTGATTAAAGGCTCATCAAGCCATGGAGAATATGTTTGTACTAAAAAACTCTTCATTTGAAATGGTAGAATGGTTTAAAATTTTGCTTTTACTCTTTTGGATATACATAAAAATGTGTTTAAGCCAGTTGCTAACTTTAAAAAGTATGTATTGTATAGTAAGAGTAGTATTGAATCGTAATTCGATTCACCTTGCGATACGTATAGAATCGTCTTCGTATTATATTGCGTATCGTACGATTTTGATAACTATGTACATACCTTAGCATATTGAGTTTTAGCTATTTAGCATACCACACACCAGTATTGGTTTCATGAACTAAAAAGAACGGTGTTTTAGCTATTTAGCAAATCATGCATTAATATTGATTTCATGAATTGAAGCCAATCGCATTCCAGTAATCATTGTTCCGATCACAGCAACAACAAAGCCATCGAGTCTTTGCAACTTAAACTAAATACTTCATACTTTGGCCTAACAAATGCAGTAAGAAGATACGAACATAATTTTAGCAAGTGGTAGATGATGATTGGGTAATATACCCATGAATTGGATATACGTGGGCTTAAATTGTTGTATTCTCGAGTCTTTTAGAAGCATTTTTACTATGTTTAGTTGTTATTTTGCAGATTCGGGAGCTGTAGGGGAAAATTGGGGATTTGAGCTGTTGAATGGCAATTTGGTAAATAAATCAAAGAGTAGCGTCGGGGCACTAGTTCTAGTACTAATGGCAGCACCGGGGCGCTGAAGCCCGGGTTCTGTTGACCAAGACGCGCGTGTGGACTTATGGTTTGAATTGGATTTAGGGGCTAATTGAGTTGTTGATTGAGAAAAGGATTGTGGTGAGATGAAAAGAGTATATAAAGGTTATTTTGCTGAAATAAAAGGGGAATCAACCATAATTGAAGGGTTATCAAGGAATCACTTGAAGATTGAAGGATTTTTCTTTAGAGTTTCTTCTTCTCCTTATTTTCAATTTGTGTAATTCCTTAAGGATGTTTTTCAAAAGCTTGTTGGTTTTAATTTCTATTATGAACTAATTCTTTTATTAAGACTAACACTGGAACCTTTGATGTCTATAAATTAATTATTTGATTTATTCCAATTATTTATGTCAAGGTGAATTGTTTATCAAGTCTTGTGTTTATTGATTAATTATTTGGCCAGTAATTACCTTATTACTCTAGAAGGATTCGGGATAGGAGATCTAGGGTTAGAACTGGACATGATAACATGTATGCTTAGCATGACGAATAATTGGGGTCGTGAATTGAATAGGAATATCTTTTCACTACATGTAACAAGTTGGGAATTGGAATTTAATGAGTTTAATTTAATTATTTTGCATAGGAATATCGCAAGATTAATTGGATTAAATAAAAGTTAATTGATCACTTGGGAAAGGGCTTTTGACACTTAAATTCCTGTTAACAATTCAGTAGGAATAATAATTGGGATAATTAGATAATTGGCTTATAGTTCATAATTGGGGATATTCAAGTCTTAACCTTATTTATTTGAATTCATTCGTCAAATCTTAGTTTTTATTTAGTTGATTAAATTTTAGAATAATCTATTTTTAATTGATTAATTTAGTTTTCTTATTTCGAAAAATCACACTTTACGGCTGTTTAAATAAAATTGAATTGGTATAGTGCTAGTAGTTGGAATTTATTGATTTGAATTATCTATGGGATCGACACTTTATCTTATCACTTTATTACTTGTTGACTGTGTACACTTGCACATTTATTTGATTGTGAAATCAATCAACAAGTTTTTGGTGCCGTTGTCAGGGACTTCTTTATTAATATTAATTCCATATTAGTTATAATCAATTCAGTCTTAATTTAAACATTATTTATTTTTTTCCTTGTGTTTGCAGGAATTCTTTGTGAGTGTATGCACACTAGATCAAGGGCTAAAAAGGAACTTTTTCCTTATATAGACGAAATCAAAAGGAAGTTCCAGAAATTACAGTTGACTAGTGCGGTGTCACCTATGGAAAAAGATCTGGCAGCACAAGAAATACCAGTGAACATGGCAGGGGAAGAACAAAAATCACTTAGGGATTATGCCATGCCGACTGTCACAGATATGCAGTCGAGTATTCAGAGGTCGGCAATTAATGCAAATAGTTTCGAGATAAAATTGGGAACAATTCAGATGCTTCAAAATGCAGTGCAGTTTGGGGGTAGTTCAACGGATGATCCGAACGAGCATATTTTGAGTTTCTTGGAAATTTACGACACCTTCAAATTCAATAACGTTTTGGAAGATGCTATAAGGTTGAGGTTGTTTTCGTTTACATTGAAAGACAAAGCTCGGAGTTGGTTACATTCATTGCCTCCTTGATCAATCACAGCTTGGGACGACTTAGCTCAAAAATTTCTAGCTAAGTTTTTCCCACTAACAAAATTGGCAAAACTACGGAATGATATTCACACCTTTGCACAATTTAACTCAGAAACTTTATATGAGGCATAGGAAAGATTCAAGGATATGCTCCGTAAATGCCCACATCAGGGAATTCCATAGTGGATGCAGGTTGGGATATTTTGTGATGGATTACACGCACCCACAAGAGCGAGTATAGATGCAGCAGCAGGTGGAGCGATCATAGCTAAGAACTTTGATGAGGCTTATCAACTGTTAGAGATGATGGACAACAATAATTATCAGTGACCAATGACTAGATCTAATCCTCCGAGAACACCGGGAAAGTATAAAGTGGATACAGTGACAGCGTTGGCAGCATAGGTTTCCGCATTAGCTAAGAAAATCGAAACATGGGTTCCACCATCCGCACAGCAAGTAGCAATGGTTTGTAAATTATGTGCTGGGAGTCATGCTACAGATCAATGTGCCATCAATTCTGAATCAGCTCAGTTCGTGGGAAGTTATAATCGATCAGTCCAACCTTATCCGAATCAAAATGCATATAACCCAGGTTGGAGAAATCACCCGAGGTTTTCTTGGAGAAATAATCAAGCTCAAGTACCTAGACAGCAAAATCCACCCGGATTTCAAAATCAGACTCAGCAATAGCCAGAGAGGAAAACAAGTCTGGAAGACGCGTTGGAAAAATTTATTGTAGCTGTAGACAAAAGGATCAGTGAGCAAGATAAGTTATTGAGTCAAGTAAATATGAATGTGAAAAGTTAAGGTGTTTCGATAAAGAATCTGGAAAATCAAATGGGGCAGATAGCACATGTGTTGAATAGCCGTCCATATGGAACACTCCCAAGTGATACCGAGATAAATCTTGGCAGAGATGAGCATTGCAAGGCTGTGACTTTATGTAGTGGAAAGGAGTTGCAAGAGACAATTAAGGATAAGGAAAAGAGGGACAACGCAACAGTGGAAAAATAGGAAGTTTCAGAAACCGAAAAACGTCAGGATGAGGAGTTAGAGCAGAAAGCACCGGAACAAAACCTCATAATGCCTCCCATACCATATCCGCAGAGGTTTCACAAATCCAAGTTAGATAAGCAGTTTTCAAGATTTTTGGATATTTTCAAAAAATTGCATATCAACATACCATTTGCAGAAGCCTTGGAATAAATGCCGAGTTACGCCAAGTTCATGAAGGAGGTCTTGTCAAAGAAGAGAAAATTGGGCAATTTTGAGACATGGCGTTGACCGAAGAGTGCAACACAATTATCCAGAATAAGTTACCTCTAAAGCTCAAAGATCTAGGTAGTTTTACTATTCCATGTGAAATTAGTAATCAATTTTTGGGAAGAGCGTTGTGTGATTTGGGGGCCAGTATAAATTTGATGCCATTATCCGTCTACAGCCAGTTTGGACTTTAAGCGCCAAAATTGAAGAATATCAGTTTGCAGTTGGCAGACCAATCATGTGACGCCCCCAAAATTAGGTATACATCACCCATCTTGGGTAGTCAGATACATGGTACAGAATTTAAATACAACTTACTAATATAATCGTGTGGTGTACAACGACATATAAATCGTGAGTTTGAATACAAATATTGTCTACTAGATATTATACAAACTCAAAAGGAGTCCTCATTACAATTATTATCACACTATTTCACGTAATAGTGAGGACTACTTATGCTATCCTCTGGACCATTACTCCGCTCCCCGACTCGTCGCCTATATTCTCATTTCAAGAGAACAATTGAAAGAAAGGGTGAGCTCAACTAGCTCGAAGAAGAAATATTATGACTAAGATAATGCGAATAAAATTATCATTAGCCTACACAATGAGGTGTTAAACCGATAAAGTATAATGAACATCAAGTTTAACTACAATGAACCAAAGAATCCATTAAAAGAGACAAGTAGAAAATAAAATCTACTATCTTTTATGATTTAAAAGGTTTTTCATCATCGTTATATTTGAGACTCAAACTTTAATAAATATTCCACATCATCGAATCACCCCCGCATTACTACCAAGGATATTCTTTAGTATCACGACCACAATTATTCATGCACTACGGCCAAGAATAGTTGTGTATTCATTAATGGTCATGATCATGCCAACAACTCGTCCATCAATCCACTACTACTAATCGAGGATTTTTATCACATCATTTGTAACATTACGGCCATGATTACAATCAATAGTCTCTCGGTCATAATCATACCAAGTCCATCTATGCACACGAGCCACGAGATGACTTTCAACATAATATAAACATGAAGATGATGACAATGATATAAGAATTCAATAAAACAAGTTCAAGAATTATTTTATCCAGGAATTATTAACGTCCAAATTGTCAACATGATACTGTTTTGTAGAGTAAAATTCAAGAATGATCAGAAGAATATTTCCATGAAAAGATACTGGATGAAACGCAAATATCAAGGATATTCTACTAATTTCATGGAGTATATAAGTCAAAGTTTTAACCAACTGGGTATAATAAAGAATGGAATAACAAAAGAAATCACCATGCATGCGATAGACCGCGACAGTGAGTTATTCCAATGAATAATAATAACGGAACCAAGTCGTGAAATTCACAATCGGCTGAATGTTCCAATGAATAATAAATGATGGAACCGGTCGGCAGTATAGATGCGATGCAGGATATTAAAACGTAATAATAAAGACGGAATAATAAAAATGGAACCAGTCCGTGTAAAACACATGCATGTGATATTCCAAATAATAATAATAAAGACGGAACCAGTCAGGTGTAAAACACATGCATGCGATGGATGTTCCAATGAATAATAGAAAAATGTCACCAAGTATAGGGTATCACAGATACAAAAGTTATTCCAATGAGAATAATAAGAAATGGAATAACAACAGTTCTCTTCATGAATAAGAAAGAATAACACCCCTTACGGGTACAACAAATAATATTCCCTACCTTAGAAGAACTGAATATTGGAAAAGTGAAGTAGCAGAATACTTTTCTTCTTTCTCTCTATAGTTTCTCTCTCTAGAGTTTAATGAATTCGTAAGAAATAATGAAGGAATGAGCTTTCTATTTATAGAAAAACTGAGGGTGGTTCTTGGTCTTAACGAAGGGTCAAAATGACTCTTGGTAATATTGAAGAGACAACTACTATTTGCGAAGGGGTAATTAACCTTTGGAACACCGAAGAGGCAGTTAACTCTTGGTAATATTGAAGGGACAACTACTATTGACAAA
This sequence comes from Panax quinquefolius, assembly GCA_020205615.1. Taxonomy (NCBI): domain Eukaryota; kingdom Viridiplantae; phylum Streptophyta; class Magnoliopsida; order Apiales; family Araliaceae; genus Panax; species Panax quinquefolius. Next base: position 38,687 of record JAINUW010000296.1, read on the forward strand.
GGTAAATACTATTGAAGAAGGTAATTACTATTGACGAAGGTAATTACTATTCATAAAGGTAATTACTATTCACAAAGGTAATTACTATCGATTTAAGGTAAATACTATCGATTGAAGGTAATTATTATTCACAAAGGTAATTACTATTCACAAAGGTAATTACTATCGATTGAAGAGACTCTTAGATGATGACATATGGGCCCCCCATAAAATAATCAAACTTACCACAAACGCTCCTCATAACAGACTCTTTTATATACATCAAGGATTGAATAAATATTACCACAAATCATTTTATTTTTAATCAACACATTTTAATCTTTCAACAATTATTAATCATTTATAACTTGTCGTCTCAATTAATAATATAACATATTATACTGATGATAATCGCGACAATAATTGAATCAATAATATAAGAGATATGATGCAAAGAATTATCGTATCAATAATTGAGTATAGCTAAGTGACTTCTCACGTAAGCATCAATAATCAATACTGAGTGTGCTACTATGCAACCACGCCAGACATCGTATTTTTTACCACCGGGTAGTTCAACAGCTTTTAACAGTAACACCTCCACCAAGTTATTTTTATAGAAAGATAATTTTGTCGTTTTCTAACTACGAATATACTTTTCGTTATGGGGTCCACTAATTATTGAGCCGTCGCATTTAATATTCCCAAACAAAAAGAATATTCCCCAACCAAACGAATATTTTATAACAACTTGCTTACTTTGCAAAATTTATAAATATTACCCACAACTATAACATTATATCAAATTTATTCCATAATATTCAAAAATAATATTTATAGAAAATTCATCTTTATTTATAAAAGCTGGGGTCTTACAAATCAGTTACATATCCACGAGGTATTGTTGAAGATGTGCTAGTAAAAGTGGATAAATTCATCTTCCCAGCGGATTTCTTTATCTTGGATTGTGAAGTAGATAGGGAAATTCCAATCATTCTCGGGTGACCATTTTTAGCAATGGAGAGAACGTTGATTGATGTACAAAAAGGTGAATTGACAATGCGAGTTGAAGACCAACAGGTCACCTTTAATGCATTTAAGTCAATGACTTATCCGAAGGAAAAAGGTGAGTGTCTGCGGGTGGATGTCATGGATGAATTAGTTAATCACAAGTTCAGCGGACGCTATTCAGAGGACCCACTAGAATCTGTTTTGTTTGGGATGGACGACTATGATATTGAGGATAATATTGAGTATGTCAAATGGTTAGATGCATTACCGACTGCCAGGAAGGTTAAACAATCATTCGACACTCTTGATAGGCCTAAAACGGAAGGGAAAAAGTTCAAACCATCGATAGAAGAGCCACCGGTGCTACCATCTCATCTGCAGTATGCCTATTTGGGAAAAGATGCTACCCTACCAGTCATTGTTTTGATAGATTTAACTGACACGTAAAAAGAGAAATCGCTAAGGGTATTGTGAGAGTTAAAAACAGCGAACGGATGGACTATAGCGGATATTCAAGGAATTAGTCAGTCATTTTGTATGCAAAAGATTTTATTGGAAGAGGGAGCCAAACCAACCATTAAGCAGCAAAGAAGGTTAAATCCCATTATGAAGGATGTGGTGAAAAAGGAGATCATAAAGTGGTTGGATACTGGCATTATTTATCCAATCTTGGAAAGTTCATGGGTAAGTCCTGTACAGTGCGTACCAAAGAAAGGGGGCCTGAAAGTGGTGAAAAATGACTCTAATGAGCTCATCCCCACTAGAACCATTACAGGATGGAGAGTATGTATGGATTATCGCAAACCGAATAAAGCCACATGCAAGGATCACTTCCCCTTGTAATTCATTGATCAGATGTTGGATAGGTTAGCGGGACATCAGTTCTACTGTCTTTTGGATGGATATTCTGGATATAATCAGATTGTAATAACCCCGAAAGATCAAGAAAAAACCACATTCACATGCCCTTACGGTACGTTTTCCTTCTGTCGTATGTCTTTTGGTTTATGTAATGCACCGTCAACTTTTCAACGGTGCATGATGGTGATCTTCTCAGACATGGTAGAACAAAATTTGGAAGTATTTATGGATGATTTCTCCGTGTTCGGTGATAATTTTGATTTATGCTTTAAAATTTTGGTCTTAGTGTTGAAGCGCAATGTGGAGACTAACCTAGTTCTTAATTGGGAAAAATGTCACTTCATGGTACAAGAGGGGATAATTTTATGGCATAAGGTCTCCATAGCAGGGATACAGGTTGATAAATCAAAAATTGAGACGTTTGAGAAACTACCTCCTCCATCATCTGTGAAGGGAATACGGAGCTTCCTGGGACATGCGGGTTTCTACAGACGCTTCATTAAAGACTTTTCCAAAATTTCGAAACCCTTATGTTCCCTCTTGGAGAAAGATGTACCGTTCAAGATGGATCAGTCATGCATCGATGCTTTTGAAGTATTAAAGAAGAAATTGGTTTCAGCTCCAACTATAGTGCCGCCCGATTGGTCCTTACCATTTGAATTGATGTGCGACGCCAGCGACTACGCAGTTATAGCAGTATTGGGACAACGTCGCGATAAAATTTTTCACATTATCTACTACTCCAGCAAGACATTGACGGATGCTCCGTTGAACTACACGACCACCGAAAAAGAATTAATTGCGGTTGTGTTTGCCTTCGACAAGTTCAGAGCATATCTCATAGGGACAAAGGTAATTGTCTACACTAATCATTCTGCTATTAAGTATTTGATTGAGAAGAAGGATGCCAAACCGTGGTTAATACGGTGGGTACTGTTGCTACAAGAATTTGACTTGGAGATCCGAGATAGAAAAGGTACCGAGAACTAGATGGCGGATCATCTTTCTCGGTTGGAAAACACGGAGGTTCAGCAAAAATACGACGTCATGATTAATGAGAGGTTCCCTGATGAACAGCTTTTTCGAGTAACAACGACATTGCCATGGTATGCAGATTACGTGAATTATTTGGTTTGTAAGGTGTTATCCCCGGATTTGAATTCGTAACAATGAAAAAAGTTCCTCCACGATGTTAGACAATATTATTGGGAAGAACCATTTTTGTTTAAGACTTGTGCAGATCAAATGATTAGACGATGTGTGCCACACGAAGATATGGATAGCATATTAGGTCATTGCCACTCATCGAATTACGGAGGTCATTATGCAGGTGATAGGACAGCGGCCAAATTGTTGCAGTCGGGATTCTTCTGGCCTTCTATATTCAAAGACGCATATCTCTATGTGCTAAAATGTGATCGGTGTCAACGAGTAGGCAATATTTCCAAACGTAATGAAATGCCACTTAACACAATTTTGGAGGTTGAATTATTCAATTTGTGGGGAATCAACTTTATGGGACCTTTCTCATCATCCTTCAATAATCAAAACATTCTGTTGGCAGTCGATTACGTTTCCAAATGGGTAGAAGCCGCAGCGTTACCCAGGAATGATGCCAACGTAGTCCTACATTTTTGAAGAAAAATATCTTCACACGATTTGGGACGCCGAGGGCGATAATCAGTGATGAGGGAACTCACTTCTGTAACAAGCAGTTCACTAAATTAATTATAAAGTATGGGGTTCATCATAAAATTGCAGCCGCGTATCATCCCCAAACCAATGGTCAAGCGGAAGTCTCGAATCGGGAAGTTGAGAGAATCCTAGAGAAGGTGGTCAATCCGTCACGAAAAGATTGGGCCATGCGACTAGATGATGCCCTATGAGCATATCGAACAGCTTACAAGAATCCTATCGACATGTCACCTTACAGGATGGTCTACGGAAAGGCGTGTCATCTCCCGGTCGAATTAGAACATAGTGCATACTGGGCCATTTGGAAACTAAATTTTGATCTACAAACAGCGGGTGAGAAAAGGTTACTTCAATTAAATGAGATGGACGAATTCTGGTTCAATACCTATGAGAACGCAAAACTCTACAAAGAGAAAGTCAAAACCTGGCACGATAAGAAAATCCTTGATCGAAAATTCAAACCGGGCCAACAAGTCTTGCTTTTCAACTCAAGATTGCGTTTATTCCCCGGTAAGTTGAAATCTCGCTGGTACGGGCCGTTCGTGATTATATTTGTCGCTCCGCACGAAAATGTTGAAGTCGAGGAACCAAACTCAAAGTGAACATTCAAGGTGAACGGCCAAAGGCTCAAGCATTATTGGAGCGGGCCCATCGAACGATAATCTACGGCTATGTACCTCTCCGATCCAGTGGCCAATTGAGAATCACAGCATAGTCGAGCTGATGACTATAACCAAGTGCTATGGGGAGGCAAACCTAGGAGTTTTTAGTTTATTCGATTTAGTTTTACTTTATTTTCATTATTTTATTTCCTTTGAATTGATTAGAATAATATTTTGATAAAATATGTTCACATCTTTAACATTTGTTACAGGACTGTGTTATAAGGCAATGTTAACAAGAATCGGGAGAAGCGCCCCGTAGCTCGCTAAATATACACACACTAAGCCCCGGCGCCCAACATCAGTATCTGCCTAACAGCTTCAGCGCCCTGGCGCTCATTTAGCACACATACACAGCGCCCCAGTGCTAGGGGATCCAACTGTGTCTGCATAACAGCGCTCCGACGCTAGTTTCTACCATCAACTCAGCGCCCCAGTGCTAAGGGCTTCCAGCAAACACTGCATAGCAGTGCCCCAGCGCTAGGAAATGAATACCATTCAGCGCCCCGGCGCTAGGCGTTGTTTTCAGCCACTAACATACAGCGCCCCGGCGCCGAGTAACGAATAAAACACAGTACCCCAGCGCTGGGAGGTAAGTTTAAGAGACGTGATAAGCCAATCCACTTGTTCAGTGTCCCACTCCCCCACTCCTACACGTCTGTTCTCCATCAATTTTTTTTTATTGCTTAACCGCCACCTTAATATATATGGATTGCTTACACCCAAGACTTCTTATTACATTCCAAATTTCCTTCCGCTCCTCTGTCAGTTTCTTTCAATTGGTGTTATATCCAAGGTATGTCCTGCACTTCTTCGTACTGATTGATGATTCTTTTGCATGCATATCCCCCTTGTAATCCCTGAGTATGTCAACCATGTTATGATGCCTATGTTCTAGATTTGATTTGGGATCCAATTGCTAAGTTCATTCATGCCCTATAATAGTGCTCACCAGGTGCTCGATATATTGCTTAAGTGACTTTTGAGCACAATGTATAACCCAGACATGCAATTTAACATCTATATTTACACAATTGGTTTTCTATCATAATATGCACAATGGAAGAATAGTTACCACTACATATGGGCTAATTTTCAATTTCAATGACACAGTAATGTGCCAAAGGGGTTATAGTATACCTGTTCTTCATTAGTCAAGTTTAATGATGATTACTGTATTGTGTATATCTTGTCCCAATCTTCACCCTTGGACTCTAAAATAATACTATTGCAAAACTCAAGGGTTGAGGGTCCTCGTTGTGCTTGGGTGTATTTCTTGTGATGACAAATAAGTAACGGGGTCTTTGTTATCCACTTTCAGATTAATCACATGGCTTCAAAGCGTCAACGAGGAGAAGGTTCCGAGACCACATCAGCCCCTCCCAAATTTGACAGTCGCTTGTTCGTCAGTGCCGCCTCCCAAGAACGCTACAATAGGATGGCTACTCGCTCTCTCATCCCCGAACGCGGTTTACGACCCGATCAATCCAAGGATGGGGAATTAGCAGTCTTGATTGCTGAGAGGAATTGGTTCACACTCACTGAAAAACCCGACCCGGCAATGATTGCAGTCGTTAAAGAGTTCTACGCCAACGTTTCTGAGCATTCAAACTATGGCGTGTATGTGCGAGGCAAAACCATAGAATTCAGTGAAGAGGACATCAACGGGTGTTATCAACTGCCATTGGAGGGACAACATAACGAATATGCTAGTCTTGTGAGTCAAGGACCAAAATATGAAAAAAATAATACATGAGCTTTGTCAACCCGGTACCACATGGACTATGCATGAACGTGGCAGCATGACGTTCCCCCTTTCGCACCTCAGTTTATATGGAAAAGCTTGGTATGCCTTTATATGCGCCAAACTCATGCCATGTACACATGTTAGCCATGTCACCAAGGAGAGGGTTGTGCTGCTGTATTCCATAATTCAAGGTTTAAAAATTAATGTCGGCCTCCTTATTCAGCAGTCCATTCTGCGAGCTGCACGACGAGGTACCACGGGAGGTTTACCCCATCCGTCTCTCATTTGTGTTTTATGTGCCAAATTTGGCGTCAAATGGAAGTCGGATGAGATGATTCAACTTCCAATGCCAGTGTTGGACCATAAGTTGATCAGCAGGTATAAGGTGTGGACTGGCGGTGCCAATCACCCACGTGGATTTGGTTTTATAATTCCTCAAGCTGCCGCTCCACCTAGTCCACCAGCTCAAGCTCCACCTAGTTATGGTCCCTCATCTGCTGCTCACCGTGGTGTTATGCCTAAGGCTGTCCAGCGTGAAATTGATGGTTGGTTTTACAATATTGAATACCAGAATGTCCGTTTATCTGAACATTAAGATGTTATCTACAAGTTTTTAGTCGACTCCTTCACCGCCCAGAATGCTATGTATGCACAGTTGAACCCTGGAGTTAATCTTACCCAATTCCCTACTGCTCCTGTTCTGCCTGTGTTTCCCCCTTCTGATCAAGAGATGAGCGAGGATGATGATGATGCACCCGAGGAATAAGCTCGTCAGGGAAGTCCTCTGTTTTATTTTGCTATATTTGTCCCATGAGGACATTGCTCTTTATAAGTTTGGGGGTCGTTTAGTTTTTAGTTGTATTAGTAGATATCATGTTTCTAGTAGTTTGTGGATAGTATGTTTTTACTCTTTTTGTCAAGTATTGCATTTAGGATTTCACATTAATTCCAGCTGTTTAATAGTTAAGTATATTAGGGGCCAATGATGAAATTGAAATTGCATGAACAAGTCTAGTAAGGATTGTTAAGATGGTGATGTGATTCTCTTGATATGATTTAAATCTTTATCTGTTTGAAACTGATATTATCATGATAGCACATATTAAGAAACGACCATGTTAGCTAAGAAAGTTTAAATGGATAGATAACAGATTTCTAAATGATAAATGCTAGTGGACTGAAAGAACAATATGAATAGTTAGTGATGGCTGAATTTAGACATAAATTCAAGTTTGGGGGAAAAATATTTGGAGTATATAAGCTATGTAAAAAAATAAAAATAAAAATAGTGGCTAGTTTTGTTTCGGGGCCTTTGTTACTTGAGCAAGTAAACCCGAGGGAGTGTCTCTACACCTAGCGCCCTAAGGTCTTATATGGTCTGGGAGTCGTTGGTCGAAAGCTCGTTAAGGGGTAGCACTGTTAGCCTAATGGAATGACATTGCACAGTCATGGGAAATAAAAAAAATGAATAAAACGGGGAAAAGTGCAAAAAGCCCCCGTTAATAAAAAAAAATAAAGCATAAGTATTCTATTTTGACCCTTGGACATTGGTAATTGTTTGATTTTAGCCGAATCTAGTGTATTTGAGGAGTTCTCAAATTTGCACTATATGATGCCTTCTAAGAAATCTATTATGTTTCATATTTTTATTTTCATCTGTTAGCATGTTTGTTGAACACACACACACGATATCAGTAATAACAGATTTAGATTTATTGATTGTTGGGATATTATTTATCTGTCTTAATATGATGTATTAGCATGTTTTTGTGATTTTTCTGAGACCTAATGAATATACGGTGTGCTATTCGATTGCTGGAATTACAAACATGTAGATAGTTTTAGGTGCATTTGCATGTTTTGTTTAGTTTATCGTGTTGTCTTGTGTTTTGTTGCTTGAGGACAAGCAACGATTTAAGTTTGGGGGTATTTGATGATTGGGTAATATACCCATGAATTGGATATACGTGGGCTTAAATTGTTGTATTCTCGAGTCTTTTAGAAGCATTTTTACTGTGTTTAGTTGTTATTTTGCAGATTCGGGAGCTGTAGGGCAAATTGGGGATTTGAGCTGTTGAATGGCAATTTGATAAATAAATCAAAGAGTAGCGCAGGGGCTCTGGTTCTAGTTCTAATATGACGTTAGGTATTTGGCCCAGGGTTCTGTTGATTGAAGACGCAGCGTGGACTTTTGGTTTGAATTGGATTTAGGGGCTAATTGAGTTGTTGATTGAGAAAAAGATTGTGGTGAGATGAAAAGAGTATATAAAGGTTATTTTGCTAAAATAAAAGGGGAATCAACCATAATTGAAGGATTATCAAGGAATCACTTGAAGATTGAAGATTGAAGGATTTTTCTTTAGAGTTTCTTCTTCTCCTTATTTTCAATTTGTGTAATTCCTTAAGGATGTTTTTCAAAAGATTGTTGGTTTTAATTTCTATTATGAACTAATTCTTTTATTAAGACTACTAATGGAACCTTTTATGTCTATAAATTAATTATTTGATATATTCTAATTATTTATGTCAAGGTGAATTGTTTATCATGTCGTGTTTATTAATTAATTATTTGGTTAGAAATTACCTTGTTACTCTAGAAAGATTCGGGAGAGGAGATCTAGGGTTAGAACTAGACCTGGCTTGAACACAAGACTTGTAAGTAAATAAATAAGAGTTTAAACCAACTGAGCTACAATAACTATTTGTTTTTAATGCAATCTTCAAAAAATTATGTCATACAATATAATGTTATACAATCATTTTTTTTAATAAATGTTATAAATATTAATGTTATATTTAATGTTTAATGTTATAACTGTTTGTTTAATACAAGCTAACACTAATTTTCAATATACAAACTAAGCACCAATTTTCAATATAGTTCTTTTATATAACATGCATGAGCTCCAGTTGGGGTAACTAGTATTTTTTTCACTCGTAAACAATTGCATGCAAGGTAATTTCTAATTTTTTTTGAGAATCTTTAGTTTACTCGGGCATACACAGGCATCTATTAAGCAAGGCCATTATTAGTTAAGTGCTTCTACAGATATCCAGACCTAGAAACTTATGGGATTCCAAACAGTTATAACATTAAACATTAAATCATCACATGCAATTGCTGATAAAATTTTGCACATGATTATTAGTTAAATTTTTTTTTCGCTAAGATTAAACTGAATTAAAAAAAAGTTAATTCCTGAAATATATAAAAAATTTGAATTTAATTGAACTGGTGTAGCAAGATTGTGCAAAAAAAAAAGGAAAAGGCCCGTGGGCTGGGCCGACCCAACCCGGGCCACAAAATTTCAGCCCATCAAAACTCGGGCCATTTTGGCCTAGTCTGCGCTTGGCCCGGCCCGGCCTGCACGTTTGCTAGGTGTAGTTAGAACTAGACATGATAACATGTATGCTAAATTATTTGCATGACGAATAATTGGGGTCGTGAATTGAATAGGAATATCTGTTCACTACATGTAACAAGTTGGGAATTGGAATTTAATGAGTTTAATTTAATTATTTTGCATAAGAATATTGCAAGATTAATTGGATTAAATAAAAGTTAATTGATCACTTGGGAAAGGGCTTTTGTCACTTAAAATTCCTGTTAACAATTCAGTAGGCATAATAATTAGGATAATTGGATAATTGGTTTATAGTTCATAATTGGGGATATTGGAGTCTTAACCTTATTTATCTGAATTCATTCGTCAAATCTTAGTTTTTATTTAGTTGATTAAATTTTAGAATAATCTATTTTTAATTGATTAATTTAGTTTTCTTATTTCTTAAAATCAAACTTTACGGCTGTTTAAATAAAATTGAATTGGTATAGTGCTAGTAGTTGGAATTTATTGATTGGAATTCTCTGTGGGATCGACACTTTATCTTATCACTTTATTACTTGTTGACTGTGTACACTTGCACATTTATTTGATTGTGAAATCGATCAACAGTAGAGCAAGTTGTTTATCAAGATGATTATACAGTTACAAATGTAGTCAACTTGGATACATACAAGTTAGATAAATAGCTTAGATCAAATACTTGCATATGCAGATCATAAATTCATTGTAATAGTTAGTTTAATAAAAAGAGAATTTGTCTCAGTTCTGTTTTCTTCCAAAGCTCTCTTGCTTCTGCATATTGAAACCCTATAAGAGTTTCATTGAATTCGTATTATTTACAAAAACCTTAGGATAATTTTTCTACTGTCTATCTAACTGCTTCCCCACTTCCTTTTTCGAACAGGTCGTGGTTTCTTGATGTCTGTCTCTTCAACGATATCATCATGCAAAGGTGGCATCGATTCGTTGTCAACCCTCGTTTTTATAATCCACTCGTTCTGCTTGAACCTCTGGCTTTGCTCCTTCAGTTTCTCATCGTCCTCTTCAACTTTTATCATTTCACCTCCAACGTGATTATGGGTATCCACTAAGTCATTTATTTCTCTGACAAAATCATTTATTTCCATTGTCAAGTCATTATCCCTTTCGTCCATGTCAGACTCTCTGGCCTTAGGTGAATCCTCAACCAGCTCGTTATGGCCTCTCTCAGCCTCATGGTTCTGTTCACAAGAGATAACATCATATCTTTGTTTTGTGAATAAATTTTGGTTATCTGAAACTTTTTTCTTCTGGTAGTTGGGTGGATCTGTTATCGGTGGGCTGTTAATGTCTTGCTCACTCACACCTACCTTGCTAAACTGAAAAATAGAGAAACGTAAATGAGAAAGCTACAAAGATAGATACATGTCAGCACATATCGGCAAGATATCTGTAAGTAGCATGATTAATTCCATTGTGTCCCTAGAGACGACGGGAGCGGGGGGGTTGATTAAGTTTTTCATCATTTTTTCTCTTGAGTTTTGATAAAAATAAAGCAATAGTTGAATGGGAAAAAGTTAACTAGTACCAGCATGAGCTATAGAATCATTACTATGTACTCCCTCCATTCCAAAATTAGATAAACATTTTTCTTTTCTGTTCATTCCTAAAAAGTGACGAGAAGTTCTTGATATGCCATTGCTTTTATTCTTGATTGATTGAGCACTATCATTCCACCACTACTACATTTTTACTACATTTCTAGATAATATTAGGGACATGGTTGGAAAAATAAAGTTTTTCTTTAACGTTGTCGATCTAGAAATGTACTTAATTTTGGAAATAAGGGAGTAGTATAGAGTAACAACGAAGGCAGTTCACTTTCAAGTCCGAAAGACTCTTTTCACATATTTGGTTCACTTCTTGCTAATGTCTGCAGACTCTGCACTACCGAAATTTACTGAAAAACAAATGCAGGAAAGTGTGTCAAACAGTACCTTGTAATTACCATTATTTCTATAATGGTAATTTTGATGAACCATTTTGAAAGAGTTCATCTTTGTTCCGAAATTTCTGTTTCCGATACTGGTTCCTCCTTGGTTATCATATACATTTGTAGACTGTTTCAACCTCTGCCTATAATTGCTCTCTCTTTGCCTCCAGCTATTGTCTCTACAGTTAACAGACTGGTGATCATTAAGCATATTCCAAACTGTCGCATACTCTTCATTGTTCTGTCTTCGAGCACAAGGTTCATCCAGAAATTTATGAGGAAATGTCAGCAAATAATCACCATCACTCAAATTCCAACCTTTCATCCTTTTTCTTTCGGTGAAATGCACATCATAATTACTCTTAATGTCGTACCTGATCTTGTTAGAATGTATTGGCTTTCTTTCATCATATTTCGGTCTTTTCTTTTGTGGAAACTTACCAGTCATTCTCTTCTCCTTCATGTTATCAAGATGCATACTAAAATAAATTGCGGGATTAGAGCAGTGGTCTTGATAAGAGTGATAATCCTTCCTTTCGACGGCAATTGATTTGAGATCTATCATTTGTCTTCCCTCTTGGCCATCGTTTGACAAATGCTATAATCCCCTAAATCCAAAAAAGGGATAAAGTTTAAGTGAAAATTTAAGATTAGATGTTCTAGGATCTAAGGATGGATACGGTGCGTCAAACGGGGATACCACGATTTCTCCAAATTTTAAAAGATCGAGATTCGGCGCATATTTTAATACTAAATATGTAATATTTATATGTATACTTTTATATATATGATAAAGCATTCAACAAAATAGATACAACAAGAGAAAAACAACAAACATCCAACAAACAATATAAGTTTCATGTTTCTATAACATAAAGTCATAAACAATAACAAAAACTAATAATAGATGATTCAAAACACATTAGATATAAAGAAGGAGAAAATCCCCAAGAATCGGAGTGTCTAGTGTGAGGATACGACAGTTTTCCTGGATAATAAAGATTTCTTCCTTCCTAGTCTAGGTCGCTGGTAAGAAATTTTAGCAGTGTACAAAAGGGGAAAATTATTTTTCTTCATTTGATACTCCCTATGTCTCCTCTAAGTGACAAAAGTTCCCTTTCTGAGATATCCCAGTTTAGATGTCACAGTTTCACCATTAGTGTTTAACATGATTACACATTATCATTACAACCTTCTTGTATTAGGGTACCTTTAACTGGGAAGATAAATCAAGAGAAAATGCCCCAACCATGTATTTTCTCTAGTCATGTGGCTCAAGTTAGTACAACAGAAAACTAGGAGCATTTAATTTAAGTAGCCATCTGGGGCTCATGTGTTGAATGTGTAAGAAAATACGAAAAGATAAATTAGGGACAGCAAAATTGAAATACAACTAAAATTGCAAGGGAGAAAGAGGAAGTGAAAACTCGTGACTCGACACTGTATGACATCAGTCCCCTGGGGACTTTATAATATAGATAAATAATATATAGATAAATAATATATAGAAATAGATAAAGATACATTTGGAAACCATATCGTTTTACACAATATAACCAGTGTTCTAAAAATTCCCGCCTAGGCGCTAGACCCCCCTTGGCGCCCCGCCTAGGTGCTAGGTTCCCCCTTGGTGCCTCGCCTAGGCGCTAGGCCCCCCTGACGCTTCAGTTTGGCCCAAGGCGGCAAAAAATGAAAATTAGACGGGGTCTAGACGGAGAGGTTTTTTTATTTTAATAACTACCCAAACCAGATCTTGATATATTTATTTTTCTAATAATTTACCATATTCATAATATAGGTTGTAGCATATCAAATCACAACAAGAAGTGGACAATATTAAGTCAAAATGGATATTTTTATTATAGTTGCAATTTTTTGAACTTGTACCAACTTCAAATTATATAAATGATGATACATTTATAATATTTAGTTTAATTCAATATAATTCTTAAATTTATGTTTAGTTTCTTAAGTTTTAATATTGATTTAAATTCTTGAAATTTTAAAATTTATTATTTATTAGCAATCTTGTTTATGAATAAAACTAATGCGTTAAAAACATGGTTGAACTTTGAATAATTGTATGTTTGTGTTTGAATTTTGACATTAGCAATTCATGTTTGAATAATTGCATGTTTGTGTGTGATTTAGCCTTTGATTTAACAGTCGGTTCAGCTGGTGTGATTTAACAGTCGGTTCAGCTGGTGTGATTTAACAATATAAATTACTACCATAAACTATGGACCATATTCCACTTCGGTGATCCACCTTTCAATTTTGTCAATTAGATGATTAAACTAGCAATTTTTTCCAGTTTCATTCAATTAGGTCTGCCACGTCAGAAATTGCTGACGTGGCCGTTTGGGTGGGTCAGAGTTAAGCTAATGTGTAACAAAAAAAGAATATTTTAATTTTTGATTAAATATTTATTATACATTAAGGGGTACAATTGTCAAATCACCTTATATTAAATATTAATACCAATTAAAATCAATAAAAGGCTAAATAAAACAAACAGATACGGATCAAATCTCTCCTCCCCCAACTTCGATCAAAGCTATTCACTCACTCAAAGTCTAAAACCATCAGATCAGAAGAAATCGATCATCACTCACAGAAAATGCCTAACTTCATTCAAAAAATCTGGTGAGACGATGTTCTCTTGATAAAATATTCACCAAAATAGAAAGGAAATAATTTTAGGGTTCTGGGTTTTTTGGATTGGGAGGTGTCACTGGGCTTTGGATTCAGGAGGTAGTGGCAGGTTGTGATTATCAATTATCAGTCGCAGCAAGAAAACAAGAGTACTCAACTAGATTGGATTGAACAGAGGCAAGTGTAAGCTGTCAGTTAAAGAGGGACAGAGTACATAAATCGGATAAAGGTGTAAATCTAGATCCGTTGAATCATCATCACCACCACCACGTAACCAAGAAAAACACCAAAATTACCCATCAAGAGAAAGCAGGAAAAAAAAATAGCTATCTTCTTGCAAACAACTCCCTACACAAAAGAATTGAATATGCAAAATCTAGGCCAATAATGGGAATGAAGAGTAGCGGAGGAGGAGAGATATATAGTACAAGTTGAAGGAGGCCACATTATCCAGTTCACCTACCGAAAAAGACCCAAGACATGACAAGGTTCTACATCGCAAAAGGTCCGAGGGACCCATGAGTTAAATCTCTCTACCACATCGCCATTCAATCCAACCGCTTATTGTGGTTTTTTTTCGCATTTTACCGCCAATCGTTAAATCACACCAGCTAAACCGACTGTTAAATCAAAGGCTAAATCATATACTTACTTCATTGTTGAACCGATTGAGTGTCGGAAAGGTTGATTCTCAGAAATTCTTCGCTTCGGTTGAGCTAGGTTTTTTCGTTCGATTTGGGGTTTGGAGTCTTGATCGATCGATTGTAATGGATTTTTGTACTAATATAATTTGTTTTATGTTTGTTTTATTTTAATTAGAAATGTTAAATTAGGTTTTCACCATTTTGCCCCTTATTTAAACAGATTTGTTTATTTAATGATTAAAAAATAGTTTTTTTTGCCACATCAGCTTCTTAAGACCCCACACAATTAGCCACGTCAGCAATTTCTGACGTAGCATGTTCAATTTGTTGCAATTGGAAAAAATTGATAGTTTAATCATCTAATTGACCAAATTGAAAGGTGGATCACCGAAGTAGAATATAACCTATAGTTTAGGATACTAATTCATAAGCCTTTCAATTTCAGTAAATTCTCAAAAGTGGTAAAAGGATTTTTGTCGAGATAAACTTTACTACAGTTATATGAAATATTGATTGCATTCACTGAAGACCATGTTGTCATAGGACTGATAAGGAATTTCTTTGATTGAACGAAGGTACAATCGTCTTCAGAATGTTCAAATCTTACTGAAAATTGCCAACAGTAACAAATGAAAAATGGCAATTGAAAGCAAGGGAAATATTATATAAGCAAGAAAAATAATTACGATGACAAGTTAAATTTGATATGCACAAACGAAGACATCAATATGCTTTATGACATGGGTGTACGGTGACGGCATTTCCGCTCTTATTTAGCTTTCAAAAGTCAAGCTTAAGTTATGCTTTAAATAACCAAATCAATAAAGGTTAAAATATAACTGTAAATGCCTATCAATGAAATATTGGTAGCTTTTTATTGTATTGAACCACTCTATCCTTTCTATTTAACTACAGAGTTTGTAATACATTCCTTTTTAGTATGCATTAAATTAGTATTCTCTGTTGTTTCTTAGCTGTGCCAATATACATTTAAGAGAAGTAATTGGCATGTTATTTTCATCTCAAGAAGCCTACAACTTTATTTAGTTCATAAAAAGCAATTCTTATGTTTTTTTTTGTTTTTTTGTTTTTTTCCCCCCACTGATCGTGAGCATGATGATCCACCAGAAAAAGAAATGGATCATCAGTGTGATGAGTATTACTCCCTCCGTTTCAACAAATTGACAAAAATACAATTTTTACGCAAATTAAGAAACTTAAAGTAGATGAGAGTATCAAATAAGATCCATTTTTCCCATGTTGGATCCTACATTTAGTACACTGGGGAATATTTTTCTTCCTTTAAACTACTGGAACCCACCTAATTACTTTTGGGGAAAAATAGTCTTTGTATAACATTTTAGTACGCTTGATCCATTTGTTATGGGACAACTTATTTATTTTATTTACTTTTTCTCTTAAGCCATCTTTTATGGGACCGAGGGAGTACCTAATTAAAACCTAGAGTTTTGATATCTAACATATAATGACATCAAGCTCTCTAACTCGAAATCAATTGGCTACGAGAAGAATTGAACCAACTCATTTTATACTATACATACTTTGCCAAGGTATTCGATGTGGGACAACATATATACTCTAACATCCATCAATATGATGTATCATGTAGGATGCAAATATTGTACTCCCTGCATTCCAAAATATAAGACTATTATTGACTTTTTGAAGTTAATTTCAAACATTTTCAAACTCAAAATTGACACGAGTTCACTAAATTTTAGTTAAGATAACGAAAAATATTATAATCTAAAAAGTACTGTTAATTATAAGTTTCATTGTTGTGTAACTATTAATGAATAATATCTATTTTGAGTTTGAAATTATCTCAAATCGACTTTAAAAAGTCAATAATGATCTTATAATTTGGAACAGAGAAATTATTTAAATGAAGTAACATATAGGTTGCGATAATTACAAGAAAAAAGGACAAAAATCGGAAAAAAAGAAAGAAAGCTGCAAATCACAGATTGACCTTTATGATTTCGTAAAAGAGAGAAAGAAAAGCGTACAGTATCTTGAATTCATACCTCTCTTCATGAGGTCTCTGTTGACAAGATCCATCTAATGGGAAAAGCAGGATCCCATCTCCATTTATATTCTTGTGAACAGTATTTGCTTTAAAGTCTTCTATATATAAATCAGTATCATCAACTGACTCCAGAAAGACAATCTGTGCAGCAGAATACTTTCTTTAAATGAACAAGGTATACAATTGAAAAGGGGATAAAGCCAAAAGTCCATTGTATCATAACATTAAGTCATTAAGTACCTCAATGATGGCATCTGAATCACATAATTTGGGGAGGTTGTCATCAATGGAGGCAACTCGTTCACTACTATCAACCTCTATTTGTATGCCTCTTCCAATTGGCTGTTTTGGAACCTTTTTGTCCACAAAAAGAAGAAATCATGGTTACATGGAAGTTGGAACTGATAAAAAAGTTAGAATGCATCCTAAGTGTATGTTTTAAGGCCATTTTTCTTAAAATGTGACCAAAATGAGAAAAAGAAAACTTATTTTTCTTTCATCCTCCTTGTGCTTAGCTCCATAATAACTTTTTAAGGACATTCCTTTGCAATATTAAAACTTGACTATTACATATACACATCATTACCGGCTTTGATCGTCCACTTTCAGAACAAATGATCTTACTTTGTACAGAAATTTGCGGTCGTAACTGTACCTGCAATTCATGAATAACATTAGTGTGCCTCATCTGTAACTCTTAAAATCAACAAAGTTTGAAACTTTCCATCTGTTTGCAGTAATTCTTCCACTTCTCCTCATCCAACCCAAAGTTAAAAAAACTTGAAACATCAACACCAAGGTGTCTCCATGGCTTATTGTCAAAATCATCAATGTCGATATCAAACATTGTCCTGGCCACACAATAAGAATCAATGTTGGAAGAACTTCTTGACACATCTTGGGAACTACATGCCCCCAACAACACACAAAAGAAAATAAATGAAAAAAAAAGTATACAGTAATAGTGCATACCCATGGTGAAAAACAAGAAAATGAAAATGAAAACGAATACAAGTACCTTACAAGAAAATGAAGTCAATAAACAGATGCTGATATCAGGAATAAAAAACATTATATAAGCTTAATATTTGCTGACTGCTGGATATCCAGGTCCATGTATCTTGGTCAAAAACCTTGGCGGTCCAGAATAGTTACTATATACTGAGAGTGGAATTGTGTTCTAATCCTTGGAGGGTGATTCTTCTTCAAGCTTTGCTTTTTCCATCTGTTTGCAGTAATTCTTCCACTTCTCCTCATCCAACCCAAAGTTAAAAAAACTTGAAACATCAACACCAAGGTGTCTCCATGGCTTATTGTCAAAATCATCAATGTCGATATCAAACATTGTCCTGGCCACACAATAAGAATCAATGTTGGAAGAACTTCTTGACACATCTTGGGAACTACATGCCCCCCCAACACACACAAAAGAAAATAAATGAAAAAAAGTATACAGTAATAGTGCATACCCATGGTGAAAAACAAGAAAAATGAAAAATGAAAACGAATACAAGTACCTTACAAGAAAATGAAGTCAATAAACAGATGCTGATATCAGGAATAAAAAACATTATATAAGCTTAATATTTGCTGACTGCTGGATATCCAGGTCCATGTATCTTGGTCAAAAACCTTGGCGGTCCAGAATAGTTACTATATACTGAGAGTGGAATTGTGTTCTAATCCTTGGAGGGTGATTCTTCTTCAAGCTTTGCTTTTTCCCTTTAAAGGTTGAAATGTGATTCTTCTTCGTTCTTCTTCTTCACAAAAAATGTATTATTCTAGAGATCGTCCCCGCTCAGCCAAGCCCCCTCCCCCCATTCTACCATAACAAGCCCCTATTGACCCTAATCTCTCTTCTCCTAGACCCTTAACTTAAAATGCACAAGCGAACTAGCTGTCCTGAAATATCTGCACATGTATCCAAATGTTCCTGTTTTGAAAGAAGTTCAATATCAAGCCATTTTCAGTCTGTTCACTAAATAATCCATGCCTATTTTCTTAACATTTTCCATAAAACTATAAGCAAATAAACCTTTTTCCAGATACTTCCAGCAGCAATTTTATTTAATTCATGTGAATGGCCAAACATCTCCATTGACCACCCAATGTTTATCTCTTACCTTTCATCAAATAAAAACTTTTTCTTTCACATCATTTGCCTGACCTAAAAAAACATTCTATAACCTTAAACCATCACCAGAATGGATGCAGGGAGGGGTGAGGCCCTGATAGTTTCATTAAGAGACCATGGACAACATGAAAATTCCCCGATACTCTTACGACCTAGTGAATGGCAAATTGTTACTGGGGTTCCCAAACATGGTACTCTAACGTACTAATACTTTAAATTTATCGTACACATTTTTTATTATTATTTTACCTATAGTTGCACAAATATCATTGTTTTAACTTAGTATTAGATGCTCAAACGTCACATTAATACTGAATTATTTGTAGAACAGTCAACTTCTAGGTCCAACTAAAAATCTTCTGTAAAATATAGTTTTATTGCATTTAGATTCTAAGAGAATTTCTAACTAGCGTATCTCATTTTAGCCTATGTAGCGCTATGCACCGAAACAAACATTGGTCCAAAGACTATGCTTATAATACACTCTGAGCCTGTTTGTAGAGGAGTGGAAAAGTTTAATACAAGTTCAGGGTCAAAGTTCTAAGGTCCTAAGGACTACGGCAAGCGAAAATCAGAAGAGGCTCAAAAGAGGAGTACACTAACTCGCATTCTAACTTAGTTAACATGCTGGCATAGTGGCATGCATTTCAAACAAATGCATTGATTTGCTTTTGGTACACATTTGCATACAATTTGAATACAAATTTCTATTGATAGTCACCAAAGTCAGGTCCCTATTCCTGACAGGATATTATTATATGTGATGATAAGTTTTGCTCAACAACTTAAGCTAAAATAGTGACCCCTACATAAGAAGTATCTACGCCTTATTTTCTCCAGGATTCTAAAGCTAATAGCAAATAAAGACAGCCGACTTCAGCAAAAATCTAATTTTACTGTCAAAAATACCATGAACAAAGTAAAACAACAAATAGATTTAAACAAGTTAATTCAATGGAGCAGAGTTTACTTGCAATATGGAAGCTGATAATTCAATCTGGTGCCATGACCATGCCCCGCATGGTGAAATGGATGGACTTGAACCGGGGTTCCTCTAGGATCTGGGGGAGCTATTTCAGACATGGACACTGGTCTTACACCCTACCAGAAAATAAATAAATAGATAAATAAGAAAACATATGGGGAAAATGAAGGAGAAAGATTTATGCTTCCAAAAACTCAGCAAAATGCTAGAACTCATAAGGAGACTTTATTGGATGAATATATACATATCCGAACGTCCTGATGTTTCTTTTGAACACCTGAAATATTGTTTAATCAAAAGGTATTACAGCAGCTATGATCATTTAAAATCACATTCAAAAGGATGTTAATGATAAAATTGTACAAAATATTATATGGCAACTCAAATTTGATTACTCTGATTTTAAGTATTTTAAACTTACATATGAGCTGTGTGTAAAAGGTTCTTATTGTAGAAGAGAGATGTATGAATGCTCTCTGTGCTTTATCACAAATAACAGACATATGTCTAAGTAACAGATGACAAATAAGAGAAATATGTCAAAGTAAGGGGACAAGGGAAAAGAAAAGCAATCAGGAAACATATAAGTGATAAGTCCGCAATTCTCTTTATAACAATATCATACAGCAACATGAATTGATTGCATTTGTAGTATGATTTTGTCCAGGTTCAGACACTATTAAAAAATGAAAAATAAAATAAAATAAAATTAATTGTGAACTGTTATTACCAAAAAATAAGTTCTAGTCTAAAACTTTTGAGTTAAAATCTACTAACACAATCATGCCTTGCGAAAACCACTAAAACAGATTAAAGCAAAGGTCCAAAATCAATTGTTATCATCACTAAACTTTCACAAGGAAATAATGGCCTCTCGGTAATCTCGATTTTTATTTTATTTTATTTTTTTCTAAATTCATTTTCCAAATGAAGGATAAATGCACAACCAGGACAAGCATCCAAGAAGTGTTGTTAAAGCATCTAGCATTTAAATCGTAAGGAAAACCAACATGGGGATCATTCCTAGCATAAAATCAAGAGATACAAAAGAAGTATTATAGATTGAACAAAATACCTACCAAATATTCCCTCCATTCTAAAATTAGAGATACATTTTCTTTTTTTACTTTATTCCAAAATTAGAGATACATTTCTTATTTACACTATAAAGTCCCATGCAGTTCCTAAATGTTTTCACTTACATACTAGTTACATTGGTACTAAGTACTAACATGCCGCCACTACTTTATTTTTAGAAAATTTTACCCATACTTTTGTTAAAATAAAGTTTTCCTTGGAAGTGTTGGAAATGGGTTTGACAATATAAATATTTAAGCACTTTGAGGGTTAATTTAATATGGGACCCACACGCCGGATATGCCGGGTCTTTGCACCAATGTGTTCTCCTTCGTGAGGAGTATAACTTGGTATATTTATATGTTCAAATCCATTAAGAATTGAATGAGAAAATTGACTCCAAAGTCACCTACTTGAACGTCTTGCTCGTATGTATATAAACGAGGTTGTAAGATTACATGGTATGCCAGTATCCATAGTTTCTGATCGAGACCCAAGATTCACTTCACGATTTTGGGTTAGTTTGCAAAAAGCTATGGGCACGGATTTACGATTTAGTTCGGCATATCATCCTCAAACGGACGGACAATCAGAGAGGACTATTCAAACGCTTGAATATTTATTAAGACTCTGTGTCCTTGACTTCAAGGGAAGTTGGGACAAGTTCTTACCATTAGTGGAGTTTTCCTACAACAACAGTTATCAAACAAGCATTGACATGGCTCCATTCGAAGCGTTGTATGGAAGAAAGTGTCGTTCTCCAAAGATATCTTTGGGATGAGGTGGGTGAAGCAACGTTGTTGGGACTGAAATGGTGATACGTATGACTACGAAAAAGATTCAAACGATCCGACAACGTATAAAAATCTCACAAGACCGACAAAAGAGTTATGTTGATCTTCATCGAAAGGACGTGGAATTCGATATTGGAGATCATGTGTTATTACGTGTTGCTCCATGGAAAGGAGTTACGAGATTTGGAAAGAGAGGAAAGCTCAATCCTCGATTCATTGGCCCATTTTTAATCCTCGATCGAGTAGGGACTGTAGCCTATAGACTTGCTTTACCGCCAAGTATGTCTCGTGTTCATAACGTTTTTCATATATCTATGTTACGTAAATATGTGAAAGACTCGAACCATATTATTGAGTTAGAACCGGACAAAATAGCGGAAGATTTAACGTATGAAGAGGTTCCTGTTCAAATCTTGGATAAGAAGGAACATATTCTACGCTCCAAGGTTATACCTCAAGTCAACGTTTTATGGAGGAACTACGATGTTGAGGAAATGACCTGGGAGTTAGAATCTGAAATGAAATCAAGGTATCCTTACCTCTTTGATATACCAGGTACGTACCCTAATTTCGAGGATAAAATTTCATAAGAAGGGGAGATTGTAAGACCCCAACTTTTATGAATAAAAATGAATTTTCTATAAATATCATTTTTGAATATTATGGAATAAATTTGATATAATGTTATAGTTGTGGGTAATATTTATAAATTTTGCAAAGTACGCAAGTTGTTATATAATATTCGATTGGTCAGGGAATATTCGTTTTAACAGGGAATATTCGTACGACGGCACAATCATTGGTGGACTCCACAACAGAATTATTGTCAGATTGAGAAAACGACAAAAATATTTTATTGAAAATAACGGCGGAAGTTTTACCATTAATACTGTTGAACTACTCAGTAGTAAAAGTACAATAATACGCGTGGTTGCATAGTAGCACACAACATTGATTATTGATGCTTACGTGAGAAATCATTCAGTTTTATTCAATTATTGTCGATATTTTATATATTATTAAATCAATAATTGAGATGACAGAGTTATTAATATTATTATTTACAATATTAACGATGTCTAGAAGTTACGCCAAGGAGAGGTTTGGTCACCTAATCATGCGCTTAATAGGGAGAAATCCTTATTGAAAGCCCTCTTTCTCGGGAACGACACAGTCGTCGATTAATAGTGTGAATAATAATAATGATGATGAAGTTTTATTTTATTAGTATTATTAATGTAATAAAACAGAAAAGCTTTTTATATAAAACAAAATACTTTTATAAAGTTATTTGTTTTATTAGGCTAATAGTAAAATCTTTTTAAAAGTTATTCGTTTTATTAGATTATAAATAGAATATATTATATTTTATTGTAAACCAATCTGGACCGTCCGTTTAAAGTAATTCAATATGGACCATTCATGGATTGGTTACTATTCAGTCCATTCTTCTATAAATAGAAGCTCATTCCTTCATTATTTCTTATGAATTCACTGAAACTCTAGAGAGAGAAACTGTAGAGAGAATTATTCTTCTATAATCTTGAGCGTATTTCTTTAGCGTTTAAGAAAGCTTTGAGCGTAGTGCAAGTTTCTTCAAGTATATCCCTGCCCTATCGTCGAAATACTTTTCTTTATAAGGTAAGGGATATTTTTTTTTTCATATTCATGAAGAGAACTTCTGTTATTCCATTCTTTATTATTCATTGGAATAACTCGTATACGCTCTGTGCCTCACCCTATACTTGGTGATTTCGTTGTTATTCCATTCTTTATTATTCGTTGGAACATCCTGTTTATGCGCTTTTACGCCGGGACCGGTTCCGTCTTTATTATTCGTTGGAATATCACATCACGCGTTTCTGCGGACTGGTTAAAATCTTTATTATTTTATTGAAATATCCATTCATGCATTTTACGTGGGACCTAATTACATTATTTTTTATTCATTGAATAACACGCTTATGCTGGCACCGCATGCATGGTGATTTCGTTGTTATTCCATTCTTTCTTTATTATTCTGTTGGAATATCTTGTCGGTGTGTATTACACCTGACCTGGTTTCTGTTCGGTTTGTAATATTCAAGAACGCAATCAAATTGCAAAAATAAGCGGAAACGTGTAAAAATCAGAGTTTAAAAATTTTTACAAACCATATACCCGGATCACCCTTTATGCACAATTATTAATTAAACGAAAAATTGAAGAACAAGAATCATACCCTTGAAGATCCGAGCTTCCTCAGGTACAAGTTCACCTCCAATTCTTTTCGCGTTCAACTTGAATCCACCGGGTTTGGTTCCTTCCTTTGATCAATGTTAGCCACCCAAGTGTTTGGCCTCTAGAGGTGATCCACCAAGGAAGAAGAAGGATTCAAGAAGATGGGTAGTTGGCTAAACCCTAATTTTTCTATCTCTATAGAAAAGAACGTACTCTCCCAACTATTGGAATTACGTATGTTGTAAAAGTCAACAACCACATCACCCATAATAAGACTCCTCTTATTTATAGATGTGGGCAACCCACCTTAACAATTAAGGAATTGAGATTTATTTAATTAATTAAATTCTTTTAATTAATTAAGCTCCCTAATCTTATTAGGGATAATTAATTAAACTCCTTTAACTAATTTTCCTTCCTAATCCAATTAGGAATAAATGAGAGTACTTATATTAAATTAATTCCTAAACTCTTTTAGAAATTAAAATAATAATAATTATAATAATATTAATAAGACTCTCTTATTAATTTATATTTAATATTTCTAAAATATTAAATCATAATATTAAGCTATTTAATTTATTCTATCACCATAGATTAAATTAAATATACATAATATATTATTACGATTATGCCATTAACTTCTTAAATAATTATTCTTCCTTTTATGGTGTGACCCTTTAGGTTCTCCATATTAAACCGGTTGTGAATAAATCAATTAGAACAATTCTAATCTTATTTAAATAAATAAATTAAATAATTAATTTATTTAAATAAATAATATTTATTCTACAATAGGGATAAGCCTCCCTAGCGATCAACGACTTTTCAGATAATATAGATTTCAACATTAATCATTAAAGAACCTTTGAGTAAATAGTTACCGTATAATTCAATCCTTCCACCATACAATGTCCCAATTAAATATAAGACATGGAATTACTGTCAAGTCTTATTTTATTTAATTATATGTATTTCGATCCTTAAATGCACAACACCAAATAATGCAAATTAGAAACTCCTTTCTAATTTCATTACGCTTTGCCAAGAACTCTTTGGGTTGTCATTTATCGAATCACATAGGACATTTCTCTTCTTTTAATAAAAGTGGTAGATTCTTTATATGATCATACATTATCTCCATATACAACTTATTATACCCAAGCATACCCTTTGATATACCCTAAGGGTCTTAAGGAATAAGTCAAAGTATAACTCATCATACACAAGATACTATGATGATCTCAAGTCCAAGGATCACTTAGACTACTATCACTACAGAATTCCTATCGACAGCAAGTAAAACTCCATTAGGTATTCCTTAGCAAGCCACGCTCAAATGAACTTATTCTCTAATAAGCACCTACATACTTGCTTTAGTGTCTCCACACAAATGATCATGAGATCAATCATCCTCATCCAATGAAAGCAAAGCAACGTATGTACCAATCTATCCGGATTCACTAATCCCCAATTTAGTAATCCAATGATTGGGAACTATTTTAGTTTTTAAGCTTTCTAAGAATTTAGATCTCATTAGAATGATCATCATCATTATTCTAAAAGCATTGCTTAAAACTATGGGTTTATCACATATTATAAAATAACATTATGTAGATAATTAAAAGTCTTTAATAAATTAATACTTTTTATTAATAAATGAATAAGATTGTTACAAAGTATGTGCTTTATCATCAAACATGATTGGCTTGTGTGCATACTACTTTCAATCTCCCACTTGCACTAAAGCCAATCGTCATGGTATCTCATACTCTTCTTCTCTAAGTGACGATTATCCCATTGTTGGATAAGCTTTAGTTAATGGATATGTAATGTTGTTCATGAGAGTCCACTATCTCTATAGTGATTTCCCATCTTCAATGATTCTAATAATCAAATGAAAGTGCCACAACACATGTTTAGATCCAAGATGAGACTTAGGAACTATTCCTAGTTCTCAGTAATGAACTTTAATCCAAACAATCAACTTGGCAACTTCATTTATAGCTATATACTTTGTCTTTATCACTAAACCAACAACTCTTTGCTGTTTGGAACCTTTCTAATTCACTGCACCATTGTTCAAGATAACGCTTTACCTTAAAGTGGATTTTTCTGTCATCTTGGTCTGTCCGAAAAACTTGAGTCTGTTAAGCCCTCTAGTTTTAATTTAGACCCACCATGAATATGATCACATCCTTAGTGCCGGTCAAGCACTTTAAGATGTTTTTCACTGACTCATAGTGAACTTCTCCATAATATGACTGATCAACATCAGGTCTTGTACATTTCATTGCATACATGATTGTCACTCATGCGACCTCTCTTTTCAGGAGTCTGTGGGGACTATTAAGAGAGATACACTCCATAGCTCATCGACATGAGACATCTCTTGGAGTTTGCCATGATAAACGACTTTAGCATCAAATGAATATGCGTTCCTTGGGTTAAGTCGAGCATCCTCTTAAATCTATCTATATAGATTTATATCCCCAATTAAGATACTCTTCCAAATCATTCATGGAGGAATGTTTAGACAACTTTATCTTTACTGATTGTAGCATTGGTATGTCATTCCTTATCCGTAGTATATCAACATATAGTACTAGGAATGTCACGATGCTCCCATTGACCCTTTTGTATACACTAGAACTCTTACCTCATCGTATGCAAGTGGATCATCATCTTTTATGTTGCGTACCTCATCATCATCATCTATGATGAATCCATACCTCCCAGGTATCCTCGGTACTATTCCAGATTTACGATTCGGTTGTGGT
This sequence comes from Panax quinquefolius, assembly GCA_020205615.1. Taxonomy (NCBI): domain Eukaryota; kingdom Viridiplantae; phylum Streptophyta; class Magnoliopsida; order Apiales; family Araliaceae; genus Panax; species Panax quinquefolius. The sequence goes on from JAINUW010000296.1 coordinate 65,300, forward strand.
ACAATAGGTCCATCTACAGGTTCCTCTTATTTGACTTATAGTGTTTTGTGGTTCTTGAACTCTTCAAGATCTATTATCCTCCCACTAGTCCTTCAATGATAAACACCTTTATCTTAGAAGGAAGCGTGTTTCATAACAAACACCTTTTTGCTAAGTAGGATTATAGAACATATACCCTAAACTTACTTTAGGATGTCCCACAAATTTGTACTTGTCAAATATTGTCCCAAGCTTATCCTTTGAAACCTTTTCACATAAGTTGGACAACCCTTATCTTAACATACTTAAGATTAGGAATTCTCTCTCATCCATAACTTTTATGGAGTCTTGGGGAGGATTTTGAGGTTACCATTTTCAGAGATATGCAACCATTTCTAGGACATTATCCCGTAAGGATACTTTGGAATGTCGGTAAAATCATTATGGACCGCACCATGTCCAACAAGGTACGATTTTTCATTCGGATACATCAATCAATTATTTGCAGATCGGGATGTGTCCATTATGAGAAAACCATTTGAGATGATCCGAAACTTATTGCACAAGTATTTATTCCTTGATCTAATCAAAGAATCTTAATACATTACCAATTTGTTTCACTTCAATTCTTTGAACCTTTCAAATAATTCACACTTGTATTTTAGCAAATACACACATTCAACTCTTTGAATGATCATCTCCTTTTCTTATACTAATTTGTTCAATATGCAAAATTATTTTCATGTAAGTCAAGTATACAAAATTTATTAAGTAATATTCCATTCTATACAAAACATTATTATTATAAATAGAACAACAATTGTTCTTAATTATAATACCAAAGATTTCATTGTCCAACAATAAAATGGAAATAATATTTTTTAACAAGAACTGGAATACAATAACAACTTATCGACTTAATAGATTTTCCGTAGGCATTGTTAAATTATAAGTTTCTATGGCTAATGCAAAGAACCTTTGCTTCATTTCCCACACATAGGATTACTTATATTTGTTTAGTTTTCTACTTGCATTTGGTCCCTTCATAAATCTATATTTATGATAACCAAAGCCGGTATCCAATACCCAAGTAGAACATCGACTTAAAGAAAATTTATTTCAACCATGAAAAAATAATATTTGTAATCGAAACTTCATTAAGCCTCTTTAGTTAGCCTCGCAAGATGCTTCGCAGATTTCCTTCCGGTGTCCGGACTTATTGCAGTGGAAGCAAACTCCTTTGCTATCCGTGTCGGCTTTTGTTCTTATTATCCTTTGTTTACGCCTTTCATTTACCTTCTTTGAATCGTTCTTCTTTTCGGAAGATCCTTTGGCCCTACCAAGAAGACTTGATCTTTCTTGGTTGAAAGTGACTCTCAACATTTTTCAATATGTTAAGCAAATCAATGAGGTCGATATCTAGCTTGTTCATATGAAAAATTCACAACAATTGTGAAAGGAGTCCAGAGAGTGAGTGCAAGATCAAATCTTGGCTCAACTCTCCATCCATGACAAAACCAGTTGTCCTAATTGATCAATCAAATTGATTATGTTAAGGACTTTTGTTATGCATCAGTAGTGTCATTAGTCATTCTAGATCGAAAAGAGCTCCTTAGATATCTCGATATCTATCGGGCCCTACTTTCCTCACCATCAACTACTTGATGTGCAGGAATATAGTAGAGAGCATCCATAGTTTCATCGTCAAGTCAAGCTCGTTACTCATGAATGCGAGCATGATGCATTGAGCTAATCAATGTGCATCATCTTGCCACTTTCTAAAAGTAGCAATCTCTTCCTCGGAGGCATTATTCGCAACCATTCTGAGGATAGGCATATTAAGGATATAAGATAGCTTTTTTAGCCGTGAGAACTATTCTCAATTTCTTTAACCAATCATTTAATTTTGGTCAGATTAAATAACATCTAATATGTTTAGCGGTGATAGAAATTTTAGACATTGTAAAATTTCAGTAAATGAATTTGTAATTAACAACATTTTAACATACATTCTTTTATTAATTACCAAAATAATTCAGGTCTTGTTTTAAATTGGTATCTCCCACTATTTTCTTCAAACTATATTACCCTCACTTATATAGTTCGCAAAATCTAATTAAAGATTTGCTAGTGAGAATAAGGATCCCATTTCAAATGTATATAGCCTTGTGGTGACACAACAAACTATATATAAATAAATAGGTAGACAACTTTTGTCAATTACATCAACTATGCAACTCCTTTTCTTTTGCCTCTTAGATTATTTTGATCAAGTGGTGGCACATCAGAATCAAAATTATCCAAGTTAAGTCCGACCTAGCACTCCATATATTCAAAAAGAAAATATCATCCTTGTGGTGACACAACAAAACAATATTGTTCAATTTTCTTTATAAACATTAAATGTGATAAATTAACATCTTAAATACTTAATACTTGCCTTGTGGTGACACAACAAACTCATATTAAATATTTAATACTCTATTAATTTTATCATGCTAGAAGGCGACGTTCGATATTCCAAATATCTTTGAAAGCTTAGGACTTAATATAAAATTGAGGGGTTTGTCATTAATTTGTCTCATCTTGTTTAGCACGCATGCACATATATATATAAAATACGCGTCATATTAATGAACATGCGAAGCATGTTTGCATAATATATAATATATATAGTATAAGCATGCACATATAGAATACTATATTCTACCCGGATTGATTATGGACTTTTATTCTAGTTTGGTTCACTAGAGCCACCAAGTGAACCAAAAGGTCAAACCCTAGGGGTGCAAGAAATAATATTTAAATATAACTATTACATTTAAACCCGGCTCCATTACAAACGGGTCTTCAAGCGCTCCTTGTTCCTTGATCTCCAATTCTTCAAAATTAATTCTAACTATTCCTATTACATAACTATTTAAAATAAATAGAAACCTTGATCGCAAATCGAGGAAAGTACATAGGAGGAGATAGAATTTACATTAGAAAAAATTAGAGAAGACGAGGTATGCAGAATTCCCATTTAATAAAACCCATACATTCATGCATCCAACTAAAATAAAATCCAATCACATTGGTCAATAGTCCATAATCAATCCCATTTATTATCATACACATCATCATACGCATCAATAAATAACATCCATCTTATGAATAATAAACATTTAATATATATATTGATATCATTTAATGGGCAAATTTAGTTAGTATAAAATCTAATTTTGAATTAAAATAAACTCCTTTATTTCAATCCAAATATAAATCAAAATAAAACTATTTTATTTTAATTTATCCAATTTTGAATAAAATAAACTATTTTATTTTAATCAAAATCTTTAATCAAAATAAACTCCTTTATTTTAATTAATTATGGAATCCAATTCCATGTAAAAAAAAACTCCTTTATTTAAGAAACACGGATTCTCTTTTCTATTCACAAATAAACTACTTTATTTGGAATAATATGAATTCTTATTTCATATCTAAATAAACTCCTTTATTTAAGAAAAAACTCGATTCATTTTCCTATTCACAAATACACTCTTTTATTTTGAATAATATGAAATCTTATTTCATATCTAAATAAACTCCTTTATTTAAGGAAAGATGGATTCTTTTCCTATTCGCAAATAAACTTCTTTATTTTGAATAATATGAAATCTTATTTCATATCTAAATAAACTCATTTATTTAAGGAAATATAGAATCAAATTTCAACTCCAATTAGTTATCATGGAATCTAATTCCAACTCTAATTAGTTAGCATGAAATTCAATTTTAAAATTAAAATAAACTCTTTTATTTAAGATTAAAATAAACTTTTTATTTTAATATTAAAATAAACATTTATTTTAATTATAAAATAATTAAAAATATATATCACATATACATAATATATATTACGGTAATATATATATATTATATATATATAATATATAAGTATTACAAAAAAAAAAAAAACGTGGTACTGCAGTCTGCAGTACCTTTTATTTTATTTTATTTATGATCATCACTTATCGGTAAGCAGCTTAACCAGGCAGGAAGAACCTGAGCTGAATCAATACTGTCATTGTTGGGACCCAAAAGCTCTGTATCCGACCTTTCAACCATTGAACAAAGTTGGTCATGAACAACTTTGGCCTCAATCAGATCACCTTTTATTACTATATATATCATATATATATAGATTATAATTCATTCAAAGTAGCTAACAAAACTAACCACGTCATTCAGCAGGATTAACATGCTAGCCACGTGAATTAGGTGAGAGAAAAAAAACGGATTTCAAGAATAACGTTTTTTTTTTAATAATAATTTTATACAATAAAATTATGCCCAATTAAATTGTTCTAAACACATATCAATATACATATCAAATTTAAAATAATTAATAATTCGCATAAAGGTTTGGCTCTGATGCCACTGTTAGGTTTGTAATATTCAAGAACACAATCAAATTGCAAAAATAAGCGGAAACGTGTAAAAATCAGAGTTCAAAAATTTTTACAAACCATATACCCGGATCACCCTTTATGCACAATTATTAATTAAACGAAAAATTGAAGAACAAGAATCATACCCTTGAAGATCCGAGCTTCCTCAGGTACAAGTTCACCTCCAATTCTTTTCGCGTTCAACTTGAATCCACCGGGTTTGGTTCCTTCCTTTGATCAACGTTAGCCACCCAAGTGTTTGGCCTCTAGAGGTGATCCACCAAGGAAGAAGAAGGATTCAAGAAGATGGGTGGTTGGCTAAACTCTAGTTTTTCTATCTCTATAGAAAAGAAAGTACTCTCCCAACTATTAGAATTACGTATGTTGTAAAAGTCAACAACCACATCACCCATAATAAGACTCCTCTTATTTATAGATGTGGGCAACCCACCTTAACAATTAAAGAATTGGGATTTATTTAATTAATTAAATTCTTTTAATTAATTAAGCTCCTTAATCTTATTAGGGATAATTAATTAAACTCCTTTAACTAATTTTCCTTCCTAATCCAATTAGGAATAAATGAGAGTACTTATATTAAATTAATTCCTAAACTCTTTTAGAAATTAAAATAATAATAATTGTAATAATATTAATAAGACTCCTCTTATTAATTTATATTTAATATTTCTAAAATATTAAATCATAATATTAAACTATTTAATTTATTCTATCACCATAGATTAAATTAAATATACATAATATATTATTACGATTATGCCATTAATTTCTTAAATAATTATTCTTCCTTTTATGGTGTGACCCTTTAGGTTCTCCATATTAAAAGGTTGTGAATAAATCAATTAGAACAATTCTAATCTTATTTAAATAAATAAATTAAACAATTAATTTATTTAAATAAATAATATTTATTCTACAATAGGGATAAGCCTCCCTAGCATGATCAACGACTTTCCGGATAATATAGATTTCAACATTAATCATTAAAGAACCTTTGAGTAAATAGTTACCGCATAATTCAATCCTTCCACCATACAATGTCCCAATTAAATATAAGACATGGAATTCTTTATCAAGTCTTATTTTATTTAATTATATGTATTTCGATCCTTAAATGCACAACACTAAAAATAATGCAAATTAGAAACTCCTTTCTAATTTCATTTCGCCGCCAAGGACTATTGGGTTGTCATTTATCGAATCACATAGGACATTTCTCTTCTTTAATAAAAGTGGTAGATTCTTTATTGATCATACATTATCTCCATATACAACTTATTATACCCAAGCATACCCTTTGATATACCCTAAGGGTCTTAAGGAATAAGTCAAAGTATAACTCATCATACACAAGATACTATGATGATCTCAAGTCCAAGGATCACTTGTACTACTATCACTACAGAATTCCTATCGACAGCAAGTAAAACTCCATTAGGTATTCCTTAGCGAGCCAACGCTCAATTGAACTTATTCTCTAATAAGCACCTACATACTTGCTTTAGTGTCTCCACACAAATGATCATGAGATCAATCATCCTCATCCAATGAGCAAGCAACGTATATACCAATATATCCGGATTCACTAATCCCCAATTTAGTAATCCAATGATTGGGAACTATTTTATTTTTTAAGCTTTCTAAGAATTTAGATCTCATTAGAATGATTATCATCATTATTCTAAAAGCATTGCTTAAAACTATGGGTTTATTACATATTATAAAACAGCATTATGTAGATAATTAAAAGCCTTTAATAAATTAATACTTTTTATTAATAAATGAATAAGATTTTTACAAAGTATATGCTTTATCATCAAACATGATTGGCTTGTGTGCATACTACTTTCAGTTTTGATATTTATTATTCTGTTGGAATAACCTGTCTATGCGAAGTACCGCATGCATGGTGATTTCTTTTGTTATCCCATTCTTTATTATACTCAGTTGGTTAAAGTTTTGACTTCTATACTCCATGAAATTGGTGGAATATCCTTGATATTTGCGCTTCATCCAGTATCTTTTCGTGGAAATATTCTTTTGAGCATTCTTAAATTTTACCCTACAAAGAAGTATCATATTGACAATTTGGACGTTATTAGTTCATGGATAAATTAATTCTTGAACTTGTTTTATTGAATTCTTATATCATTGTCATCATCCTCATGTTTATATTTTATTGAAAGTCATCTATGGCCTGTAGTGCATAGATGGACTTGATATGATTATGACCAGGGATTATTCGGTATAATCATGACCGTAATGTTACAAATGATGTGGTAAAAGTCCTCATTGTCCTGTAGTGCATTGATGGATAGTTGTTGGCATGATCATGATCATTGACGAATACACGAATATCCTCGGCCAGTAGTGCATGGTTAATTTGTGGTTGTGATACTAATGAATATCCTCGTCAGAAAGGTGGATGATGTGGATTATTTATTGTCGAGTCCCAATGATAAAAATGATGAAAAACTTTTAAATCATAAAAGATAGTAGATTTTATTCTCTACTTGACTCTTTTAATAGATCAGATGTCCCTACCGCAGCTTAAACTTGATGTCTATTGTGTTTTATCGGTTTAACATTGTTGAAGACTAATGATAATTTATTCTCGCATTATCTTAGTCATAATATTTCTTCTTGGGCTAGTTGAGCTCACCCTTTCTTTCACCGTTCTCTTTAGGAAATGAGAACGTGGTCGGGACTAGTCGAGGAACAGAGTGACGGTCCGGATGATAGTATTAGTAGTCCTCACTATTTCGTTAAATAGTGTGATGATAAATGTCTTGAGGACTTATTTCGAGAGTGAATATTGTCTAGAAGACAATATTTGTATTAAAACTCATGACTTTCTTGTTGTATATTAAAGATCGTATTTGTATTCTGTACCATGTATTTGGCGACTCAGAATAGGTGATGTATACCTATTTTTGGGGCGTCCCATTTGGTTGATAATGAGGAAAGAATGACACGAATGTGACGCCCCCAAAATAGGTATACATCACCTATTCTAAGTCGCCAAATACATGGTACAGAATACAAATACAATCTTTAATATACAACAAGAAAGCTATGAGTTTTAATACAAATATTGTCTTCTTGACAATATCCACTCTCAGAATAAGTCCTCAGTACATTTATTGTGGGGGATTGTTGGAAATGGGTTTGACAATATAAATATTTAAGCATTTTGAGGGTTAATTTAATATGGGACCCACACGCCGGATATGCCGGGTCTTTGTGACAACCGTAATTTTGTAATTTAATTTTAATATTTATTAGATTGAATAAATATTTTTCGATGAATTAATTATTAGATTAATTAATTAATTGATGAAGTTGTGATAGATTAATTTAATTATATGTGTTATATTTATTAAATTAATGTGGAGAATTTTATTATTCAAAGTATGTGATTATGTGAGCTTATCAATTAAAAGAAATATATTTAATAAGCCTATGTTATTTCAATTAATTAAATTATTAATTAGAGATTTAATAATTTAATATTATTATTAAATGAGAAATTAAATATATGACTATGTGAATTTATGAGAAGTTATTATATTTTATTTATATTAAATAAGATATTTGATTATTGTGCAAGTGGGTGTGACATGAATTAACTATGTGATAAAGTTTTATTAAATTAAATTGTTTTTGAAACCTATTCTAGCTAGGCAAACATGGCACTAAAGGGAGTTGGGGCCGCTTAACCCATGATCGGGTAATCGACCACCAACGTCGATTGTTCATTATTTAGTTTACGTATTCTTTTATTTCTTCTTTATTATTTGCCTAAGTCTAGAAAGCATAACAGAGAGAAATACAGAGAAAGAGTTGAGAAGTCAAAGTTGTTAAGAGGATTGTGAGAGTCATCTGAGAAGGAATTCATCTTCCATTAATTATACTACAGGTAATTCTCCTTCCCAAATTCTATTTTACGTCATTAAGTTTTTATAAGAAAATGGCTTTCAAAGTTTCTGTAAAGCCTCTGTGATTGAGAAATGAGTAATATTTATGAGTTATTTATTGGTTAAGATGTATCAAATCATATTTTATATATATATTGCATGATTCCATATCATCAGTTTCATAATATTACATCGTATATGATTTCTACAAAATTACAGAGTATGGGTTTTGGCCTTATGGCCTTATACGTGATATTTTATGTATTGAACGATATTATCCCTAAATTTTACACTCGTATATTATTATGCATGTTGATACTGAAGAGACCAAAGTTTAAATAAATGATTTGATTGTTATAACGAATCCAGAGTGACAATTTTCATGTTTTATTTTCAAAACCTTCAAGAACATCAAGAACAGTGGAAGTAAATGTGTTGATTTTGCAAATTATGTGTTGTAACTTGTTAAAAATCATGTTAGATGGGTTAAGTAATCATTATATATGTATTATAATGATTGAGTAAGTCTAAATTCGTGTAAAAATAACTAATTGGAAGTTATGGCCATATTCATGTATAATTTTACCATGATTGATTTTTTTGGCCTAATTTGGCCTTCATATGTTAATGAATCGCAGAATCGCAGAACTCGCAGAAAATGAGTTCAGGTAACTTAGCTTTTGCCATGCGTACTAAACTAAATTACCCATACCTGACGGTAAAAAAAAAAATAAAAAAAATTAAATAAATAAATATTTGATGAGAATTATTATTAAAATATTTATAAAATAAATTAAATATTTTAATTGAGATATTTATGGAATAAAATAAATATTTGATGAAAATTATTATTAAAATATTTATAAATTAAATATTTTAATTGAGATATTTATGGAATAAAATAAATATTTGATAAAAATTATTATTAAAATATTTATAAAATAAATTAAATATTTTAATTGAGATATTTTTGGAATAAAATAAATATTTGATGAAAATTATTATTAAAATATTTATAAAATAAATTAAATATTTTAATCGAGATATTTATGGAATAAAATAAATATTCGATGAAAATTATTATTAAAATATTTATAAAATAAATTAAATATTTTAATTGAGATATTTATGGAATAAAATAAATATTCGATGAAAATTATTATTAAAATATTTATAAAATAAAGTAAATATTTTAATTGAGATATTTATGGAATAAAATAAATATTCAATGAAAATTATTATGAAATAATTTATTCGAGTGTAATAATAGTAAGAGAATGAAAATATTCTAATTTAATTAAGTAATTAAATTAGAAGGGTAATTATTTATTAAATAAAGTGGAGTTTATATTAAATAATTAAGTGAAAATGTAACTAATGAATGTCGTGAATACATATGGTATGTGTGTAGGATTTGTGGTGAACTAAGTAGTAATCGTTTAGCTAGCTTACGACGCAGGCAAGTTTCCTAACCCTACTTGTCATTATTGTTCAAGTTATTAGTTACCTCGAGTAAATTATCGTTACTATTATTCAAGTTCAATTGTTATATTAAAGATTTATTATCTTTTCAAAGCATGATTCAGTTATACAATAATTGTTCTATTATATACTTCTTGAGATTATTATTCAAATCGTATATTATTATTGTTGAACCTTATTAGACTAGTGAACTTTATTGATTCAACTAGTCCTTAGTTGATGAACGTTCTAAATTTCAGAACCCTTATTGAATTATCCAAACCAAACTTCCTTTGGTGCGGACTCGAATGTCAAACCGAGATGAACAACCCTTCAAAGGATTTACTTATGTACGCAAGCGTTAAGATATTGTGCACAAGATGGTACTAAGGGCTGATCCCCTAAGTACGAGAAGAAAGGTCCATAGTCTTACGACTGTTAAAGGTTTCAAGTATAACCCTTGATAACCTAGGACATAGTTCAAGGTCTTATGACCCTCAGAATTCTTTTGATTCTTGTTATTCATTCTTGATTCAAAAGTTGAGCTTTTATTCAGATGTTTTTGATTTACTCACATGTTATTATACTGTTATTTCATTATTATACTTGTGGGCAATAGTGCTCACTCTTGCTTAATAATAACATTGCAAAGAAAGAACTAAAGAACCGGATGAACCTTCCACTAGTAAAAGCAAGGGAAAAGTTAGCAAGTGATGAAGACTTGTTATTTTTATTAGATGATGTATTTATGTTTAAGACTTGAGTTATTGATGTTATTTAAGACTTATTTGTTTATGATTCCGCACGGATGTTTAAGGTTAGTTTAACGGGATTGTATTATTATTATTCAGATGTTGTAACCCTTAAGGGAAGATTTTATTCTATCTATTGCATGGCTTGCATTTATTATGGGTAGATAGATAGATGATATTTGTACAGTGAACACCAAATCTCGTGGAATTGAAGTACCCGGATTTGGGGGTGTCACAGTCTTTGCACCAATGTGTTCTCCTTCGTGAGGAGTATAACTTGGTATATTTATATGTTCAAATCCATTAAGAATTGAATGAGAAAATTGACTCCAAAGTCACCTACTTGAAATGTTATAAATTGCGAAAGTCCCACATAGGGCATTAGAGGGAAAAATGAAGAACATATATATGGGATGTTTGCTCAATGGGAAGGGCCCCAAGGGGCACCCCACTTTTGTAGAAGGGAGAGGACCTAGCCAAGGCTTGGTTCAAACCCACGGTCGGTTCCAGCGGGTGGGTGGGCGGGTCATGATATATAATTTTTTGGACAAAATTTGTTTAATAATTTAACAGATTTTGTTTAAGTTATTATCAATACTATGTAGTTTTGATGCAACTGCCTACTGTTTCTATATATTAATCAGTATGGGCGCCAACAGAACATACTTTTTTTCGTTCCTTCCCTCCCGTTGTAGTATATTTTTTCGTTCCCATTCTGCGCTTTCCCGTTCCGTTTCTGCAAAATTCCCGTTCTCTGTAAAAGTTTTGCAGTAAGTTTTTCTTCATGCATGCATCATTACTGTTCATATAAGTTCAGTACATAACATAAAGTTATGTTCGTAGTGTTCTTAATTTTGAAGTGCTTCTAATTAAGAACTGAAAATCCGTTTTATCTTGGGAAGCAATTATTCAATTAATCCTTAGCACCAGTGAGGGAATAAATTTGCTTTAAGGAGACTTTGTGAATTCAAAGGACTCAAATTTATATATATATATATATATATATATATATATATATATTTCATTTTATAATGTGTTTCTGTTTTGCATAATTTATTATTATTATATCTATATGCATATTAAATAATACTATATATATTACGAATAACAATCTTAAAGAAAATTTTTATACAGTAATTGTAGTATTATTTAATCATAATATTATGGAAATTGTTTGCATATTAATAGATACTATTCGTTATTATATATATTATAGGCATATTATATGTATTAATTGTTTGCATGTTAATTACATTTGTTTTATATATAAGTAATGTTATATATGTATTACATGTAAATTGATTTTATATTTTGTTCCATGTTAATTGATTGTATGTTAATGTATTATATTCTCATTATTCCAAAAGTCAAATATCGTTTAGATATATATATATATATATATATATATATATGTGTGTGTGTGTGTGTGTGTGTGTGTGTGTAGTATATATAATATTCTATTTATATACATATTCATGCTTATATATATGCATGTTAGTATATATAATATTACGATTATATATATTCTTTGTTATAATATGTATATGAGTAATATACATGAATAGTATTCTGTTTATTTATTTTTTTTATTCTACAAATATAGTGTTTGTTTGTTTGTTTGTTAATACAAAACGTGTACAACTTTTGTTACAACAAATTTGTAAACAGATTTGTCTACAAAAGAAGTTTGTAAACTAAAAGTTGTAAACAAAATTTGTTGTTTGAATTTTACAAACAAAATTTGTTATCTTAATTCTGTTAAATTTTGTAAAACAGAAACTTGTTTCTGTTTATTGGTAATAGTCTTCTTTGTATAACAGAAATGGTGTCTACTAGTACCATTCCTGCCATGAGTATGTCTCATGGAGAAAAGCCTGAAAAGTTCAATGGAACTGATTTCAAGCGTTGGCAACAAAAAATGCTCTTCTATCTCACCACATTGAACTTGACAAGGTTTTACAAGAGGGGGTGTCCTACTCTTGTTGAAGGAGAAACCGACAAGGAAAAAGGTGGTCTGCGATTGATGCATGGAAACATGCTGATTTTTCTTGCGTAAATTATGTCATGAATGGATTAGATAATACATTGTATAATGTGTATTGTACAATTCAAACTGCAAAAGAACTTTGGGAATCCTTAGACAAGAAATATAAAACTGAAGATGCTGGCATGAAAAAATTCATTGTTGGTAGATTTCTTAACTATAAAATGGTAGATTCTAAAGCAGTCATCACTCAAGTGCAAGAATTACAAGTAATTCTACATGATATTCATTCTGAAGGAATGTCATTAAGTGACTCATTCTAAGTTGCTGTAATGATTGAGAAACTTCCACCATTATGGAAAGACTTCAAGAATTATTTGAAGCATAAATGCAAAGAAATGAATCTTGAAGAACTGATTGTGCGACTTAGGATTGAAGAGGACAATCGAGGATCTGAGAAGAAGACTGGGAAAAACTTCATTGAAGCAAAGGCAAATGTGGTAGAACAAAGGCCAAACAACAACAAAAGGAAGCGTGAAGGCAAAGATACCTTCAAGGCTAAGAAGAAATTCAAAGGCAAATGCTTCAACTGTGGCATCCAAGGACATAAATCAAGTGAATGTCGCAAGCCAAAGAAGTTCAAGAAAGAACAAAAGCCTCAAGCAAATGTGATAGAACTGGAAAAGCTTTCTGAAAATGTTTTAGACATGAATCTCTCTGCAGTTGTATCTGAATGCAACTTGGTAGGAAATCCTAAAGAATGGTACGTGGACACTGGGGCTACTTGCCACATTTGTTCCAACAAATGGATGTTTTTTACTTACAAACCAGTAGAAAATGATGATCAACTCTTCATGGGAAACTCCTCAAGTTCAAGGGTTCAAGGACGTGGAAAGATTGTATTGAAAATGACATCTGGCAAAGAATTGACTTTGAACGAAGTGCTTCATGTGCCAGATATCCGAAAAAATCTAGTTTTTGGGTCACTACTTAGTAAGAATGGCTTCAAGTTGGTGTTTGTGTCTGATAAATTTGTACTTTCTAAAAATGATATGTTTGTAGGAAAGGGCTTTATGACTGATGGGCTCTTTAAGATGAATGTTATGACTGTTGTACCAAAGTCTATTGATAATAATAAAATTAATTCTTCTACTTACTTGTTAGAATCTTCAAATGTATGGCATGCTAGATTAGGACATGTTAATTATAATACTTTGCGTAGATTAATTAATTTAGAATTCTTGCCTAAATTTGATATTAATCAAAAACATAAATGTGAAATTTGTGTGGAATCAAAATGACAAGATTACCTTTTCATTACATTGAAAGGAAAATCGAACCTCTAGATTTAATTCACATCGATATATGTGATTTAAAGTTTGTTCAAACAAGAGGTGGGAAAAAATATTTCATAACCTTTATTGATGTTTGCACAAGATATTATTATGTATATTTGCTAAGAAGCAAAGATGAGGCTATAGAAATGTTTCAACTTTATAAAAATGAAGTTGAAAATTAACTTAGCAAAAAGATTAAAGCAATAAGAAGCGATAGAGGTGGTGAATATGAATCACCATTTGAAGAGATATGCTCTACTCATGGTATTATTCACCAAACTACCGATCCTTATTCACCTCAATCTAACGGTATTGCTGAACGCAAGAACCGAACATTGAAAGAAATGTTGAATGCTATGTTAAACAGTTCTGGAGCACCTCAAAATTTGTGGGGGCAAGCTTTGCTTTCTGCCAATTATATTCTTAATAAAGTGCCTCATAAGAAAACTCATAAAACACATTATGAATTATGGAAAGGTCATAGACCTTGCTATAAATACTTAAGAGTGTGGGGGTCTCTAGAAAAAGTGATGGTTCCTAAACTTAAAAAGGTTAAGATAGGACCAAAAATAATTGATTGTGTATTCATTGGTTATGCAAATAACAACAGTGCTTATCGCTTTCTTGTTCATAAATCTGAAATTTCTGATATTCATGTTAATACTTTTATTGAATCAAGAGATGCATCATTCTTTGAAAATATGTTTACATATAATTTAAATAATGATTCAAATTCAAACAAAAGACCTTTGGATGCTACTAGTAATAATCCTGAAAATATAGACAAAGAGTATGTATTGGATGAATATTATTGTCTGCTAGATGGCTACTCGGGGTATAATTAGATTTCAATTACTCCTGAAGATTAGGAGAAGACGACGTTCACATGCCCGTATGGGACTTTTGCCTTCCGAAAAATGTCTTTCGGGCTATGTAATGCTCCTGCAACATTTCAGTGGTGTATGATGTTAATTTTCTTTAATATAGTTGAAAAGACCTTAGAAGTCTTCATGGATGACTTTTCGATATTCAGGAGCTCATTTAATAATTGCCTGAGGAATTTGACTGCTGTTCTCCACAGATGTGTTGAGACTAACCTTGTGTTGAATTGGGAGAAGTGCCACTTCATGGTTGAAAAGGGCATTATTCCGGGTCACAAGGTTTCTGCTAGCGGTATTGAGGTTGATAAGGCAAAAATTGATGTGATTAATAACTTCCCACCACCGACATCAGTAAAAGGAGTAAGGAGTTTCCTTGGGCATGCAGGGTTTTACAGAAAGTTTATCCAGGACTTCTCAGGGATAACCAAACCGATGTGTACGCTATTGGAAAAGGACATGCCTTTCCCATTTGATGAAGCTTGCCTGAGTGCTTTTTAGTTGTTAAAGAAAAGACTTGTCTCGGCTTCTATTGTTGTAGCCCCTGACTGGACCGTCCCTTTTGAGCTAATGTGCGATGCAAGTGATTTTGCTATTGGGGTGGTTCTAAGGCGCCAAAGAAGGGAGAAGGTTTTCCACACCATATACCATGCCAGCAAAACTTTAACGGATGCTTAGCTGAATTATACTACCACTAAGAAGGAGCTGCTGGCAGTGGTCTATGCATTTGATAAGTTTCGTTCCTACCTCATCGGGAAGAAGGTGATTGTATACACTGATCACTCGAAAATCAAATATTTGATTGAGAAGAAAGATGCTAAGCCGAGATTGATAAGGTGGGTCTTGCTTCTCCAAGAGTTTTACTTAGAGATCCGAGATAAGAAGGGGACAGAAAATCAGGTAGCTGATCACTTATCAAGGTTGGAGAACACCCCGCGTTCGGGAGATGCTAAAAAAGCCATCAATGATTTCTTCCTGGACGAACAACTTTTTGTCATCCATAGCAAAGCCCTGTGGTATGCGGACTTTGCCAATTTTGTGGCTTACCAAGTGCTTCCTCCAAACCTAAGCTATCAACAGAGGAAGAAATTCCTAAAAGATGCCAAGCAATATTTGTGGGATGAGCCCTTCTTGTTCAAGTAGTGTTCTGATCAAATTCTACGAAGATGCTTGCCGGATGAAGAAATTAAAGATGTGCTACATCATTGCCATTCTTCAAATTATGGTGGTCACTTTGGGGGTCAAAGAGCGGCAGCTAAAGTGCTTCAGTCTGGATTTTAGTGGCCCACCCTATTCAAAGATGCACACACATATGTGTTGCACTGTGATAGATGCCAAAGGGTGGGAACTATTTTGAGAAGGCATGAATTGCCCCTGTAGAATATCCTCGAAGTGGAACTCTTTGATGTCTGGGGTATTGACTTCATGGGTCCATTCTCGTCCTCCTACAACAATCTCTATATTCTTGTGGCGGTGGATTATAACTGCAAGTGGGTTGAAGCAGTTGCCTTGCCGACTAATGATGCGAAGGTAGTGCTTCAGTTCCTTAAGAAAAATATTTTTACTTGTTTTGGCACGCCTCGGGCTATTATCAGCGATGAAGGGTCGCATTTTTGTAACAAATACTTTGAAGCCATTCTAGCTAAGTATGGGGTGACCCATAAGATAGCCACTGCATATCATCCACAGACTAGTGGCCAAGCCGATATTTCCAATCAAGAAGTGAAACAAATCTTCAATTAATCATTAGCACCAGTGAGAGAATAAATTTGCTTTAAGGAGACTTTGTGAATTTAAAGGATTCGGATTTATATATATTTCATTTTATAATGTGTTTCTGTTTTGCATAATTTATTATTATTATATTTATATGCATATTAAATAATACTATATATTAGGAATAACAGGAAGTCATCATTATAAAATGTCTCTCTAATTTGGAATGAAGATCGTAGTAGAATACACAAGCAAAAGTAAAAATGAACCTCTTCCTTCAACAAACATGAATCAAACTGACCTTAGACATAGCATGAGATAAATGATCTGCATCATTACCCAATTCTCCATATCCATCCGCAGCCTCACCATTTTCCTTCATTTTCTTCCCATCTACTAATTCAGCCAAGTTGTTGCCTAACTCTTCCTCCATATCATAATCATCCAAATTATCATTCAAAATAATAGTCAACCCATCCTCACTCTCTCTATCTTCATCAAACCCTTCCCCATTCCCACAATTGTTGTTAGTGTTTAAATCCCCTTAATCAAACCCATTTTCTCCATTTTCAAGTAAACCATCAAAAATTGTGGAATCATATATTCCTGGAATTTTCTTACCAAACTCCAAATCATCAAAACCCATATCAATTTCCAGATTACCAATTTGTTCATCCATCAAATCCCCAATAGCATGTAACTCATTGTGATCCCTTTTTTCAACATTTAAACCCGTAGATTCCATTTCTGCTTCTTTTTGTTCATTTTCCACATCAAACACCAAATTATCAGCAATTTCACCATCCTCGACTCCAGTTAAACAAATCCCATCATTATTTTCCAAATTATCAATACCCTTATCAATTTTCAGATCGCCAATTTTTTCATCCATCAAATCCCTAATCACATGTAAATCATTGTGATCCCTCTTTTCAACATTAAAAACCATAGAATCCATTTCTTTTTTTTTCTTTTTGTTCATTTTCTAAATCAAACACCAAATCATCAGCAATTTCACCATCCTCACCTTCTAAATCAAACACCAAATCATCAGCAATTTCACCATCCTCACCTCCAATTAAGAAAACCCCATCACTATTTATCAAATCAATCAAATGCAAGTCATTTTGACCCATTTCACCATTAAAAACCACAGAATCCATTTCTTCTTCTTTTTGTTCAGTTTCCACATCTAGTACCAAATTATCATCAATATCACAATCCTCACCTCCAATTAACAAAACCCCATCGTTATTTTTCAAATCCCCCATCACATGAAACTCATTGTGATCCCTTCTTTCAACATTAAAAACCATAGAATCCATTTCTTCTTCTTTTAGTTCATTTTCCACATCGAACACCAAATTATCAACAATATCACAATCGTCACCTCCAGTTACCAAAATCTCATCAATATTTTTCAAATTAGTAGCCAAATTAGTGTTTTGAATGCTAAAATTTAAAGGGTTTTGGTCATTAAAGTTGTGGGTTTGGTGAAATGAAGAAAAGGGTTTGAGTACATCAATGTAAAGGGGGCCAAATTCGTCCTCTTCTTCTTCCATGATGGCAACAGGGAGGGGTTTTGGGGAGGTTGGTTTTAGAGATTTTATTTATCAGGGAGAAAAAGGAAGAAAAGTTAATTGACGAAGAACGGGACACACATTTTTAGTGTAGTGAAACTTGGTCATGCAAAAATGGTAGGTAGTATGGTACTTGTGATTGTACGTACAAATTGGAGTCTTTGAACATTTTTGAAAATTATAAAATATTATCTCAATCCCACAAAGACTTCTATTTTTTAATATTTTTATTTTATAAAAATGTAACTTTTTTATTAAATGTAAAAGTAATATAAAATATCACATTTAGTAAAACTAGTATCAAGTGGCACACGTGTTGTTCGTAAATTATATAGAGTAAAATTAAATTTTTATAAAATTAAGAGGATTAACTAAAAAATAAAAATTAAATTGAAAAATATAAAATAGTAATATATTTAAAATTATAGGTAAGTGTGACACAGTAACACCAAAAGAGATCTGAACGCTTTATAATTAATTATATAATTAAAAACACAAACTTAGTTTCACAATTTTTTGTTCAACTTCTTTCTTTCCTATTCAAATTAATATAAATAATATCTAACTTTGTGTTAATTAAATATTATCCAAATTTAAAATATTCTTATTTAGGAATAGAAAAAGTAATATCTTTTTTCTTTCCTATTTAAATTTGTATAAATACTGTAAATAATAATGGAAACTTAAAAGGGGAAAACGGAAACTGAAACTGAAACTGAAACTGAAACATAAGAAATTATTTATGACAGAAAATGGAAACTGAAACATACTAAATTACTAATGTTAAGAAACATAAGCTATATCAATATTTGACGCTGATACAAGATCTGAACTTTAGTGTTTGTCAGTGTCTTGAAATAAGCAATTAAAATTTGTTCAGTTCAAAATCTTTTTAATCAAAGAGTTAAAAAATTGTTTTTGGCATATGTTTGACTTGATTTATGTTTATAATTAACATTGTATTTACTTTGTTCTCTCACTATTCATTAAGGTTGTAACATAAACATAAATCAAAAAAAGTTCACTGATCAAAAACATTATCAAGCAATGTGTCAAAAAGAAACATTCGAGGAACATGAAACCAAGAATGCTCGAAGACGAGAAGAATATCGCCTTAAAAAAAGAGTTTACAACAAATTCAGAGTTACGTATGTTATCCACAAATAATTACTGCATGTGTTCTTTTTTATAATTTTATTTAGTTTATATGATTTGTTGTAGATTATTCTTCTGAAAAAAAAAATATAATGGTTGTAATAAATTTTATAATTTTATTATTGAATACAGGACAATTTTTTTTGGCAAATCATAGTTATTCAATGGAATCTGGAACTGACAATTTACAAGGTCTGTTTTTAATTGAAGTTACACAATTTGATTTCACAAATTTTTTGTTTAACTTGATTTTGATTTGCTTTGTGAATTATAAAGACTTTGCTAAATATACATCCGCCCTCGACCACAAGATATTTATTTTAAAAATCACATCTGTGAGGTCCGACTCTTATATGCTCCTTTTTTGAAACCTTACATTCCTTTGATGATTGCATGAGATCAGCAGGAATCATCAAATATATGTCCATTTAATCAATAATCATTTTATAGAACATCCAGATACTCTAATCAATATTCTAAATTTTGATAAATCTTATAACATTCTCTTTGACTCGAAATTACTAAGCATGTCATTTGTTAGAGCTAAGTTATAGATCTGAGCCTGTTTTACAGTACTGCTCTCATTTTCTTTAACAGACATTAAAAAACCCATTTATATGATTTTTATTTTTAATAATATTGGTAGTTCAAAGTAACTAAATGTTTTTTTGGTTAATTGCAGTAACTAAATCAAATGACCGAATGTCCAAAAAAATTAGGAAAAAGAGAAAGGATTTTGGTAAGTTTATGAATATGACAATTTATAAATAACAAAAAAAATCTTTGCATGTTTGATAGTTAAGTAATTTTAAAAGTTGTTATGCAGCTACTACAAATGAGATCCTTGATCTAGGCAAAGCAGAAAAAATAATTCAGTACGATGGAAAAGATGTATGATATTAGTGGAAGATTAAATTCTTTGACAAAAACAAAGAAAATTGATCCAACAGTTGTTTCGAGGCTTAAAGAAATGTTTGATCGTGAAAATGCATTAGTTAAAATCTTTTGTGTCGTTCGAGATTGCTTTGCAATAAAAGATCACATATTAGTAAAACTACTACTGAGAAATCAAGCACTCAAAATACTAAGATAAACATATTTTTTTTATATGAAATAAAATAATGATACAAAAATTTTATGTGGAAATTCAATTAAGAAAAATTACGGGAAAATATCTTAAAAATCTATTCTGAAAATAATATGAAAAAAATACAAACTCTCAATTGACTATTTATTTCTCTCTACCTCTCTCTAACTCTATTTATTTCTCTAAACTTCGCTTTGTTATGGTGTATTTGCTCATCCGAGCATTCTATTTATAGTGCAAAACTCGAGAGACAAAACTTAGCAAGTCTAAAGAAGCAAAGTTTGCAAATGGGTCCCAGAGAGAGAAAAAACATCCATCAGGCAACCAATTCCAACCTCGAGTAATGTAATGCAAGACAACATTTTCAACAATCTTCACAATGGCTTGCATTTTTCAAATATTGTGAATTTCTTTGTGTTTGTAAATGTATCTCTCTCCCTTGATACTCCACCACGAACTCAACATTCGATGAAGTGAATTAAGTCAAAACAATGTTTGAACTTTTCTGTTGTACCTAACTTTGTGAGCATATCTACAACATTCTCTTTTATGTGAACTTTGCAAATTTCAATATCACCCTGTTCAGGCATTCACGATTCTTGTGATACCGAAAATCAATATATTTGGTCCTGGCATGGAACATCTGGTTTCTCGTTAAATGAATAGCGCTTTGATTATCACACTGTAAATGGATACCGCCCTGCTTGAAACCTAGTTCCTCAACTAGTCCTTTTAGACACAAAGTCTCCTTGCCTACTGTGACGCCCCAAAAATAGGTACACACAACCCATTCCGAGTCGCCAAATATATGGTAAAGAATTCAAATACAAACTTCATTTATACAACTATTAATTGTCGTGTAAAATACGACAAAATATAATCTATGAGTTTCAATACAAATATTGTCTCGTAGACAATATCCAAACTCGAATAAAGTTCTCATTACAATTATTGTCACACTATTTTATAAAATAGTGAGGACTACTATAATAACCATCTTGGACCATTACTCCACTCCCCGACTAGTCCCAACTATATTCTCGCCTCCTGAGAAAAATAATGGAACCAAAAGGAAAATGGTGAGCTCAACAAGCCCAATAAAGAATATTATGACTAAGATAATGTAGAATAAATTATCCTTAGTCCTCAACAGGAAAAAATCTGATAGAATACAATAGACAACACGTTTTAGATCAATAACTGCAGTGTAAACATCAATCCATTAGAAGAGTCAAGTAGAACATGATGTCTACTATTTCTATGATTTAAAAGTCCATCATTAATATTTTATCTCTATAACACCAATCAATAATTATTTCCAATTAACGAATTATCTATACACTACGAGCCAAAGATAATCGTTAGCATCACCAATGGTCATGATCATGCCAAACACTTGTCCATCTATGCATTACGGGCCAAAAAGAACTTTCACCACAAATCTTTATCTATAATATTAAAGGTTATGATTATACCAATACATAATTTTTTGTCATAATCATACCAATCAATAGTCCATTTTTGCACTACGGGTCAAAGATAACTTTCACCACAATATAAGCATGAGGATAATGACAATGATATAAAGAATCAATCAAGTGAGATCAAGGATAAATATTAGAGATTTATAATTCAATTTATCCCGAGTTCAAAAATGTCCAAATTGTCAATGATAACTAATTATGGAGTAAAATTCAAGAATGATATTCATGTATCAAAAATAATTTGGACAGAAAAGAAAATTAAATTTTATTGTGAATAGTACTCATGGATTATGAATAGTACCCATAAATAGTATCGCATGAATAGTACCCCGCCATGAAAAGATTAAAATTTAATAAGAACTTCAGACCAATATTCCAGTGAAATGATATTAGATGAAGCCCAAATCTTAAGGAATTTCTAATCATTTCAGGAATTATAGAAGCAATACTTACCATAGTAAGTTTAAATTTTGGAATATGAAATGAAATAATATAACTTACATAATATGAAGTATGAAAGAAAATGATTTTTCTTACGAGTTTTGAAATAAAATAACATCCTTTACCTCAGTAGAAACTAGATCTGACTTGGTATAACAGATATTATCCTGAGAAAATCTTGCACTATACGCTACACTCAAATTATTCTTATATTCAAAAGAAATACTCAAAATATTTTTGTAGGAACACTTTTAATTTTTGGTGTGTTTAAGATGGAGGGTTACCCCCCTTTTATAATGCATCACGGAGGAATAAAACAATTCAATATGCCTAACTTTTTTTTCTTCTCTACCTAACCTTTTTTTTTCTTTCAATGCCTAACTTCCTCACTTCTTATTGGTTGAGGGCCCATGAATTACGAAAACATGCTTTACAAGAGAATTGAAAAGCAGACGTGCACAAAATGGTTTTGAAAAAGGAGTTCAAAACTAAAATGATAACCTTCACTCCACTTTTATTCACATGTTAAAAATTATATATTATTATAATATTAATACCATTTAAAATATAAAATAATATATTATTATATCATCACATTATACTATTATAATGTAATATTATAATTATATATTTGAATGAATATTTTATCGAAGAAGATAATTGTGATTCCATAGAAAAATATGTCAAACTTTCAACAAATGTTTCATGCCAAATTCCTTCATTTATATCAAAATTAAACAAATATCCACCACATAATAATTATTCACAATTAATATTATAAACTCATAATATTAACAATTAGATCATTCACAGAAAAAGGGAGCTTTCCGATAAGGATTTATCCTGATTGGCGCGCAATTATATAACCTAACCCCTTTCCTCGACAGAACTTTCCATACATTGCCAATAATGTTAACTAATAATATTATTCAAATAATATAAAATATTATGCAGATGTTACTATAACAATTATTGAATCAGTGATATGAGATACTATGCATCAACTACTGTGGCAATTATTGAATATTGAGTGACTTCTTACGTAAGAATCAATAATCAGAGATACTGTGCGATACCGTGTGCTACTATGCAACCACGCGTATTAATGTACTTTTATCACCGAGTATTTCAACAGCTAACAGTAAAAGTTTTGCCGTTATTTTTATAAAATGGTTATTTTTGTCATTTTTTATATCCGACAATTATTTCGTTATGTGGTCCACCAATTATTACACCATCGTACGAATATTTCCCGACAAAAAGAATATTCCCGACCAAACAAATATTTTATGACAACTTGTTTACTTTGAAAAATTTGCACATATCACCCATAACTATAATATTATATCAAATCAACACCTTACTATTCAAAATAATATTTAGAGAAAATTAAATCTTTATTTATAAAAAAGTTGGGGTCTTACAACCTCTCCTCCTTATGAAATTTCATCCTCGAAATTGATGTACATATCTGGTATGTCAAAGAGGTGGGGATACCTTGTTTTTATTTAAAATTTTAAATTCTAACTCCCAGGTCATTTCCTCAATATCGTGGTTTCTCCGTAAAACTTTGACTTGAGGTATGACCTTTGAGCGTAGAATATATTCCTTCTTATCCAAGATTTTAACAGACACATCTTCATACGTTAAATCTTCTGCTATCTCGTTTGGTTCTAATTCAATAATGTGGTTTGGGTCTTTCACATATTTACGTAGCATGGATATGTGAAAAAAGTTATGAACACGAGACATACTTGGTGGTAAGGCGAGTCTATAAGTCATAGTTCCTACTTGGTCGAGGATTTTAAATGGACCAATGAATCGAGGGTTGAGCTTTCCTCTCTTTCCGAATATCATAACTCCTTTCCATGGAGCAACACGTAATAATACATGATCTTCAACATTGAATTCCACGTCCCTTCGATGAAGATCATCATAACTCTTTTGTCGATCTTGTGAGGTTTGTATACGTTGCCAGATTATTTGAATATTTTTCGTAGTCATGCGTACCAATTCTGGTCCCAACAACGTTGCTTCACCCACCTCGTCCCAACATACTGGAGAACGACACTTTCTTCCATACAACACCTCGAATGGAGCCATGCCTATACTCACTTGATAACTGTTTTTGTAGGAGAATTCCACCAATGGTAAGTATTTGTCCCAACTTCTTTTGAAGTCTAGGACACAGAGTCTTAATATATCTTTAAGAGTTTGAATAGTCCTCTTCCACTGCCCGTCCGTCTGAGGATGATATGCAGAACTGAATCGTAAATAAGTGCACATAGCTTTCTGCAAGCTGACCCAAAATCATGAAGTGAATCTTGTGTCTCGATCAGAAACTATAGATACTGGCATATCATGTGTGATGCCCCCAAATTTAGGTACTTGAAACCCAAACCCAGTGCTTCACGATATCATTTCTTTGAGCGGAATAATAATAATAATATAAACATTAAATTTAATTTACATACATCAGAGTTTTCTAATCCCCTAGGTTCACAACCTTTAATACATTACATAACATGATAATAATAAATATCATTGTCTTAGTAGAGTCTAAATATTACATAGGATAGCGTAGAACTTATTCTGCAACCTTTCCTTTTCCTTTGTTCTTGGCAGAGCCTTCAGGTTGATCACACTTAACTGAAAACATTTAAATTAAGCAAGAGTGATCATTTGAGTGCCCAACAAGTAATAACAAGCAATAAAAGTTAGCTGAAAGAAGTAAATGTTGTAACGCCCGAGAAAATCAAATTTTTTTATGGCAATTAAATTTTTATTTGATTATGTAAATTAAATGAATTTAATTGATTATTATGTGAGTAAGCTATGTGAAGGTCATTCTATGACCTAGAATGTGCTAACGTGGTTAGTAATTTGGCTATGTGCTAGAATTAATTATTTGGAATTTCCAAGATGAAAATATTTATTTTCCGAGAAATTTCCGTAAAAACACTATTCATCCGTTTCTGTTCGGGGAATTATTTTGAAATTCTGAGAAACGCATAATGATAGAATATCGAGATAAGATAAAATATATGATAATATTTCATTTATGGCCAACAGAATTTTTGCCCGTGGACTTAAAACCTTAGGGTTGAGTATATTGATTTTCGAGAAGGAAATGAAATGCGTAGAAGAATTGCGTTATAGTTAAAGCGAGTGTTATACAATTATGGTACTATTTAGTATCTATGTATAATACGATGGGTAAATACGAAGTACAATATGATTATTGTACGAGTAGTATACGGAGAGAATACGTGAATTGTATGTATAGAATACGATTCGTATTATAGAATTAAGTTGAGTCTTAATGTTAATTCATTTGGGTTGGATTATAATTAGTCCAATTAATTGTATGAGTAAGCCCAAGGGATTTGTTGGTTAAGTCCAATTCAAGGCCCAATGTTAATTTAGTTAAGCCCAATTCATGAAAACCGAACCGTGGATCGAACCGGTGGGTCACCGAATGGGTAAAACCCATGGGGCAACCCATGGGATGACCCATGGCAATGGGTGGGCCGGCCACCTTGGTGTGCAAGCCAAGAATAATGCTTGGTCACCAAGCATTTTACTTGGTGACCAAGTGTGAATAGTAAGGAGGTGGGGAATGTAATGTCCATATTGCCCTCCATTCTAGTTTCCTATAAATAAGAAGGCAAGGTTGGTCATTTGAGGGTTTTTCAATTGCCTAACCTAGATTATTTGAGAGAGAAAGAGAGCTAAACTACACACAACATATATTTTCGAAGATTGGACTTAGAGTTTTCAAGAGTTCTTGAGGTAATATCTCTTATCTTTTATTTCCATCTCTTTTGATTTTTCTTTTATCTTGGAGAATCATAAAATGGGTGGTATATGTCTTTTATAGTGGTTTAAAGATGACTTACCATAGATTCAATCTCTATAAGTCATGAGATCGTAAGAATCATAGGGTTCGTTATAGTTTCAAACCATGAAAATATTGTTTGTTAAGATCGATTGTTTTTAAACGATTGAACTCCATCGATACGTTAATATATGCATCTTGCTTGGTTAGGATGTAGATATGAAATCCATGGAGTATTCCATGAGATTTGGCTTAGAGAACCCTAGTAACGAAGTTATGGCGAATTTTACGTAATTAGACGTTAAACGTCGAAAACGTTAAAATTCCGGATGGGAGGTCAAAATTTGTCGTGAGACTTGAAAAAGTTGTTTTACAATGTCAACACGTGAGATAGGGTAATTAAGAGTTGTGGGTTCGAGAATCGTCGGATTCCGAATTAAAACGAAGAAAACGAGCATTGAACGCTCATTAACGTTTACGAACGCCTATAAATTGAACTCAATAGTGAATTTTGAGTTATCGAATTCGAAAGTGTCGAATTCTTATATGAACGCGTAGAGTATGCCATTTATTCCATGTAGGCTTTTGAACGGACCAAATCGTTCTTATAACGAAGTTCTTATAACGAAGAAGTTACGGCCCTGAGAATTTCACAAAGTTTTTTAAAATTGTTGAAATTCTGGTACTGAGGTCTGGCGCCACGGTGCCAAACGTAGTGTTAAATGCCACGCAGCAGCACCGACACAGTGTATTTGGCCACTACTAAATGGCGCTCCGCAGCCAATGCCTCATGCCGCATGTTGTCGAGATCAAGCTCTTACATCGCTAATCTAATGGCGCCGCATGACCCAGTTTAGTGCTATAGAGGCCGCACCGTAGCGCGAGTGCAAGGTTTTGGACAGTGACTTAGGTTTTGAACTCCAATTGTTCGGAGACTTAAGGGAGTAATGTTTGTACACTTCATAAGTGTATTAAAACTATTCCTATAGTACCTATACTAAGGTATATGGTATTGAACTTAGGAGTTGAATGCATGTTAATAGGTTATGAATGATGAACAAAGTTGGTACTTTATCGACAATGTTAGGGTTTGGTTAATAACGTAAGTGGGTTAATAAACCGGGACGAAGGGTAATGAATCGAGTTGACTTTATTATTAATATTAAGTTAACTAAGATATAGAAGAGAAAGAAGTTGGTAAAACAATGTGAACATTTGTTTGTTAGCTAATTACAGTGTGCTATGTGAATATATCATGTAGATTCTGTAAAGGTTGTGGTCAATCGATTAAGTTATTTGAAGACGCTGAAAGGTAAGTTTTCTTAACGCTTGTCTAACTTTCAAGTTAGCCATGTTTTATGTGATTCGTTGAACTGAATTGCATGATTGGTTTTAAAGAAAGGGTCGATGCCAGATTTTAACTCGGCTAGACTATTCGTAAGATATAGATTGACTATGATTCATATCTTTCTATATAGAAATGTTAACGCCATCCTATGCCAAGTAATTGGTACGGACGTGTAGGTAAGGTTTGTCTATGAACAAACAAAAGTATTTTTCATAGATTATTCGATGGGCACGCGAGTTTGCCAAAAATATTAAACGTAAATACGTTTAATGAATGAGTGTTGATCAACATAGAGTACAATAGGCTGATCACCTAGAAGTGCTCGTAAGTAATGCGGATGTAATAGCCTTAGTGATGTGAAATCCTTTTCAAGTATGAAAACTGAAAGTTACTGTTCATGGTCTATCGACCAGTTCAGAATTCCTAATCTATTCTATACTTTGGGAATTGATGTTATGAACTGTTAAAGTATTATTATTTCATGATACTTCATAACTATTGTTCAGTTATGTAGGAATTGTTATATAATTCACGAATGTGGTATTACTGTTATCCTTTGTTAAACTTGCTGAGCTGTTATGCTCACTTCTTGCATGAATTATATAACTGCAGTTAAGGAAGAACGTCCTGAGAATTCTAAAAGAGATAAGGGCAAAGCTAAGATGGATGCTTAGTCATTGTGTAATAGATTAGTAAGTTTTTATGTATTGTACATTATGAACAAGGAACAATGTAACCGGTTTATGAACCTGGGAAGGATTATACTTTGATTGTAATAAGAAGATAGTAATTACATTCATTTGTTTGTATTTCAATGGAATGATTGTATGGATATTAGTATAGTGGAGCACCATATGTCGGGTTGGAAGATACCCGAATTTGGGGGCGTCACAAATGTTTTTTGTGAATGACACTTTTATAATGAATTAACAGTTGTGAAGTAAGCTGAAGCAACAATAAACAAAATATCCATTTTATTTCAACTTTTTGAAACTAAGTACTGACTATTAATGAAGAGCAGTCGATAGACTATGGACATTGTTTTTAATTTTCGCAAAGGTTAAACAGAACTTCATCTGTAAACAATCATAACTTACAGGCACGAGGGGTGATCAGCCCGTTATGGCCCGTATTAGTTCCTACAGGCACAATAGTTATCTAGAAGGGGGCGGGGGGGGGGGGGGGTTGAATATATATTTTAAATTCTTTCTTTTCAAAATACTTGTTAGTTTTGATAATGATTTAAGCACAACAAAATTAAGATTTGTTTATTTTCCCTTCAGGATATAATAAATTAATAGGAGTAAAGCAGTTATGACAGTTATAGCAGTTATGGCAAGAATATAAGAGACACTGTGATTTTAAGTGATTCAGAGCATTCAAAGCTCCTAGTCCACTCTTTTACTCCTCGAGTAGGAAATCCACTAAGGATATCTTTACAACTTCTGAATCTCACATATTCCTTCAAGACCAACAGTCTTGGAACTTCTTAGTTAACTATTGAACTCTTCAAGTTCAGCAGACTTGGTACTTCTCAGTTCACTTAAAACTCTTCAAGTCCTTCTGACTTGGAACTTCTTCCTTCACTTGATAATAGTTAAGTTCTTGAATGGTGCTACTCAGTTGCCGTTAAGCTTGTGTTCGAAAGAACTGAGTAGCTAAGCAAGCTTTCCTTTTCAGATCGTAGAGTTTGAGTGTTGAGTGTTCTTCAGCTTTTTGTTTAGTGCTTGCATGATCCTTTCATCTGCTGATGTTTTGTATATATGATGCCTTTGAAATGTATCAGTTGAAGACATCCGTTGAAGCATTAAATGCATTTGACATTTTTGAGCTTTGATGGAGACTTTCTGCACAACTTCTGATTAGCAGACTGGCCTACTGACAAAACAGACTGCTATCTCACCTAACACCTGAAAAGGTGTTTTTTTCTGACACATAGTACTTTCCTTAGCTTCTTCAATACGTTTCTTTGTTATATACTAGGGATGGCTATTGTGTCATTGGGACTCCCAAGGTCTTCAACGTCTATAGCACATTCCATATTTGATGTGATTTATCTTTAAACAAATGGACGAGGCTCGATGCTTCTGACACAGACAGATGAAGCTTTACGATTCTGATCGTGGTGTCTTGCCACCTTGGTACTTGATCTGGTGCTGATAGATGAGAACACTGCGATTTCTCTTAAGTGTTGGTACACTACGATCTTCACTTATTTGACTTACAGACTCTACGCTTCTGAGAGCACTCTACGAACTTTGATTTGGCTCGGCAAGTGTTAGGACTACTCTACGACTTCAGAGAGGCCCTTCAAAGCAGATACACTACGATCCTCGACGCTTTACAATTCTGCCTTGTCTTCTGCAATCCCTTGATCATCTTGATAGACTACAATTCAGTTGAAGCCTATCTATTACTTCTCAAGATATAGATCAACCTAACAGCTTTGATCTTTTCTTTTATACATTCATTTATATAATGATAAACATTAAAGTCCAGATCAACCTAACAAATTTGATCTATCACTAAGTCCTTGTACATGTGTTCCTTTGAAGGACTTTACATATAATCATGACTATTAACTTTCAACATCAAATTTTAAATATGCAATCTCCCAATAATCTCCCCCTATTTGATGTTGACATAACCAATGAGATTTGTATTATGATTATTAATTTCTAGATGCAGTTGCTAGAAAGTAAATATGCTTGGTAGGAATGTAGGGCCCATTTTGAATAGTTTCAAATAGATCTTCATCTATTGAATCTATGTAGGCTTGCATACTGTAATACCCGAGAATTTCCACGTATTATTAAACAAATATATTAATGGAAATAAATATTTAATTGAATATGAACGATTTCGTGTTATGAAATGAGATAACTCAATTATATTAAATAACTGAATAATTGAGGATATGTGGAGTTTTGTGATGAACTCATTTAAGCCTTGTGTGGCATGGTGATGAGAAATATTAACAGTAAAATTAGTTAACAAAGGAATTATAAAGTAAGCAATTAAGTAATATTAGTTGTTAAGTGTTGTTGTGGTATATTTATGGATTTTTAATTGTTGTTAATAAGGTCGATTAATATGTGATTATTAATTGTTATTTAATTGATAATGGTTGTGGTGGAATATTGAATTCTTGGTAATTAATTTATAATAGGCGATTACTAAATAGATAAGTAATAACTATGGAAGTCCATAAATATATTGATCAATGATTAATTAATATTAGTGTTAATTAATTAAGGAAGTGCATGATTTAATTATTTCACATAAATGAGTAAGTTAGTAATATAATAATATTATATTGACAATTATGTGCACATGAGTAATAATACAACTATATCATATAGTGTAGTGTGACACTGTGTGACTATATATTAAGTCTTATAAAACTATATTGTTTGGGCATTGTGACTAAATATATTGGGACTATATGTTATAAATACATTATCTATGTGACAATATGTATGTGAGCATGTATGAAAATAACATACCATGAACTATTAAAATATACCAGTGTGATAAAATGTACATAGATTATATGTATATTACATTTCCATATTTCATCTACTACATTGAAACCTTAATTATTAAGTGTGACATTTAGTTATAATATATGGTTAAGATGTATATATAATATATAACATGAGAATAGGAGATTGAATTAGA
Source organism: Panax quinquefolius (assembly GCA_020205615.1). NCBI lineage: Eukaryota > Viridiplantae > Streptophyta > Magnoliopsida > Apiales > Araliaceae > Panax > Panax quinquefolius. The sequence continues at coordinate 96,395 of JAINUW010000296.1, forward strand.
ATTGCAAGGATGCTGAGTTAATTTGCTTGTCCCAAAATTAGAGTCCCATTTGCTCTTCATTTCTCCTTCACGTGTAAAACATAAAGGCTATAAGCTATTTTCCTTTTCTTCTTCCAAGCTCCTTCTAGCTCATGATTATGGGGGGAGTGGCTATGATGATGATCCTCAACTACCATTTACCAACTCCTCTATAACCTTCATGCAATCCTAAAATCTCTTGGTTTAATTTCTTGGATAATGGCTTGGCATGGTTAGTAAGTTCTCTATAAATTGAGCACTCTACTTCTTCATTTCTTGTTGCTGAGAATTATCTATAAAGTCCAAGTTGAGAGGGAGAATTGCTTGTCAGTTAAGAGAGGGTCTGAGATTTGTAAGGAGTTCAATTGAGCTTCAAGAGGTATAAAATTCTACTTCTATGTTCTCAATTCTTAAGTTTGTCAAAATTCTAGAATTTGTTGAATTCTATGTTAATTGATGTAGGATAGCATGGTATAATGTTATTTGAGTTGATACACATGTTTTGGAACCTGATAGCTGGTCTAATAGTAGGTGTAGCATCTCTTGTGTCAAGGCTCTGCTTCTGTAGAAGCTATTTTTTCAATCGCTTTCAAGTGGCGGCGGTAGCGCGCTTACTTCCATTGGCCAATACTGCGCTGCGTGGTAGCGTGGTGCAGTTCTTAGATAATGATTTGATATTGCTGATTTGTTTTGAGCATGCTATGATAGTTAGGTTAAGCCTATAAATGACCCTATCATGTGGTTAGATATTGTTGTGAACATGTTATGTCGTTTTAACTTGATTTGAGCTAAGATTTCAAGAAAACTTCAAGTTTTGGAAAAACTAGAAATGGTAAACTTGAATAATGCATATTTTGATCTTGCAAGCATGTTAGTATGGTTTTGGAATGCATGTCGGACATACTAACTTAAGTATATGAATTTCATATTGAAGCATGAGCATGTTAGGCTTATTAGTAAGCTTTGCTAATGAAAATGCGAACTTTGAACGTGAATGTTTATGTGTTACTTTAAAAGTTAGAACTTGATGATTATGAGCATGTTAGATGATACCCTTAGATGCACTCATGTATCATGAATGTATATATACCATGCTTAGTTATCATAGTTCAAGGAAATCATAAACGAAGCATATTTCAAAACAAAATGATGTTAAATACACGTATGTGATATGAATACTCACAAGCATGTCTAATATGAGTTATATGACTACTTTATATGTTTAACAATCAAGCATGTTGGACTTTGTGACTTCATAACCTTAAATGGCCTTGATTTGTTGAGATGTCTAACTTAGGACTATATCATGCAAAACGGGACCTAGATTAAACTAGGAAAATGCAAAAGGACCCTTAACATGTTAATATGTGTTATGTATGTAGGGATGTGTATGCGAGGCCAAGCAATTAGTTGCTCAGTCCTGGTTTGAACTGGGAGCCGTGCGACCGCGCCAGTCTGGAATACCAGATAATGAGTTCTGACTTTTGGATAGCAACTTCCATGATGCCTATGATGCTAAATGTGATCTAAAACCTACTGATGTATATGTATATGAGTGGTACTTAGTTGATAAGTCGGTGTTGTATTGAAATGAACAGTCCATGAGTAGGAGGTCTTAACCTTGAGCATTCTTGAAGTAACTAAGTAGTTGATTCATGATGACTTATAAACTGATTTTGTACCATATTGCATACTTGTATCGTGTCAAACTTGTTTAAAGACTGTGTTAGCTAATGGGCATCTTGGTCATATAATACGCTATAAATAGGATTCAAAAGTGTTGATTTATTAACGTGGATAAACTACGCTTAAGGCAAGTTCCCTAAACTTACTCTAATTATTATTGAGCAAGTTTCCTTAAACTTCATTCTTGATTATGTAAGTAACCGAACCCTACTATTACTATTGTGAAATATCATTGTATTACTTTATTAGACAAATACCAAAAGCTTATCCCTTTTGAATACAAGTTACATTACTTTCTCGTTCAAATGAGCTAGTATGTTAAACCCTTGTGAAAGCTATTATTCATGTTGAAATTAGTATTGTCCTTGAATATTGTGAAAGAGTCAATGCCATTCGATTCGGCTAGATTATATGCATGTTTATACTAAAACTGTCCAAACCAATTGATTGGTGCGGAAATCTTGAAAACTGAGTTGGACAACCCTTTTGGTAAGGGGAGTGTATGTTGTTGGAAACCCCAACACATGAATAAAATTGTGGTGTTATGCATAACGTAAAGAATTGTAGACTGATCATCTATAGTACTTGATAGTTTTGGTTATCAGTTTAATATCGTTAGTTCTAGTGGAAGTTCAATAGTCCTTAGTGACTGCTTAGTATAAATTGCTTATCCAGTTGGATACATTGTTAGCCGTTGAATTCATATATATCTGTTGATTTATATTAAATTGTCATATCCCTTATTCATGATATTATTCTGACACTTTGAACTATCCTAGAAATAAACCTTCGATATTTCAAACTTCGTGATATTATATCCTACACCCTTGTTGTATATTACTAGCTGGGCAATTTGTGCTCATCCTTTCTTATTTAAAACCTTTCAGTTAAGGAGGAACATGGAGGTGTCTCAGGAACCGACAAGGGCTAGGGCAAGGCTACCGACTAGCTTGTCCCCTTATGTTTAAAGTCTATTATGTTGTACTAAGACTATGTTTAAGCTTAAGTGAGAATTATGTAATATGTCTTTATTAGATATTATTATGTAATCTATTAAGCACTGTAGGTTGCGAGACTTGGGGGAATAAATTATAATAAATCATTGTAAATTATTCTAAAGTAGATTTTCCGTTGTGTATGCGTTATTTAGTTATTATGGTTTTACCATGAGAACATGATGAACCAAATTCGAGTGACCAAGTGGAGGTCCGAATTTGGGGCCGTCACAGGTTGGTATCAAAGCCTTAGTTATAAACCTTAGGAGTGAGTGTCCTTAGATTATAACTTGGGAGAACTTAGAAGTTAGGAAGGGGATAAAACTCATGTCGAGTTTTCCTTGAGAGACTTAGCGTGTTATGAAATATAACTTCATTCTATACAATGAACTTATGTTTATTTAACATTCTAATGGAGTTGTTGTTTGTGTTGTCTTATGTTGGTGATTGTAGGATGACTGACATGGGGGGACCTAGCAGAGTGGTAGAGGAGGAGCTGCGTGATATCCACGTAGTATTTGAGACACCCTTGATAGCGGAACCTATTTTAGTAGTAGCCCCTTTTGATGATGACGATGAGGAAGAGGTGGAGTCTGACCCTGAGGAGGAGCCTTTGGAGGAGGCGCCCGAGCCTGTGGAGGACTCCGACGAGGCTACTTTTGAGGATCGGATGTTAGGAGAGTATGAAGAAAAGATATTGGAGTTGGGATGTAAGGTAGAGGAGCTTGAGGTTGAGGCTAGGGAGAGGGAGTTTTTGTTCTAGAAGTTAAGGGACAAGGACCATCAGAGGCAGTTAGTGATGCAGGAGATGGAGGTGGAGATTTCTCACCGTAAGGAAGCAGGGATCCAGATGGGAGCTTTGTTTCACCGAGCGGTGGAGAGGAATGTTGAGGTGGCAAGAAAGCTAGAGGAATTAGAGCAGAAGGTTTTGAGTGAGAGGGCGGAAAAGGAGGCTTTCCAAACTCAGTTAGAAATGGAGGTGATGGATAGGATTCACTTCGAGGAGAAGTGGGAAGAAGCCAATGATAGGGCAGATGATCTAGAGGATGAGGTGCGGTGCAAGAGGAGGAAGATGAACAAGATGGGCTATGCTCTTCGCACGACCATGGAGAGATTGATAGATGGGGTACATCACTACCCAGCTGAACAAGGACAGAACCGGCATACCATAAGCCGAGACATGGTGGTGCACATCACACAGAAGGAATATCAGAGCGCCGTTGAGCGGGGAATGTTAGACTGAGTTTTGAAGGAAGAGCTTATTAGTATAGTGTTGTTATTTATGTGTTATTAATATGTTGTTGTAATCTCAGTCTTTTGTGTAAGATATGAGATAGTGGTAAACCTCAAATTTCTGAAAAGTGTTAGAGGGGTAGTAAGTGGGTATATCCCTGTCTTTTGTAATATTAGGGGATATGTGTTATCATTTATAGCAGTATGCTAGAAAAGAACATGTAATGTAACCCTTTGGCATATGAATATAAATGATCCTATTTCAGAAGCGTGTTATAAACCGGTAGTTCTTTTCTTTTAAGAAATGTCTGAGTTATATAACTAGATAATAAAATGGAAATTTTGTGATGTAGAAAATGCCACCCAAACGTAGAATAACTGTCCCAGAAGAGTCAGTTAATGATGAGAGAGAGTCCCCAGAGATTCGATACGTAGATGGTAGATTTATTGGGAGAAGCCACGAGGGGAAGAAAGCGAACCCGTACCACCCATTCCTCAATTCGCCCCAAGAATTGACCTTCAAAGATTTTAAGAGTGTAGGACCCCAGAGTTCAAGCGGAACCATCGACCCGATAGTCAAGCGCAAACTCGGATCAAGGAGATCGAGAAGGCCTTCACTATAGCTCGAGTGGGTGAAGACCGAAGGCGATTTGCCACATACATGATGAGGGCGGCTTAACTATTGGTGAGAAACCAATCAGCAGAGAGCGGGGGAAGGAACGATAACGTGGGAGAGGTTTACTACGTTGTTTTTCGAAAACTATTTTCCAAAGAGTATGAAGAGTAGGATGGAAGTAAAATTCCTAGAATTAAAACAAGGTGATATGATGGTGGCGCAGTACGCAGCTAAGTTCAATGAACTAGCGCGGTTTGCAGAACAGCAAGTTGTGGACGAGGAGAGGAAGGCGAGACATTTTGAGCAAGGGTAAAAACCGTGGTTGTATAATAAGGTATCGGTCTTCCAGATTGATTCCTTTATGACATTGTTGGAGAAGGCAATCATTGCGGAAGGTGGCAGTGAGACCTTAAGTTTGTATCATAAGGAGAAGAAGAACAAGAACGCTGGTAGTGAGCATCGTGGTGGGAGCAGCAGCGGAGGGAGTAACTCCGAAAAGAGGAAATGGGAAAACAACAACAATAGAAACAATAACCAAGGTGGGAGTCACCAGGGAAATTTCAAGAAGAGAACCAAAGCTTGCAACAAATGTGGAAGGAGCCATCAAGGAGAATGCAGAAAGAGGAAAAGCAGTTACTATAATTGCGGCCAAGAGGGGCACATATCGCCAAACTGCCCGAAGCCAAAGAAAATTAGAGGATGTTTTGCTTGTGGATCAACAGAGCACCAGATAAAGGATTGCCCGAAGAAAGGAAGCGGTGGAGCTGGCGGAAGCCAAGGGGGAGGAACTAAGTTGATGATTGGTGGACCTGTGCAACCCAACCGATCGACCGCTCGAACCTTTAACATGACTGGTCAAGACGCCAGTAGCTACTGAAAGGACGTGGTGTCAGTATAATCCCAATCAATAATATAAATGCTTATATATTATTTGATTCGGGTGCCACCTGTTTGTTTGTATCTGAAGAATTTGCTAGTAAACTTAGTACACCCCGAGAACGTTTAGAAGATCCTTTGAACATAGAAGTTCCGAATAAGGAAATAATCCCTGTAGAATATGTCTATCGAAGTTGTCGCGCAAACATTAGAGAACATGAACTGAGCGTAGACTTGATTCTTATTAGACTAGGAGAATTTGACGTAATACTGGGGATGAATTGGTTATATGACCATGCAGCAGTAATTCACTATCAGAGCAAATGTGTGAACCTTCAGACTCTGAGTAAGTCTAAGGTAGTGTTTTATGGTAGCTCATCGCTAACAATCGTGTCAAGGCTATTATGATGAAAGCCAAGAAATTGTTAAAGAAAAAATGTGTAGGTTATTTAGCTTACGTTGTGGATACTCAGAAAAAGGGAGTAGAGATTAATGATATACCCGTAGTGAGTTAATTTCAAGATGTGTTTCCGGACGATCTGCCTGGCCTTCTGCCAGACAGAGAAATCGAACTCGTAATATATTTAGCACCGGGAACGACACCGATTTCGAAAGCTCCATATCGTATGGAGCTGGTAGAAATGAAGGAATTAATGATACAACTTCAAGAGTTATTGGATAAAGGTTACATTCGACCGAGTGTGTCTCCTTGGGGAGCACCAGTGTTATTCGTTAAGAAAAAGGACAGATCGATGAGGCTTTGTATTGATTATCACAAATTAAATAGAGTAACGGTCAAGAACAAATATCCGCTACCGAGGATAGTCGACTTATTTGATCAATTGGGGGAGCGAAGTGTTTCTCGAAGATCGACCTGCGGATGAGATATCACCAACTGAAAGTACGGGATGAAGACATACCAAAGACTGCGTTTAGAACCCGTTATGGACATTACGAGTTTTTGGTAATGTGATTCGGTTTAACTAATGCTTAAGCAACATTCATGGACTTGATGAATCGAATTTTCAAGCCATATTTGGATAAATTCATAGTAGTTTTCATCGACGATATTTTAATATATTCGAAGACGGAGGAAGAACACGCTGAACATCTGAAGATTTTTTTGGAGGCACTACGAAAGGAGAAGATGTATGCGAAGTTTTCTAAGTGCGAATTTTGGATGAAGAAGGTTCAATTCTTAGGCCACGTGGTGGATAAGAATGGAATCTCGATGAACAACCGAAAAGGTCGAAGCGGTAAGTAATTGGGAACAACCAAGAACTCCGACGGAGGTGAGAAGTTTCTTAGGGTTAGCTGGGTACTATCGAAGATTCATCCAAGATTTTTCTAAGATAGCAACCACGTTGACTAATTTGACGAGGAAGACGGTGAAATTTGTATGGACCAACAAATGCGAAGAGAGTTTTCATGAGTTGAAGAAGAGATTGAGCGAGGCGCCTGTATTATCATTACCAGATGATACGGGAGGATTTGTGGTGTATAGTGATGCATCACATAGAGGACTGGGATGTGTGCTTATGCAACACGACAAAGTCATTGTGTATGCATCACGACAATTGAAGGATTACGAAAAATGATACCCTACTCATGACTTAGAGTTAGCGGCAGTAGTTTTTGCGTTAAAGATATGGAGACATTATTTGTACGGAGAAAAATGTGAGCTATACACGGATCACAAATGTGACGCCCCCAAAATAGGTATACATCACCCATTTTGAGTCGTCAATAACATGGTACAAAAATAACTACAACTTTATTAATACAACATATAAACTGTGAGTTAAATACAAATATTGTCTTCTAGACAATATCCACACTCAAATAAGTCCTCATTACAATTATTGATACATTATTTTACAAAAATGGTTAGGACTACTAAAACAACTTTCTAGAACCATCATTCCACACCCCGACTAGAACTCGCTACATTCTCGCCTCCTGAGAAGAAAAATAGAATAAAAAGGAAAAAGGGTGAGCTCAACTAGCCCAGTAAAGAATATTATGACTAAGATAATATAGAACAAATTATCGTTAGTCTTCAACAGGGAAAAATCTGATAAAATACAATAGACAACAAGTTTCAGATCAATATTCACAGCGGAAATAATAATTCATAGATGAGTTACGTAGAGAGTGAAATCTACTATAATCTATGAGTTTAAAAGTCCATCATCAATATTTTATCCCTGTAACATCAATCAATATTCATCTTGAATCAAATATTCATCTTTACACTACAGGCCAAAGATATTCATCAGTTGGTCATGTTCATCTCAACACTTGTACATCTTTGCACTATGGACCAAAGATATTCATAGGAAAATCAACCATCTTTGCACTACAGGCCAAAGATATTCAGTAATACCATCATTTAGGATTGAGGACGATGAAAAATATTTTAAAAAAAATGAATCCAGTGAAACAAAAGAATAAATATTAAGGATTCGTACTTTAAACAATCGGAGTTCAAAAATACTTCATTAATAATCACAGTGAAGTAAAATTCAAGAATGATCAAAACATGGATACAATCAAAGCTAGTATCCATAATAGATTTTTTGATAAAAAACAAAAATTTAATTTTTCTGTGAATAATGCCGTATTCGTGAATAGTGCCGTATACGTGAATAGCGCCGTATACGTGAATAGTAACCCCGACACTAAAGGACAAGAATTTCACAAGAAAAATCTTACCAATAATTCTAAGATAATGATATTAGAAGAAATAATATCATTTTAAAAAAAATATAACATCCCTTACCTCGAAAAGACGGTACTTCTGACTGGAATACTGGATATAGTGCTGAAGGAACTTGCACCGTATAACAACACTCAAAGTATCAAAATACTCACAAGAATACGCTCGATAATATAGAGAGAGAAAACTTCAGTTTCTGGTGTGATTTTCAATTCTAACCTAAGCACCCTATTTATAGGAAATTGCTTAGAACACCAAAGCAGAAAATTTAATAAAATATTATTATTTATAACAAAACTTCCTACGCACACCTTTGAAGATCTGAATTCAGCCAAACATGTGCCAACATTACCAAAAACGTTTTTCATACAAAAATCAATTAAAACTCCAAAAAAGTAATGATCAATTAATCCAGAACTTCAATAATTCATAATAAATAGCCCTTTTATCAGAAAAATTCGAACCTTATGTCTTTTCCATAGGAAATTCCATTCCCTACAACTTTGTAAGTTTAAGTTTTTCCAAATTCTAAACAGAAATTGACCGAAATCCACAAACGGGCGATTTTATAGGCTATAATCAAATTTAGGTCAAGAAATGGGGTCCACAAACATGAAAAACATGTTTTAAATATTTTTAGTAACAAAAATACTCTTCCTCCTCATTTATTCATATATCACACATTCATTGTAAAAATATCATCATTATTATATTATTAAAATATAATAATATATTTAAATGAATTATTTTATCCGGAAAGATAAAATATCAATTTTTCAACAATTGTCACTTTAAAAAAGTTCTCCATCTATATCCACATAAAATGAATATTTTCCTTATCATATAAATCAATAATTAATTATTCACAAATAATATTATAGAATCACAATATCGATAAACTGTGCAGGTTCCTGTGAAAGAGGGGGCTTTTCAATAAGAATTTCTCCTTCTTGGTAGCGCAATTAGGTGACCAAACCTCTCCTTAGAGCGTAACTTTCTAGACATTGCCAATAATTCTATCTAATAATATTATTCAAATAATATGAATTATTGATCCGATAATGAAAATATCGTGCGATGATAATTATTAAAACAACAATAATATAAAATATCAACGTAGCAATTATTGAATCAATAAAATATAATATTGAATAGTAATTATCGTAACAATTATTGAGTAGTGCCTTTCACGTAAGAATTAATAATTGGTGCAATACTGGTAATCTTTCATCGTGTTTTAACCACCGGTATTCCAACAATATTAACTGTAATAATAACTCTGTAGTTATTTATAAACAACTTATTCTTGTCGTTTTCTTCATCCAATCACTTTCAAGTTATGTGGCCCACATTAAGGTCATTGCTACCGTCGCATAAATATTCCATGACCAAACTAATATTCCCCGACAACAATGAATATTTTATAACCACTTGCTTATTTAAAATATTTGCGCATTTTACCCATAACTAACCACATTAATCAAATCAACCCTTACTCAAAATAATAAATAGAGGAAATTTAATTTCATTTATAATAAGTTGGGGTCTTACAACAAAAGTCTAAAATATATCTTCACACAGAAGGAGTTGAATATGCGTCAGAGGAGGTGGTTAGAATTAATCAAAGATTATGATTGTGAAATTCTGTATCACCCGGGGAAGGTAAACATAGTTGCCGACGCTCTGAGTAGGAAAAGAAGGGAGAAATTGTTTCGACTGACAACTCAGGAGGAGTTAATAAGAGATATGGAGAAATTGGAAATAGAAGTGAGGGGACCTGAGAGGTCTGCAAAGAAGTTATTTGTAATAGAAGCTTGTCCGATATTGTTGGATAGAGTAAAGGAAGCCCAGGAGAAAGATGAAGAGTGTGAGAAAATCAGAAGAAGGATCACGGAAAAAGAGGAAGAAAAATTTCGAATAGATAAAGAGGGTATCTTAAGATTCGAAGGGAGAGTATGAGTACCGGTAGTGGCTGAGATAAGAGAGGAGATTTTGCATGAGACTCATAATACGACGTATTCCATTCATTCGAGAGGCACAAAGATGTACCGGGACTTGAAGCAACATTTTTGGTGGTCAAATCTGAAACGAGAAATTGCGGAGTATGTTAGTAGATGTCTTATGGGTCAACGTGTAAAAGTAGAGCATCAGTGACCAAGTGATTTACTACAACCGTTGGAAATACCAGAGTGGAAATGGGAGCATATTACGATGGATTTCATGGTAGGAATTCCAGTCACACAAAAAGGTTTGGATGCCATTTGGGTCATCGTGGATCGACTTACGAACACTGCACATTTTCTACCTATTAAGATCCGCTATAGTTTAAATCATTTAGCGAGTCTGTACGTAAAGAAAATTGTTTCACGACATGGAGTGCCGGTATCGATTGTTTTTGACCGAGACCCGCGTTTCATGTCAAAATTCTAGAAAAACTTGCAAGAGAGGATGGGAACACGGTTGAGATTGAGTAACGCTTATCATCCTCGCATGCAGGGGACAGAGTGAAGCGAACTATACAAATGCTAGAGGACATGCTTAGGACTTGCTTGATGGACTTCAAGGGAAATTGGGATGACCACCTACCCTTAGTCGAATTTGCGTATAATAATAGTTACCATGCGAGTATCGGCATGCCACTATATAAAGCTCTTTACGAAAGGAAGTGCAGAAAACCTTTATGTTGGGACGAAGTCGGAGAACGACCAATACTCGGACTGGAGTTAGTACAGCAAACCACATACGTGATAAAAATGATAAGGGCTAGACTTGTAGCAGCTCAAGATCGCCAAAAAAGTACGCATATTTGCATCGGCAAGACCAAGATTTTGAAGTCGACAGTTTGTATTCTTGAAAATATCTCCATGGAAAGGAAAAATCCGTTTCGGCAAGAAAGGAAAATTAAGTCCAAGATTCATAGGACCGTTCGAGATACTAAAGCGAGTGGGCGAAGTAGCGTACCAAGTTGCACTGCCACCTGAGTTGGAGCACATCCATAACGTGTTTCACATATTCGTGTCAAGGTCTCCACAAGCTCCCGACTACAAGCACGTAATTTCTTATGAACCCATTCAAGTGGAAAAGAACTTAGCGTACGAAGAAATTCCTGTCCAAATTCTTGATAAGAAAGAGCATACCTTAAGGAATAAAGTTATTTCTTCTATAAAAATACTTTGGCGTAACCATGATGTCGAGGAGGCAACGTGGGAGTTAGAAGATAGGATGGTGAGGGATTATCCCCATCTGTTTGTGTAACCTTGTAGCAATTCCGGGACAAAATTTTTATAAGGGGGGGGGGAGGATGTAATACCCGAGAATTTCCACGTATTATTAAACAAATATATTAATGGAAATAAATATTTAGTTGAATATGAACGATTTCGTATTATGAAATGAGATAACTCAATTATATTAAATAACTGAATGATCGAGGATATGTGGAGTTTTGTGATGAACTCATTGAAGCCTTGTGTGGCATGGTGATGAGAAATATTAATACTAAAATTAGTTAACAAATGAATTATAAAGTAAGCAATTAAGTAATATTGATTGTTAAGTGTTGTTGTGGTATATTTATGGATTTTTAATTGTTGTTAATAAGGTCGATTAATATGTGATTATTAATTTTTATTTAATTGATAATGGTTGTGGTGGAATATTGAATTCTTGGTAATTAATTTATAATAGGTGATTACTAAATAGATAAGTAATAACTATGGAAGTCCATAAATATATTGATCAATGATTAATTAATATTGGTGTTAATTAATTAAGGAAGTGCATGATTTAATTATTTCACATAAATGAGTAAGTTAGTAATATAATAATATTATATTCGACAAGTTATGTTCACATGAGTAATAATACAACTATATCATATAGTGTAGTGTGACCTCGTGTGACTATATATTAAGTCTTATAAAAATATATTGTTTGGGCATTGTGACTAAATATATTGGGACTATATGTTATAAATACATTATCTATGTGACAATATGTATGTGGGCATGTATGAAAATAACATACCATGAACTATTAAAATATACCAGTGTGATAAAATGTACATGGATTATATGTATATTACATTTCCATATTTCATCTACTACATTGAAACCTTAATTATTAAGTGTGACATTTAGTTATAATATATGGTTAAGATGTATATATAATATATAACATGAGAATAGGAGATTGAATTAGAATTGCAAGGATGCTGAGTTAATTTGCTTGTCCCAAAATTAGAGTCCCATTTGCTCTTCATTTCTCCTTCACGTGTAAAACATAAAGGCTATAAGCTATTTTCCTTTTCTTCTTCCAAGCTCCTTCTAGCTCATGATTATGGGGGGAGTGGCTATGATGATGATCCTCAACTACCATTAACCAACTCCTCTATAACCTTCATGCAATCCTAAAATCTCTTGGTTTAATTTCTTGGATAATGGCTTGGCATGGTTAGTAAGTTCTCTATAAATTGAGCACTCTACTTCTTCATTTCTTGTTGCTGAGAATTATCTATAAAGTCCAAGTTGAGAGGGAGAATTGCTTGTCAGTTAAGAGAGGGTCTGAGATTTGTAAGGAGTTCAATTGAGCTTCAAGAGGTATAAAATTCTACTTCTATGTTCTCAATTCTTAAGTTTGTCAAAATTCTAGAATTTGTTGAATTCTATGTTAATTGATGTAGGATAACATGCTATAATGTTATTTGAGTTGATACACATGTTTTGGAACCTGGTAGCTGGTCTAATAGTAGGTGTAGCATCTCTTGTGTCAAGGCTCTGCTTCTGTAGAAGCTATTTTTTTCAAATCGTCAAGAAGTGGCGTGGCGCCGCCGCCTACTTCCATGGGCTAAACCTGCGTACCGCAAGCATGGTGCAGTTCTTAGATAATGATTTGATATTGCTGATTTGTTTTGAGCATGCTATGATAGTTAGGTTAAGCCTATAAATGACCCTATCATGTGGTTAGCATGTTAGTATGGTTTTGGAATGCATATCAGACATACTAACTTAAGTATATGAATTTCATATTGAAGCATGAGCATGTTAGGCTTATTAGTAAGCTTTGCTAATGAAAATGCGAACTTTGAACGTAAATATTTATGTGTTACTTTAAAAGTTAAAACCTGATGATTATGAGCATGTTAGATGATACCATTAGATGCACTCATGTATCATAAATGTATATATACCATGCTTAGTTATCGTAGTTCAAGGAAATCATAAACGAAGCATATTTCAAAACAAAACGATGTTAAATACACGTATGTGATATGAATACTCACAAGCATGTCTAATATGAGTTATATGGCTACTTTATATGTTTAACAATCAAGCATGTTGGACTTTGTGACTTTATAACCTTAAATGGCCATGATTTGTTGAGATGTCTAACTTAGGACCATATCATGCAAAACGGGACCTAGATTAAACTAGGAAAATGCAAAAGGACCCTTAACATGTTAATATGTATTATGTATGTAGGGATGTGCAAGCGATGTGACTCCCCCAAATCTGGGTCTCTTCCAACCCGACAGATGGTGCTACACGGTACTACCATTCATTCATTCATTCAATTGAATAGTCTCAAAAGGAATAATATAACTTCTATATAACCAAAATAATATTACATTCCACAGGTTCTTTGTAACCCATTCGTTTGTTCTTATCATAATATCAAATATATTACAATCGTTCACCTATACTATTACATAAGTAATCTAAGGGTTTGTCTTCGCCTTGCCTTTGTCCTTGCCTGAGCCTTCGGTCCGCTCGATCTTGGCTGTGTTCATATGTTTCAAGCAAGAGTGAGCATGACTAACTCAGTAAGTACTACAATTCTAATAAATAATATGCTTGAAACATAGAACTTATATATCTTCAGTAACTGAACAATAGTTACGAAGTACTATCGCTAATTCAAAATAGCACTTCTTTTCATTCAAAATGTTTTCCAACAACAATATTCAGTAGATTATCAACTAAGGCTCAGAACTATGAGCAGTTCATAATTTCTTTTGAAAAGGATAACCCAAGCACTAAGTCCAAGTAAGTCCCAAGATAGCTTACGAGCACTTCTGGGTGATCAGCCCATAGTACTCTATGTTGATCAACACTACATTCATTAAACGTGTATACGTTTAAGTTGTGGCAACCTCACGTGCTTGTCGTTAAAGGACAAATACATTTTAGCATACTTGGTCTTCGATTGAAAATCATACCAATATAACTCGGTAAACATAAATAATGCTTGACAGAATCATAATATAAGTCTAGCCGAAAGAATTGGCTTTAGACTTCATCGTTCAAAACTTCATGCGAAAGAATACATGAATTACAAAACTTGTCCAGACTGAACTGGAACAAGGGTTAGATTACTTGCCTTCATCGTCTGCTTACTGATTAACACATATACACTTTAAGTCTCTACGTTTCTAGAATACATGATCATATAACATACCACATTAGGTTATATATAATCAAGTATGTATACTATTATATCTTACCCTTCATCTTAATGTAAATCTTGATTTAGATCTACTATTATGGGTTTCTGGCTTTCATTACGTCATTCACATTACGTTCACTTTCAATTGCTTATTAACTCTTAATCATCATGCATTAGTGTCTTACAAGTACCTTACAATGTTATGTTTATATCTCAGTTCATTACTAACAAGTTCCTTTTCATTCTACACTTGTAAACATTTTTGTCCATCAAA